>JARPTA010000007.1:2400000-3000000 GCA_029582065.1 Strongyloides stercoralis
TAAGTTTTTCAAATGTTATTTTTAAGAGGTAAATAAAATATCAATTAAAATTAAAGAAAAACAATTATTTTTAATAAAATAAATAAAAATGTAATATTGAATTTTCTAAACAAAAAAAAAAGAAATAAGAAATACTAACAACACAAAATTTGTTTAAATTTTATTTTTTCAAAAGGTAAAAACATTTTAAATAAATAATTATTTTAAAAAAATGAAGATTTATTATTTTAAAATTTAAAAAAAAACAATTGTTAAAGTTTTATATTATTAAACAATTATACTATTATTTTATACAAATAAAATAAATAAAAATTAATTTTATAATTATTTAAAAAAAAACTTATTGCAACTAAATTTTAAAATTAGGAAAATTATTATGTTAACAAATTTTTTATTATTCAAACAAGATATTATTTTAATATTCTATATTTAAAGAAATATTATAGTTTGTTTTTAAAAACTGTAAACATTTATTTTCTTAAACTTTTAATATATCATATTTTTATAAATTATAACAAAAAAATTAAACCTGATAATTTGATGTTTATTAAAAATAATGTTCAAAAAGTTATTTTTTTCTAAATATTTTACATCTTAATATAGTACTTTTTATTTTTATCCATAATTTTTTTGTTATTAATAATATGTAAAATTTCCACTTTGATATATTTAGTAAAAAAATTAAATTAAATCCAGGTGAGTAAAGATGTTATAAAATTTTTAAATAATTTTTTCAATAGTTTTTTTTTATTATAAATATTATTAATTTAATCTCTAAAAGAATAAAGAATTAAAATTTTATAATATTTATTATAATTAAATTACTACGCCAATTGCACTTTAAAAAAAATAGAAAAAAAACTTATTAATATTTATAAAATTTAAAGAAATAATAATATATTATTTATAATTAATAATAAATATTTAAATTAAAAGTTTTTTTAGTAAAAATAAAAAAAAATAAATATATTAAATGGATGTTTCAATTTCCTATTGTATTTACAATACATAAGAAATTAACTTTCATTTTTTATAAAGAATCAGGTTCTTATGATAAAATGCAATAAAATAGAAAGTAATCAAAAATTTTTATTTTTCATATATCTTGTCTTTTAATATACAATTTGATAATTATAAATGAATCTGGAATTACTTATGAAGATGCGCCCGGAAGGTTAATTGTTTAATATATTTTATGTACTATGAAAAAAGATATATATAAAATTTAAGTGATTAAACTTTATTTACAACATTCCTTGTTCAAATTCCTGTTCCAAAATTTATCATTAATCAATGACAGAGGTGATTTTATTAAAAATAACAAATTTGTGAACATAAATTTATTCAATTATTGGATAAATAATTATAAAAATGATAGGAATAAATTTTAATAATTTATATTTTTAAGTAATGAAAAATTTATAAATGACGTATTAAGGTATGATATGTCACATATTGTTGTAAAAGATATTATTCCGCCTAAGGGAGTACATAGGAAATAGCGTGAAAAAAGAAGAACCAGATTTTACCATAAAAATAACTTACTTTCTTATAGTGGTCATCAATTTATCATTGTTCGTTTAGAACTAGAGTTAGTCTTTAGTAAAGATATCATTTTATTATATTTTATTTTATTTTCTTGAAAAGTAAAATTTTAATTAAAGGTCATTATAAATTTTTCTTTTTTTAACTATGCTTTATCATTCTTTTGTTTTTTATGGCGTGTATATTATAATTTTATTAAATGTATTTTATAAATCTGGTAAGCTAATAATATATTTATATATTTTTTTATTTTAATTAATGAATTATTTTTTAGTCTTAACATGTATGCCTGGGTATGAACAAGAACGTGCCAAAATAAAACAATATTTAGGATTAGAATGGGTTGAAAATGGTCTTGATAAATTAGATTCAAAAAATTTACGTCCTATACGTCATTCATCTGATCTTAATTGTGACTTTCAAAATGTTGAAACATGTAACTGGAAAAATGTTGAAAGTAAAGAAGAATTAGATTCAATGGATTTTTTTCTTTTTACAAAAACTGATCATTTAGAATTTCCATATTTACGTGTTGCACCAGGACCATCAAAACTTTCTGAGGGTGATAATTTATTATTTGTTGGTGATCGAAAACGTGAAAAACAAACAGCAATTATACGATCATCTTTAATACCATGTCAAAAAAATATTGGAAAATTAACTTTAGATTATTGGACATATAATGGTGCTAGAGTAGAAGTTTTAATGTATGAAAAATTATCAGATGGTAGTATGAAAGGAATACCTGAAAAATTATATTTAGACTGTGGAACTGTTTATTTAAATACGGAATGCTTTGTAAATATTCCTGAACGTAATACTCCTTTTTACCTTGCTATAAGAGGATATGACATAGAAAATGTTGAAGGATCATTTGTAATGATTGATAATATTAAATATGATGCAGAGTTATGTAAAGTAGCATGTAAATTTTTATATTATTTTTAATTTTAAAATATATTTTTTTAGTAGATTTAGGAGAAGATTTTGAAGGAAACGATTTAATAACAAGCGCAAATGGAGATTACATAACTACACCATCTGATTTATCATGTTCTGAGTGGAATAAAAAATGTAGATGGAGAAATAGTATTAATGGAAATGGGGTTGGTTATTTCTTTTGTTACATTATTTATAAATATTTTAATTGTTTTTATTATTTAAAATAATTGACTATTTTATTTATAGATTTGGAAAATGGCAAAAAAGTCACCAAATGAAAACAATCTTTACAATATAACTGGAACTTTTTATAGACCAATTAAAAATTTTGTTTATTTATATATTGAACAATATAGTAAAGGACCTTTTGTTATGTTAGTATCAGATCCAATACAATGTCAAAGTAATGAAAAATCATTTATACAATTTCGTACATGGGCATCAAAAAATGTTAGTTTAAGTGTTTGTGCATTTACTTTAGCTAAAGAAGAATTAGAATGTAATGAAATAATGTTAAGTCAAACACCAGCACCAATAAAATATCATTTTCTTCCAAAAAAAAATTTTATGGTATGTTATTATTTTTTATTATATAAAAAAAAATATTTTTTTTGTAGTATGGAATAAGAATTAACAATGTTGATCCAAATGTTGATAATTTTATAGCAATTGATGATATAAACTATTCTGCTACATTATGTGATGATGCAAAAAATGCATATGATTATGGAAATGATTTTTATGTTACTGAATTATTGTCTTCAATTATTAATAGACCTTTACATACAACAAGAGATTTAAATTGTAATTTTATAAAACGTGGTTTAGATTGTGTTTGGGGTAATGATGATTATAATGATAATATACCTTGGCAAATTGGATTAGGTAATATTAATATTCATAAATTTAAATCATTAACTGGAACAAATATATTACCTGGTAATTTTTAATTAAACTTTTTTTTTTATAATTAATTAAATTTAGATGGTGAATTTGGTATTGCAAATTTTACAAAACCTGGAACAGCAATATTATTATCAGAAATAATAAAATGTACAAAAGAAGATTCCTCTTTAACTTTTAAGTATTGGCAAACTGGTAATGTAATATTAAAAGTATGTTTAATTGATGGAAGAAAAATGACAATTATAGATTGTCAACCTGTTACATTTAATCAACCTGGTCCTATTATAATAGATATTCCCCAAATATCATCTCCATTTAGATTATCTTTTCATGGAGAATCATTAAATGAAGGTACAATTATAATTGATGATATAAATATGGAGGGTACTATTTGTTCTAGTACGTCCACAACAAAATTTTCAAAACCATCAAGAGCACTTGCAGCATTAACACAAACATTTAGTAAAAAAATTGTTGAAGTTCCAGATCCAAATGTTTGTAGATTATTATCATGTGATTTTAATCAAAATTCAACATGTCTTTTTACTTCAGAACGTTTACCATCTAGTAAATCAGAATTTATATTATCTAATAAAGCTATGTGGGCTGTATTAACTAAAGAAAATCATATAGCAATGATTGCTTCACCTATATTTAGTCTTAATACACAAGGAAGATTTCATTTTGACTATAATATTTATGAAGGAAATATTGATGTTTTTATTTGCTATGATAGTATTAAACGTTCATTTGATACATGTTTTAAAGTTTCTTCAACTATAAAAAAGAATAAAGACAATATAAAGCATGGAATGGATAATAATTGGAAACATGAATATGTAGATATATTGCCATCAGATATTCGTATTTATATTGTTGTTAAATTTTCTGAAGAAGGATTATATCATAGAGCACGAATTGCAATTGATAATTTAATATTAAAAGATGTCGAAAATAATGATATATGTTAATGTGATGCAAATTTAATTTAAAGATCTCAAGATATGAAAAAAAAATGTTATTTTTAATTTATTTATTATAAAATAAGGGAAAAAGTTGTAGAAAAAAATAGAATTTTAAATTTGAAGTTTTAATAAAATTTCTTATTTTTTTAAACAATTTGTATTATAAAGTCATAAGATTTTCTTCATTTTATTCTATTAGTTTAATTTAATAAAATAACATTAAAATTATTTTAATTTGGTTTATTTACAATAACTACAATATCGTGGATATTTATTTTAAAGTATTTTTTTTTTTCACTAATTTTATTTCTTAAAAATGATTACAAGCATAATAATTGTAAAATTTTATATATAAAAATATATAAGTGCTAATATAAAAAATATTGAAGTATAAAACGACTGATAAAATTAGTACTATTTAGGAGACTAAACATTATCTATTTTAAAATTATATAAAATTGCCTAAAATGAATGCTTTAACTGAACAATTTATATATTTATATAAAAATATCTGTAAAAAGATTTTCCAATTTATTTTAAAATTTTATTTCTTTAAAAGTTTATATTATATATAAGATACAAAGTATTTCACCAACATTATTTTATATTTTATAAAATATAGTAATACTTTTATATATAAAATATGCTTGCAATTGTGAGGTAGTTTAAAAAAATTATTTATATAAGGATTAAATGTAGATAAGTATTATATTTTTAAGAAAATATATTTCAAAATGTCTTTATAACTTTTAAATATCATATCTCAATAATAAAAGAAATTATTTTATAGATTATAAAAGGAAATTAAACATTTTTAAAATTATTTAAATATTTTTTTAATTAAAGAAAGATTTTATTTTACTTTATTTTATTTTTGAGATATACATAGTTCTCTTTAAAATATAACATAAAAATTTTTTTTTATATTTTGTTATTTTTATAAAATATTATTAGAAAAATTTCAATAATTTACTACAATATTTAATACTTATTTTATATTTTTTTTGTTTACTATAATTTATAGTTATAAATTTTTTTTATATTTGATAAGCACATTATAATTTATTCATCAATAATAATTTATTTTTTTTATTTTTGATGAAAATTTTAACATTTTATATGTTTTTTATCTTCAATTGTATATTAACATATATATTTTTTATTTAAAAAATTTTTTTTATAACATATTATAGAAGCACCTTAATATATATAAAATGATAAAATTTAAATGTTTTATAAAAACTTCTTATTCTATCCATATTGCCTTATTATTTCTTTAAAAATATAAATATATACAATGTGACTATTTTACATAACAACTATTTGTTAGCCTTACATAATGAAGCGTTGGCATAAATGTTAAAGTAAACGAATAATAGTTCTTGTATTGATATAGAAAAATCAATATGAATTTTAAATTAATTTATTTAAAATTTAATTTTTACATTTTATTTATTTATAAAATATTATGTTTCTTTAAGTTATTTGGTAGTACAATTCCATCTATATTTTATTACTAATATCCTATTATATAATTTTAATATACTTTTTTTATTTATTATAATAATTTTTAAAGAAATTTTTTTATTTTAAATTTACTATAATAATATTACTAATATTATGTATATTTTTTAAATTATTTTAGGTGCTATGATATTTTGTTAGTGTTTATATAAAAGAAAATATGGGACACCAACAATCATCATTTGTTGTTGAAATTGCATCTCCAAAATATGGAAAATTTCAAGTAAGTATTAAAAATTAATTGTTAAAATAAATATTTTATTATTTTTTTTAATATTAGTCTATTCCACAAAAAGATCCTGACGATAATTCTAAATCAAATTGGCGTATAACAGTTAATCCTTCTGCTGAATTAAGTTCAAATGAACAAATAAAATCGTTAGTTAATCGTCTTTATAATGTACAACGTCTCTTATCACATAATGACATGAAACTTATATCAGCTTCTTTAAATTGTTTTGACACAAACCAAGATTTGTTTGTTCCTCTTCTTACAATAATATCTAATGCAACAGCACATTCAGCTAATCAAGTAAGATTTAAAAAAAAAAAAAACAAACTTTTTTATTAATTAAAATAAAAAAAGAAACTATAATGAAAAGTTTTTAGTAATGTGTAAAAAAAAATTATTTTTATTTTGACAAATATTTTTTTAATTCCTTATTTTTTTATAGATACTTTTTAGAGAACATGGTATAACTAGTAAAATTATTAATCTTTTTGTTAAGAAAAATATGGATTGGCCAAAGTCATGCAGAGTTATGCTTCTTCAATGTATTGCTAATATGGCTGTTGATGTGGAAAATGAAGAAATTTTAAAAAAAGCAATACCAATAATAATAAGAAAAACTGAATCAACAGTTGATATGGAAAGTGTAATTGCTTTACAAGCATTAACAAATTTATCAGTAAATATTTCTTCACAACAAATTCATTTATATATTCCTGTCATTCCAACGTGTATTAATAAGTTATGGGTAAAAGGGGAAGTTAATTTAAATTCTTTACGTTTACTTATAAACTTAACATGTTGTCCTGATATTGTTCCATATATTTTAGCAGCAAAGGTATATTAAAATCATATTATATTTCAATAAATATTTTGTTTATAGACTGTAACAGGTTTCTTTACAATTTTAGATACAGATAAAATTGAATATTTGGTAAGAGCTATAACATGGTTATTATGTTTATCAACTGCTGTTGAGACTCTTCAAATATCATATGAACAAATTTCTCATTTAAACCAAGATCCATTTCATAATTCTAGTTTTACAATTTATAATACATTATATGGAGCTAAAGGAAAAAGTGAATTACTTGAAAAAATGAGTAACTTATCAAATCATAAAAATATTGATGTTTCAACAAAAGCAAAGCGTCTATATGAAACCCTTAGACTTATACCAACTTATTTTTCATCTTCTTTTAGTCTCAAAGGATTACTATAAAGAAGCAGCTATTAAAAATCACAATGTTCCCAAGATGCTTTAAAAAAAATATTTTTTTAAATCAAATGTTTTATTTTTTTGAGATATATAAAATATTCAAATATTTTAAATTTTATTTGAAATTAGATCTCAATAAATAAATAGCTTATAATTAATAATATATTAATTAATTCTAAGAAATATTTAAATATTAAGTCATTTTTCTTTTTATATAAATAGTAAATATATGTTAAACATAAAATTAAAAACTTCATTTAAATAATATCTTAAAAAAATGTTAATTTTTTTTTCATATTAAGTAGTGTTAATGTAATTAAAAAGAATAAAGTTTAAATCTTACAAAATAAATTTAATGGAATTATTTGTTTCTATTTTCATCAAAACGTTTGGCAAGATCCTTTACATTTATTTTTGGTAAGGATTCTATTGATTTATTATCGCTATTATCTTTATTAATGTGTTGAATATTTTTGTTAATATCATCTAATATAATATCTTCATATTTATTATTTTTTTTTATAATTGGTTTTTTTGCAATTTTTGGTTTTACTCCATGCTTAGGAACAGGTGGTGGTGGTTGCGATGGACGTTGTATTCCATTACAATTCATCATTTCATATTCATTATTAATATTGCATGAAACATCAATTTTTTTATTATTTATTTTATCATTAGAATTTAAAAAAATTGTATTATTTTCTTTTGCTTTATTAATATATGTATTTTCTATGTTTGGTAATTTAGAAATCTCATTACTTGGTGCTGTTGGGGGTGGAATTTTTGGTCTATCACAAGTAAAATAATTTTTAGGTCCTGATAATTGTACATAACTACCCCCATCAGTATAATTACATACTGGAGGTTTAAATGATGGTGGTTTAGGAATAAATCTTGCTGTTAAAAAATCTCCAACATGAATTTCATTATCATTATTACCCCATGCAGCATTAATATTTTCATTTGGTTTAGGTAAACGATTAGGTGGAGCAGGAGCTTTTCTAACAGGAACAAGCATACCACGAATATTTAATACATTTTTACACTTTTTCCAAACAATTTTAGGTAAGCAAATATTTTTATTCTTTTTATAATAATATGATAATCCTCCAAAAATTGCAATTGTAAGTATAAATAACCACATTACCCATAAAAATGGTCTAAATGCAGCTGTATCATGCATTGGACCACTATTAATTGATCCCCCATATCCAGGAATTTCACATCCTGTACCACCATAACCATATTTACAATGACAATTTCCAACATTATTACATATTCCTAAATTATTACAATCAGTTGGATCACAAAAAGGTAAAGTTGCTATAACATCACTTTTTTGTTTACATTGTGCTCCTACACAAAATTTATCTTTACCACATGTAGAACCATCAGGAACCATACCAGGATCTCTATCTTTAAGATTTATTGAATATGTTGTTCTAAATGTTCTACATGTTGTAGTTTTATCACCTTCCTTTGCCCATGACATTACACTACGTATAGAATAGGGATCACCAAAAATTGGTTGATTATTAAGATTATCACATTGTAAAGAACCACAAAATACATCTTGATCTTTACATTTAAAAAATGTATCATTTTTATAACCACAATTACCATATTCATTTCCTACAATATTAAGTTTTGTATAACATATATCAACACCATTATGCACTTCAGCGCCCCATAATTTAGCACATTGTTTATCTCTATCTCCACAATAACCATTATAACAAAATGAATTAGGTGATAATGGACAATGTACACCATCTTGAATATAAAAATCAGCAGGACAATATTGTGAATTTCCATCACAAAATTCTGGTAAATCACATTCACTTTTAGGTGATCGACACATTACTGCTTTCTTCTTAGGTTTACAAGTTTTTAAATCACAACAATCACCGCTAGCACATTCTGCATTATTTGACAGTTTACAAGTTGCTGGAATACAACATGATGAATCACAATGTACTGTACTTCCACAATCACAATCTTCACCCGCTTCAACAATACCGTTACCACATTTTGAATCACCTTTCTTTGTTTTGGGAACATTCATTAAACAATAATCAACACCGCGACTTAATGATGTACTTAGTTGACTTAAACTACATTCTGACCAATGATTAGGTAAAGTTAAGCTTTAAATTTTATTTATTAAAAAAAAAATATTAATATAAAACTTACTTGCTTGCAACATACATAATACATATTGGACTTGCACATTTACATGGTTCAGGATAAGGTGCATCATGTTCCATACCAAAATTATGTCCCATTTCATGAGCTACTGTAGCAGCAACAAATGCAGGATTAGAATTATGATCCATATCAACCCCTACAGAATTATCATTAGCACACATTGTACCTTTATATGCTTTTCCAATAACACTATTTTGAAATACTTTATTTGTTATTAAATGTGTATTATCATGTGGTTGATTTTTCATTAATTTAACTCTATAATCCACTAAATTTTGTAATGAAATATTTGATTCTTCAGAAACATAAATTAAATCTTTATCCTTCCATACTTCAACATATGTTAAATAAACGTATATATTTAAAGGTGAGTATAAAACATTTACAAAATCAGCAATAGCTTGAAGTCGTGCATTAACAAGTTTTTCATCCTTATTATATTTTATATATATTGAATTATCAGCAATTAATCCAAGTTCAACATATCTTTTTTTATCACTTATATAATTGTCATAATAATCAGGTTTCCTTACAAAATTACTCTTTTTAGAAGACTGTCGTTTATGTCGATATTTATGAAATATTGGACAAGGATTATTTGAATTAGTCGTTAATTGAAAGATATTATTATAACCGGATTTATTTGAAAGAATATAAAAATTATCATTTGACTTTAATATACCAGAAATTACTTGAGGTAAACAATAATTAATACTTAAAAAAACATAGTCATTTAAATCTGACTCAAAATGACATTCAGAAGTTTCTTTACGTTTTATATTTATTGTATAATTATAACTATTTGTTAAAGTATTTTGTAGTAATAACGTTACATTTGACTTAAAAATATATAATAATGTTAATATTTGTAAAATTATAGTAGTAAACTTACTTTACTTAGAATATTTGAAAGATTATTAGTATTTAAAATTTCTCCATTCTCAATTATGTTTATTGTTAATTCACAATTACTTATAGTATTCATAGTGTCAAATGATATTGAAAAGCAATTTTGCGACAAAGTAAAAAATCAAACAAATATAACAGCCTTTTTTAACACTTTTAGCATATACAATGTTAAACAATATTTCGCTCTAGGATTTTGTATAACATAAACAACAAAACATGTGGATTTTAATAGTTCAGAAGTATTGCCTATTCTGCTATAAGACATCAACTGTCAGCTTAACTATTAATAATATACTTTTATTTGTCATTAAATGACTCAGTTGATAATGAGTCATTATATTATATGAAATAATTCTATTAACTACTGATGATACATTAGATTACATTGTAATCTTTGAATTGTTTATATTAAATTTATAAAAAAAATTTATTGTAAAGAGTAAAGTTGTTATTTATATAATTATTTTTATTTTAAATCATTTTTTATTATTCTACAATTATTTAACAAGTTTAGGAATAATTTAGAATTAAAAACACAAATTATTAAGTAGAATCAGCTTTTATATATATTTATATCAGTTTTTACATTAAAAATAGATTTATATTAAAATTTTTTCTACAAATAAATGTAAAAAAAATGGTTACTGTTTTAAAACAATAAATAATGATAAAGGTTACAAATATATAAAAGTACATTTAGAATTGACATCTTTTGTTCGATGATTATGTTTATTCAATAAGAAAAATTTTCTACATAATAATTTTATCCTTTATTAAGTAAAAATTTTTTATTTTAAAAAATTGTTCATTAAAAAACATTTATTTTCTGTTTTATATTACCATTGTTTTTAGAACCATTTTTCATTCAATTTAAAAAGATGTATTTATAAATTTTACTAATTATAAAGAAAATTTATAAAAAATACTGTAAATTCAAAAATAGTCATTTTTGGATGTAATGTATGAATGAATTAACCACTAATAAATGTTTTAACTTAAATTATTTTTATACTTTTTACATCAATAAATTTTTGATCCATCTTTTTTAAATTTGCGAAAAATAATACCATACAACGTTATTAGATATTTTTATTTTTGTAAATAAAAAAAATAAATATTGTAAGTAATAAAACAAAAAACAATCATATTAATATTATTAATTTTTGATAACAAATAAAAAATGAATGTTATTTTTTAAAATATTTATTAACAATTAGATTTAACAAAATAATAGATTTAAAAAAAGTTACCTTTTTACTATAAAATAATAATAAAACATTCTATATAATTTTAATTTACATAAAGTGCTTTTTTTTATTTTAATTTGTTATCTTAATACATCTTATCAAAAAGTGGTAATTTATTATTTTAAAATTTAGTAATGTTTTATTATGTAAATAATTAAATTTTTAATGGATTGATTTTTTAAAATAATAGCGACAAATTAATCTTTTTAAAAATATTAATTTAACTAACACAATATATTACATAAACCAAGTTATTAAAAAAAATTTCACTTATATTCAATAAAAACATAACTTTAATAAAATAAAATGAATGATAATTACTGTTTTTTTTATATTTGTATTAAAAACTTTTTCTTACAAGACTATTTTATTTTAACTATAAATCAAAAATAATTTAGATTTTTTTTTTTTTAATTTTTATCAGTAGTGATATGTATAATAATTTTTTTTTATTTTGTATATTTTTTATAAAAAATTATTTGATTAGTTTATGTTCAAAATACTAAATATAAATAATCAAATTTTATTAAAAAAGAAACAATATATTACAGTAAAGTTTTAAAGTGATAATCGCGATTATATTTTAAAATATATTGGAAAAGCTTACAAATTAGACATTGCTGCTAAATATATAAAGATATTTTTAATTTATTATATTTATCTTAATATATAATCCAGTTATCCTTTAAAGATAGGAAATATTTCTTATATATTATGTTTGTAAATATCGTTTTATTATGTTAAAAATATTAGTAAATATTTTTTTTTAATTTTAAAAGTTATAACTGCTTATTTTATCTTCTAAAACACATCACATTTTTTTTGTATTTTAAAAAAATGACAATATTGTTTAATTTAAAATATAATTTAAATAAAAATATTTAAATGCTTCCTTTTGATATAATAAACTTTTAAATATTTTTTTTTTAATTATAATTATAGGTACTTTTTGTCAGCCCCTAAAGAAACTTACAGTCATTATCAATATAATTAAAAGAATTTACTTAGCTAAAAAATTTTAATTATTTTATTAGAGAACAAAGAGTAAAACTAAAAATTAACATATATTATAATAATGAATCTGTTATATATTTTGTTCATTTTTGGTGTGATTGTGTGCTTTATTTGATATATTTCCGTTTACAAATTATTTATTATATAAAAAATGTTTATTTTTGCGGATACAAGAACGTATCATTTGAATGAATAGTTATTTAAAAAAACATTAAAAAAATATTCATATCAAGGTTAATAAATTATATTTATATTTCATTTCCGGTAAAATCTCCATATCTCCAAATGTTAAGATGATCACGTCTAGCTTTTTGTTCAGCACTAAGATATTCTTCTATAACAGCTTTAAATTTTGGTTCACGTCTATCGTCTACGGTGACAAGATAACCTTCACTAACTAATTTTTTACCAACATCATATTTTGTATTAGCTTTTTTATCATCTACAGCAATAGTAACGTAATCTTCTTTACCAACTTTATATTCTAAAGCAGCATAAATATATTCTTCTTGATATAAAATATCAGTAAGAGCAACAAATGAAAGATCACCAAATTCCTCTAATGGTGGTGGATTAACAAATGCAAGATGAACTTCTTTAGCAATTTGTTGAAGTGCTCTATCTTCAGCAGATATTGGTTTAATATAATCTGTATTATAACTTAATGTCTCTGAATTTCCATAATCAATGTAAAAAACATTAGCTTTATTATCTCTTATTCCATCAATACGAGCACGTGTCCATTTTCCATATTGCGAATCTTTTGCTATACAAAGTTCTCCTCTCTTTGGTAAAATTTGACTAACCGAATTTTTAGCAGAAATTTGAAGTTTTTCCATAAGGTCAACTAAACTTTTTTCATGATCATAAAATTGCAAATAGATTTTAAATGTTAGTCTATCAACATATGATATAACAACACGTTTAAATATTTGTTTGCGTTCAGAATTATCATTTTCTTTTGGGGTAACTTCAACAACTTTATTTTCATCAACATAATTTTCCCAAATGTTTAATTTTTTCTTCTTAGCAATTTCTTCAGCAGCATAAAATTCACTTGCATATCGAGATTTATCAATAGCACCATGAACATAAGCAAAACCATTTTCAACTAAACTTTTAGCTAAATTAATATTTCCACCTTTTCGAAGAACAAATATTTGACCAATAAATCCTCCAGTTTTATCAATAGCATCAATTTCAACTTCAACATCATGTTGTAATCCAATTTTTTTAGCAAAATTCATTGCTTCAACACCAAAAGGTTCATTGTCATTACCTCCAATTCTACCAGCACGTGGACATGTTATACCAGATAATGCCATTGAAATAACCAAATTTTCTTTAGGAAGGAAAACACGATAACGAGATCCAGATGTTACAAATTCAATAATACCAGAATGTTTTGTTGTCCTTTGTAAAGATGGTAAAAATTGTTTAGCACGTGAATAGTCACCAACAAGTTCAGTAACACGCATAGTCATTGTATTAGCATTATCAGCCCATAAATTAATTTTCGAACTTTCTGCTTCTTTTTCAGCTGCTAAAAGTGTATCATATTGGGAAGAACGATTTTCATCATCACGTCTATGTTTAATTACTTTTGCAAAACCTTTTTTAACTAAAAGTTCACAAATATTTTCTTTATCTAAATATACAGTTCCACATACTTTTTCTGGAAATTGGTCAGATTTAGGCTGAATATAATCAACAACAATTCTAACAGATTTACCAATAAGTTTTTTTCTTAAATATTCTCTTGCAACATACATACATGGAATATCATAAAGAGCACGAAAAGTTTTAGATAAATTATTGGTTTCTTTTTGTGTATCCATACGTGGTGGTCTTAATGAAGAAAAGTAATATTTAACAATATTTCCAGATCCATTTTCAATTAAAATGTTATCACCAAGACCAACTTCTACAACAACACCGTTAGTTTGCCCTTTAGATTGAGAAATTACTCCACCTTCATAATCTTTCCAAACATTAATTTTTCTTTCTTTAGCAATTTTTTCAGCATCACGATAAGCTTGAGCACCACCAGTAACAAGTCCAATAGACCAATCAATACATTTAGCATAACCTTCTCTTAGTAAAAGAACAGCAATGTTTCCAGCACGATGAGCGATTGATGCAACAATTCTTTGATTATCAACACCTTCAATAATAAGATCAATTTCTCTGTTTAATAAACGGGCTTCAACAAATAATTTGGCTTCTTCTGCATATTGTTCTTTTTTTACTAAAGCTGGACATTTAATTCCACTTAAAACAAATGTTATATAGGCACTTTCTTGTGGGATGTAAGCACGAAATGAACTACCATCACGAACATTTTCAATAATGGCTTTAAGAGATGTTCCTTTGTATTTTTGAACAAATCCTTGAATATTTGGAATATTCCATTGAATGTTTCTAACATGTTTATGATGCTCACTTTCATCCATCCATCTTCCAATTTTTGCAGATTTAGCTTTTTCTTGTAAAGCTAATAATTTTTCAACAAATTCGTTAGATTGTTTAACAGGTTTAATTTCCATTAAACCAGCGGCAGTAGCAGATTCAGAAATATTTTCGCATTGATCCAAATTTTCAGTTCCCATAATTATTTGTCCAAATTCACGACCATTTGACCCAATATATTCTCTTATAAAAGTAACACGACTTCCAACAAGTCTACGACGAACAAATTCACGGCATTCCCATGCAAATGGTTCATCTTGAGTACCGGATGTTGATTCTGTGGGAGCTTTACCAAGATGTGGAGCTTTTGTATATGCTAAGCATACAAACATGTCAGTACTATTGTCTCCAGTTCCCATAAGAATAATACTATCACCAGATAAAACTTGCTTAACATATGCAATCTTCGTTTTAGCTGATTGATCGGCCATTTTGAATTTTAACTCCAATATCTTAAAAAAAAATGTTAAATTTTATTAATGAAAATAATTTAAAAAATAAAAAAATTATAACACAATAAGGTATATTAATATATATATGAAATCATTATATAGTAAGTTAAGGTTGAATTAAAAAGTTTTATTATTCAAATTATGGCTAAGATATATAAATGACAATATAATTCTTTTTTGTATAAATTAAATTTGTTTGAAAATATATATGTGTAATAACTGCCAACGCATTTTTGTGCGTAACGTTTTAAATGAGATCTGTCGACCTCGAATTGCAAATATAAAAGACCAAAAAAATCGTGGTAAGAGTAGTGCAAACTTTATTGTTGGTTTTTTAATATTTTTAATTAATTTTTGTTTTTATGACCATATAAAATTTTACTCAAAAGGTAAAAGTTATAAAAAAAAAGTATATTTTTTTTAATCTTTTTTGAACACATTTATACTCATATTTTTTATAACACTTTTCTACCTCTTATACATTTTTTTTATTTTTAAAAAAGATGAGTACAGTTTTAAAAATTATTGTATGAATAACAGTCTGCAATCTTTAATATAATAACCATTTATATTACTGTTTTATATTCATTGAAATTTTTATATATTTTACCGATGGTAATTATTTATTTTCTAATAATTTTAGCATGAGCTTTTACATTTAAAAAAAAATGTTATGACATTAAGAAATAAAAAAAGTATAAATTTAATTAAGTGCTAAAAATTTTTTTAATTAACAAAGAAATTTTTTTAATAATAAAAAAAAACATAAAATTATTTTATTATTCTACAATAAAATGAAAAATTGTAAAGTAAAAAAAAATTATTTAACAAAATTTTATTTTTATTTTATTTTTAAAAATAAAGATATGGGCATTTGAATTATCAAATACATTTTTTTTATTTAGAAAGTAATAAATGTATTACAATTGTAAAAAAAAACATTGAAACATATTTATAGTGTTTAATATTTTTGTTTATATTTATAACCTGTTTCTAAATTCATATCATCAAGTATACGAATCCATGCTTCCCATTCAAGCTCTCCTCTTCTCCATTTTTTCTCACATTTGTCTATTTTTTTTCCATCAAAATTTACTCCACCAGCTCCTCTGCTTGCTATTTCATAAGTTGTATTTTGAGCGTCAATTGATGGAATGATGAATTTTGAATAATCATAATTTGCCATTGACATTATTTTAACCTAAAATTATATAAAAAGAAAAAAGAAGTTTAATATACCTGTGTTTCACAAGCAATTATTAAATGATATGTCAAAAATAATGCTTCCATTATTGTTTCCCCACAACAAACAAATCCATGATTTCTTAAAAGCATAACTTTTTTGTCGCCTAAATTGTTAACAAGTTTTATTTTTTCTTTTTCACTATTAATTATTCCTTCGTAATCATGATAAGCTACTTGACCAATAATCATTGACTCTTGACTAATTGGTAATAATCCACATGTCATAGAGGAAACGGCAACAACATCAGGAACATGTAAATGAATGACACAACCAATATCACGGTAATTTTCATGAATTGCAGAATGTAAAATATAACCAGCGTTATTAATACCATAATTTGTGCTTCCTTTATCAAGAATACTTCCTTTTTCATCTAATTTTACTAAACTTGATGCTGTAATTTCATGGTATAATAAACCAAATGGATTAATTAATATTTCATTTTTATGCTTAGAAATTCTTGCCTATAACATTTTTTTTAAATATATTAAAAAAATATATATATGATTACCGTTAAATGATTAAAAATACTTTGTGATAATCCCATTTGATCTATTATTCTATATAGGCATGCTAAATTATTACGAACTTCAATTTCTTCTTCATCATAATTGCATTCTTTGTTATTAATATCCGCAATTTTTTTGTAAATTTTTGATGAAAGACATTGAAGACCTATCACTTTCATGTCAAATTGGTCTTAAATAAATATTGTCATGAATATAAACTTAATATATTTTTAACTACAAGTGTACTCAAAATAAATATAAAAATATATTTTTAGAGTATAATTATAATATGATACTCTTTTCTCAAAATAAATGTATTCTCTTATGATTAATATATGGTAGTAAAATTCAAGGAAAATGCAAATAAATGATGTAAAAGAAATTTTTATATATCTCATAAAGTAGCCAGTTAAATGTCATTGGATAAATCAAAAAATTTTAATTTAAAAAAATTTATATTACTATCTTAAATACTATAAAAGTGTTTAAATTTTACAAGAAAAAATTATTATTTTTAATTTTTTTAATACATAAGTTGATATCAAACGTCTACATTATAAAAAATTGTTGTTTGTAATAATTGTTTAATATAACTTTTAAAAAATCATTTTTATTATAATAATATATTCATCAACAACAAAAAAAAACAAAATTAGATTTTTTTTTTTATTTAAATTGTTTTATTAAAAATTTTTGTTTCTTATTAGTCATATAATTTTTATTATTTAAAAATAAAGAATTAAGCTATATTTACAATAAGAAATTATAAAGAATGATACACATCATGACATTCTTGGATACTGTTATTTTAAAAATTAATTAATAATATTGTTTACCATTAAAATAATTTATTTTAAATACATAACTTTTTAAAAATATTTATTATAATATTATTAAAAATATGTTTTAAGTTTTTAAAAAAATAACTTTAAATATAACTTAACAATTTTTTTTCTTGTTTTTTAATAAAAATATGTATTTTTAATATTAATATTTAATTTAATATTAAAGTTAAAAATTTAAATTTTTATTCGCAATATAAGCACTTTGTAAAATTAATATTATAACTATATGACAATTTGATTTGCATCATAAATATTAACTTTCTCCATATTTAAAACTTTTTTTTTATTTTTATTTATTATTTAGTCAAAATTTTACAGGTGCCTTATGAATTATTTAAAAATATATCAATTGAAAATATTTAATTTAAAAAATATTGTCAAATTACTAATAGTTTTAAGATGAAAATTAATTATTCTATTAGTTTCTTAAATCTACAAAATAATAATATTGAAATTGTTTATTTTTTTAAAATTATTATTTCTAATAATCTAATGCTTTTAACTATAAAACAATTAATTTTTTATAAGATATCTTTTTAAGTTAAAGCAATTATATAAACCTTTTTAATATTATAAAATATATTTAAAATTAATGACTTTATTTAAAATTTTTTATTATAAACAAAAAAAATAAAAATATTTATAAAGTTATAAAAATTTTAATTGTTTGAATAAAATCATTATTTATTTATGTTACAATTTTTACAATATAAATTTTTGTTTTATTAAAAAAAATTTAATTTAAATAGGGTTAGTAAGTAGTATATCTATTTTTAAAACAATAGCAACAAATAAATGAATTTTTTTAATTAATTAAAAGGGTTGACTAAACCTATTTCTAAAAAGTAGATAGATTGTATATCGTTATAACATTTCTTGTAAAAAGCGTGGGCCACATTATAAAAAATAACAAATGTTAAATATAATTATAAGATTAATTTTTTTTAATAACGTTATAAAACTAATAGAAATAAGTTTTAATTTTTATACTTTATTTATCACAAATATTAAAATATATTAACATTATTAAAATTAATTTATAATCTTTTAGCTTTTATTTCCTTGTATACAAGGCTAAAATTTTAAAATTTTATCATTCCCAATATGTTTTTAGTTTTAAATAATAAAATAATATAACTATTTTTTTCTTTTTAAATAATAAAATCAAAATAATAAAATTATTTTTTTTTTGTAAAAAAGATATTTTCTTTATACAAGTACAACTGACTCATTTTCCAAAAAATTTATGTTAATTTAGCATGAAATACATATGTCCTTTTTTTTTGTTCTTAAATTTTAAATTTAATTTTTACTATAAAATATTGTTTATATAATAAACAATATTTAATAATTTTTGCTTTTAATAACCACATTTATACATCATTTTATCTATTTATAAAAATATATAAAATAATATTAATATTTAATTATTTAAATTTGTACTTTATTAAAATATTTCTATAATATTTGTAGATACTTGATAACTTTTTTAATATGCTTAACGAAACATTTCCAAATAAATAAATAATGATATTAAAACAATCATTGAGGCATAAATATATCCTAAATGTTATTACCCATAATATTTGTTTTTTCCTATAAAAGCTAAGAAAAATTCTTTTTGTTTCATATCTAATATTTTACTTTTATAAAAATATCTTACAGGATATTATTTTATCTATATTTTTAGATATTATGCAGAATTCTACTTTTATTTGTCTTATTTTCATATTTGTACTTTTTACAAAAACACAAAGGTAAAATTAAAAATATTTTTTTTTAATCTTTACTAATATTTTTTTAAAGTTATCTTTTTGACAAGGTATTAACATTGTCTCCTATGACAATTGAAGAAAATCGCAATGATGTCATCCAAGATCAACTAAATACACCATTGTCAAATAAACTTAACAATTATAAAGCTTCAAAAAATTTTAATTATGGTGTTAATAACAATCAAGTAAAACATCCATATCCTTTTTTATATGAATCTTCAGATACAATTGATCCATTAAATACTGCTTTACCATTGGATACAATTTATATACCTACAACTTATAATAAAAATAAGAATGGTTATATAAAAAAATCATTAAAAAAATTTCATAGTAGTCAATCTAGAAACTGTTTTTTTTCTCCAATTAATTGTATGATTCAACATGATGTTAACAAATTTCGTAAAATGATTGATCTCTCACCGTAAAGACTTTTAAATTTATTGTACACAAAATGTACTACTTATAACAGTTTTTTTTTTGTGTTACTACTCTACAATCAAAAGTTTTTACAGTTTAAAAAACAAAACAGTATTTAAGAAATGTCTCTTTCAAGACTTTTCTTTTACAACGTTCATATGGTAGCGAAATTAATATACAATATTACTCAAATAAAACTATAATTAGATTTGTAATTGCATATAATATTTTTTTTATAGTACTTATTTTTTAAATGATTACTTTTTGTATTAAAACAATGTTTCTTTTTTTTTAAATTTTTAAAAATATTTTTTAACTTATTTGTCATCAAAAATATCTCAAAGTTAATTAAATATTTTAATTATTTTTATTAAAAAAAATATAAACACAATCTAATATTGTTGAGTAAAATTTAAAAAGAATATTATTTTCCTTAAAACAAGAAATAATTTTTCATAACTACGCATTTTAAAGGAAGAAAATATTTTTTAATTATAAAAAAATGTGTTAGAAATAAAAATTAGATTCATTATCTTTGATGTTATCTTTAAAGTTAATTAATTACTTGCTTGAAATGATTTAAGTAATAAAAATTATTATTAATGTAAAAAGAAGAAAAACATTATTTCAAATTTATATTTTTTTAGACGTTGCACATTTAAAAAAAAAGGAAAAAAAATCTTTATAAATAATATGTATTTTTTTCCATAAAAATAAGATAATATAAGTGGAAAAATAATTATAATAATTATATCAATTAATTTTTAATATCAAAAAAAAGGTTATGACATAAGAAATATATATAATGTTAATAATGTCAAATATATAATTGAATAATTTTCTTTGTACGGTAAAATGAAAATTAAGGTAGGTCAAAGATAAATTTAATTTATCATATTTGTTACAATAATGACCTAATCCTACTAAATCAAATAAAATATAAATTTTTAATACATATTTGTTAAAATCTTCTATTTGTTGTATATTAATAAAATGAAAAATGTTACACCAATTATATTTTTGCTAACCTTTTTAATTATAAATTCAAATAGTATGTTTATTTGTTTATTTAAAGTTTTTTTTATATTAAATTATAGTTTATATAATAAATTGTCAAGTAGAACATTCATTTGATCTAAACTGTGATTTTGATAAAGATAATCTTTGTTTATGGCATAACTCAAATATAACATGGGATCATACTTCTGATTGGTCAATTTCAAAATCAACACTTAATATTACTTCAATAAATAAAGAAATTGTACCGATGCCCTTAAATAATGGTTTTATTTATACAAATGGTACAAATAATGGCTTAAATACAGCATTACTAGTAAGTGATGTTATTTCATGTCAATTAGGAGGTGCTGAAATTAATTATTGGTATTATAAAACGCAAATAAATTCAAGATTAGAAATATGTATTCGACAACCACCAGGATCTCTTAATTTTTTACATCAAAAATGTTATGATGGTGTTCAGGCTATTCAAGCAAATCAATGGGTATATCAAAAAATTGAATTACCACCTTTCTCTCAACCATTTGAAGTATGTTAAAATTTATTTTATTTATTCGTATATTTTAGATTTTAATTCGGGGTTATTTTATTCAACCAGATGATATAATAGCAATTGATAAAATATCATATGAAGCAGCTTTATGTGGTAAGTTTTAAAAAAAAAGTCATTATAAAAATTAGACAAAAAAAATCCAGCCATTATAATAAGTTGTTAAGAATTGCATTTATCTATCCTTTAGATTCAACACATGGACAAATATCTGTTATTACAATAGATAAATGGAATGAAATTAAACATGAAATCAACAGTAAAGAAAATAACATAAAACCTATGCTTGTTATAGCTGATTCAATTAATCAAAAAGATGACACAATTATAGAAAAAAAAGAGAATGAACTTTCTAATAATAATACAACAAATAATATTAAGACTATTGACAATAACAATTTTAGTAATGTAACAAAAGTTAATACAGAAAATGTACCTAATTTTTTAAACATATTTCATGATGTTTCTCCATTCCTAAATATGTTATTAAAATCATTCCAACAATCTAATAATTTATATACTAATCAATTATCACCATTACCTTATACGTCATCAATACTAAATGCAAATATACCAATAAAAGCTAAAGCATCAAAGACATTACAAATAAATGAATTAACTAATATTGAAGATGAAAAAGTATTAGACAATGAAGAAAATATTTCAAAACCTTTAATGAAATATGAAGTGCCAATAAAAAAAAATATATACGTTGCAAAAATTAATCAAAATAATTTAAAAAAAAAAACATATAAAGAATTACCTACAAAAAATATATATCCATCAAATTTTCATCCTCATCAAATAAATATTAAAACAACGACATTATTAACACCTACAGAAATTATACCATTAATAAATAACAATGAAAAAAATACAAATTACAATAATGAAAAACATCTTTTATCAAATAATCAATTAAAAAAAAAAACAATAATACGACCAAAAAAATTATATGAACAAATTGAAAAAGAAAAAAATGATAAAATAATTGGTAATAGTATGGGAAAAGAAATATTTGAAAGAAATAATAATAACAATAATTTTCTAATAAATGAAAATAATGTTACAAAAGTTGATAATAAAATAAACTATCTATTAAATAAATTATCTGAACATTCAATTAATTTTGATGATATATCACGACAATTAACACCTGAAATGATAAACGAATTACAAATGTTATCAAATTTTGATGACCTTGAAAGTTTAACAGAAGGAATGGATTTTGCATTATTAACAAAACCAGAAGGTTTTAATATATTAAGACAACAATTTTTAGAAAGACTTATACAAAAAAAGCTGGATAAAGATTTATCATAATAATATTTTAACTACATAATAATAATAAAATTTTAATTATATAATTTGTAGAATCAGTCATACAAGGATCAAATAAAAATGATGCAGGTTTTATATTAGATGATGAGTATAAATTATTTGGAACAAAAACATATATTAATAATAAAGATAAAACAAAATTAGAATATGATTATGATACTTTTTTTTCTGAAAATTCTTCTTGTTCCCCAATAAATTGTAATTTTAATAATAATGTGAGTTTTTTTTTATATTTATAATATATATAAATTTTTATGATTAGAATTTTTGTGAATGGATATCTTTAGATGATGATAGTGATATTGCATTGACATTTTCTATGTATGATACAAATATTAAGAAATGGTCTTTTGGTATTAATTCACTTGGAAATTCTGTTACTGGAATATTAGATAATCAAAACAAAAGAAAAAATTATATTTATGCTGGTGATACAAATAATCCAAATGATATTTTTATTCTTTCTACACAAAAAGAAATATTTTTTAATCAGCCTTCTAAAATATTATTCGATTTTTATCATGCTGGTATACATGGTGAATTAAAAGTTTGTTTAGATACTATAAATACATGTCCATTTTCTTTTTCATCTAATAATTTAACTATTAATTCTAGAAAATGGCAAAAAGGTGAAATTATTATTCCAGATATATCAAAGCATCGTATACTTATATATACTAATGGCTTGATTAACAATTATTTTATTGGATTTGATAATATAAGATTAACACAATTAAATACACATAAAGCAGCAGATTGTTCATAAACATACTTTATTTATATTATTGATTTAACATAAAAAATAATATTAGATTTATATCTTTTAATATAATAATAAAGAATAAATTTTTCTTAAATATAATTTTTACTGCATATTTTAATATATTGTATAATAATATTTTTTCAACTGAAAATTTTAAATAAATTTAGCTAACTTAATTAATACAATATTTAAGAATAATTAAATGACATTTAAAGAATTATCTTGAATGACCGACCTAACAGTTTGAGGGTAGAATTTTCGCTCTAAATTATTAAATGATGTGTTCAAACGTTTTTTTTTTTTATTAAAATGAGTAATATTAAAAGAAAGCTTTCTACCAATTACTATACACTTTAGTCCAAATATATTAAATGTTTTATCTATTTTTATGCCAAATTTTATATATTTAAGAATAAATATTTATTTTTATATTTTAGGGAGTATTCTAATACGGGACTAAAGATATAATGAGTTATTATCCAAGATATGAAGTGGTTGATCATTTTGAAGATTCACTTGATGCATTTTATAGAAATAACAAAATAATACCACTTCAAACAGATCCTGTTACTGATATTGACGATGGTATTCAACACAATAGTCAACAAAATGTTAATGAGTTTTGTCAGTATGAAAATCATGAAAGCTTCCAACAAAAGGATCAATTTAATGATCAACAAAATCTTTGTAATACTACCCAACAAATTGTTCAGCAAAATATTTCGCAAATAATTCAAGATAATGATAGTTCTAATAGTCAAGCCGCAAATATTTATAATATACAAGATAACATCAATCATAATTACTATGAAAATAATCAACGAAATTTTCAAATCCCAACAGTACATGACATTCACTTTACTCCTGAAAGTAATAATATATCTTTATACGTTAACAATAATATTTCTGGAAATCATATTCAGTATAATAGTCATTTTTCAATACCTCAAAATGTTCAAAATCAATTTAATCAATCAATTATGATAGTAGAAGATGATCAAAACAAATTATGCTGTCATAATAATGTATCAAATAATAAGGAATCTGTTGGAGATGTATATAATAATTTAACTAAGAAATTTCCTACATCAAAAGAAATACAAAATCAATATAATTATATTAATCAAGAATTTTCATCTATAGAAGTTAATTCATATAATAATATTCATCATAAAACTTCAACAGTACAATATACTCAAAGTGATATTAATTATATTAATGATGGATTTATTGCAACAGAAGGTATTCAAAATCAAATTGAAAATAACGAATTATTGTATGAAGAAGAAATGGAAGAAGAATTTATTAATGTTGACAATGAAATACCTTCCTTGAAAAATATTGATAATGATTTAGATAATGTTAATGATATAAAAAATACAATTATCCGATATGAAACAGTTGAAAAAAATGCTAATACTTTTGAAGATGAAAGTTTTAAAATATTTTATAAGTATAATTCACCTTATTACAATAGTACTCCTGGTACTGGGAATTACATACCAATTCAAGAGGATAATATTCCTAAAAACGATATCATAAATAAATGTCGCAATGATATTATAAAACCTAATAGTATATATATTTTATCAGGTTTGTTAATATATTTAATTTAAAAAAGAAATATTTTTAGAAAATAAAAAAGTATCGCAATCTACCTCGCAATATTCTCAAAATCATGATAAATTGGATTGTACTATTGATAAAAAAAATGTGTTTATACAAGATAAACATTTTTCTTTAAATAATAGTAATGTTAATATACCATCTTCTGTTATTAATAATTTAAATTTAAATGATGAAATATTACCAAATAATGTTCAATTAAATTCAATTGATAATGGTCATTATAAAAACAAAAAAGAAAATTCAAAATCAAGAAAACGCCAGCAAAAAATTATTACAAATAATTATTCTGATAAAGAATCAAGCAATTCTGAATGTGAACAAAAAAATAAAAAAGTTAAAATAGATATTAAAATTTCTCATCGTTTAAAATCACTTCGTGATAGTATATCTCTTAAAAATGTTATCACATCAAATGGTTCTGAATATACAGACTATTTTTGTCGTTGGAATAATTGTGATTATGTAACAAATGATGTTGAAACTTTATATAAACATGTATGCACAACACATACCACTGAAGATGATTATATCTATTGTCAATGGGGTTCATGCTTAGTAGATGATTTAAAAAATACATCTTTACATATTCCAACACGTGTATCAATGGAAAATTATTTTGATCATATGTATTCACATACACATATGAAACAATTCTTTTGTGATAATGAAAAATGTAATTCTAATGGTTTTTATACTAAAAGTAAGTTAGAAAAACATATAAGAGAATGTTATCATACTAAAAATATACATATATGTCGTGATTCCCTTTGTTTGACTACTTTTACTACTGGAAAAGCAAGACTTGCTCATGAAAATAAATTTCATATTAAAACTGAACCTGTTATATATCATTGTCCAGTTTATAAATGTAACAAAGCTTTTCCTGATAATTCTTCCTTACATAGACATATACGTCTTTCTCATGGTAACAAGGCATTTGAACTTATTCAATATCTTAAACATAAAAGTAGTAATGAAAAACAAACTAATAAAGTTCTTGGTTTATTAACAAATAGGGTAACTAATCATTTAAATGAAGAATTATTTAAACAACAGTACACAAATGAAAATGGATGTAGAAATTTGTTAAAATATTATGATTGTTTAGATGTTTGTGTTCATAAAGAATATAACTCAATTAAAAATCTTTTATTAAGAATGATGTCAGATATAAAAGATAATAAACTCAAAGCACCGATCAATGCATTTATTAAGAAGTATATTAATAATTTTAAAACAAATGATAGAATTATAATATTAGAAGAAACATTTATTAATAGATTATCTAAAATAATATTTAAAAATTTAAAAATATCAAATTATCCCATTATACCTTCTTCTGTACATGATGAAAATCAAGAACGTGAGGCTGAATTGAAAATGACAAAAAAATTTCTTTTTAAAAAACTTGAAGATGATGAAAAAGTTCGAGAAACAAAACTTTATTCTTTTAAAAGAACGGATGATATTGATTATACATTTAAAAAAATGCCTGATCAATTAACAGAAGATGATAAATGTACAAAAGAGACAATTTTTATTGAACAAGAAATTATAGGATTTGGACAACCAATAAATAATATTAATTTAGATGATCATAAATTTATTACAATTTCTGCTTGTAATAATCCAATTAGTAGAAGAAATCATGAAAAAACAAGAAATGGAATTAATAGTCCAACATTAAAAAATCATGATACAAATGAATTTTGTCCTGGATACCTTATTAGAGTATTAAATGATTACAAGAAATATTTGAATTCAAGTAAAGGTAAAAATTTTTTAGAATATAAAAATAAATTACCTTTTCATACAAAAATTCCTGAAGAGTATAATGATGATACAAAAAGGAAAAAGTCTACTGATAAGTTTAAAGAAAAAATTAAAAATGATAGTTTTGTTAAAGAGACTAATAGAAAGGACAAAAAAGAATGTACTGTTATAGTAATGGATGATACTGATACAGAAGAAATTATTAAAGAAATGAATAATTTAGAAAATTCTTAAATTGATTTTTATTTTATTGGTAATAACGAGTAAATTTACATACTTGCCATTAAAATTAATTTTATTATAATTAAAATTTTTTTTGTAAACTATTTGCAATATAAATTTTTTTTACAAAATTTTTTAGTCTTTAAATTTGTTAATTTAATATTATTAATTTAAAAAAAAAACATTTTTTCTTTTAATTTTTTTCAAATGAATTTTTTAAAAAAGTTAAGCGATTTTATACAAAATAAGTCTTAACTAATTTACTACATTACAAAATCAATACATTATATTAATTTAAGTCAAAAATTACAATTATTTAGTTATTGCCTAGTTAAATAGAATAAGCTTTATAATACAAATTTTGTATTTAGAAAGATTCATTGTCTTTTACGCTCTTCAAATTTTAAAGTATTTTTTTTACAAAACCGTATAACTTTTTATCAATAAAAGTTCTAATAAAGATATGCATTTAAAATTAGTAGTTGTAGTCTTTATTATAATCATAAATATATATTGTTGATTAAATTTATTAAAGTTTAATTTAAGTTATTACAAATAAAGAAAACTATATAAAAACACTTTATTTTGTTTGTTACTTTATACCAAAGTCTTAAAATATAATAAAAATAATAAAAAAAACAAATAAACTATTTTATACTTTAATATTTTCTTCTCTTAAATAATTTTTGACTTATAAGTTATTGATAATAAATAAAATAAATGTTTAGCTACATTTTTATAAATTAAAATCAACTTTATAAAACGGTAATGTAAGTTTATAATTATATTTTTTTTCTTATGAATAA
The DNA here is from genome assembly GCA_029582065.1 of Strongyloides stercoralis. Classification (NCBI taxonomy): domain Eukaryota; kingdom Metazoa; phylum Nematoda; class Chromadorea; order Rhabditida; family Strongyloididae; genus Strongyloides; species Strongyloides stercoralis. The sequence goes on from JARPTA010000007.1 coordinate 2,428,529, forward strand.
AGCTACTAATATAAAAAAAAGTTTAACATATATTTTGTTTAAATCCAAATTAAAAAAATACAATATAAATAAAAAATAGTAAAATAAAATTATAAAATTTGTGTTAATATTATTATATTTTTTTAAAAAAAGTTATACATTAAGAGTTAATAATATTAAAAAAAATGACTTTTGAATTTTATTTTATCTAAACTTTAATTTTTTTATTAATTCAAAGTAAATTATTTTGTTACCATCAATAAATTTCTAATTATTAATATGGTAATTCTTAAAGTACTATTATTGTAAAAATATAAAAACCAGGAAAGGAAACTAAACTTAGGTTAATTAATAATTTTATATGTATGTTGCTTTTTTTTAGTAAATTTATTTAAATTGATTTAATTTTGTTTTTTTTTAATCATTTATTCAAAGGAAAGTGAGCATTAGAAAAAATATCTTTAATAATTTTAATATTTGTTCAATATTTATATTTTTCTATACTTTTTGTTATTTTTACATTTTATATTATCAAATTTTATTGTGTTTGTGTTCTAAATTTAAAATAAAAAAATCTTTTATAAAATTTTATTGTTTTTAAATTTTTTTTTTGAAAATGAAATTATAAAAGAAGAATATTTTATATTTTTAAAGTAAATAAAAATGTTACTAAAACTTTTTAATTAATTAAACTTTTTAAATTGTTTAAGTAATTATATTGCAAGGTTAAAAAACATATTATAAAACCGTAAATAAATAAAAGGAAAAAAAACCAATGCTTAATATTTGTTTTAATTTAATAAATTAAATTATGAAATTGTAATGCCGGGCGTATCCACGGCATTAGCGAACTTAAAAAGAATACCAAAAAAAAAAAAATTAATTAAAAAGTTTTTTAAAATAAGGGTTATTTTAACGAGAAAGACCACTTCTGTGTTTATCATTTTTTTTTGTGCTCTAACTAACGTATTCCGTTAGATTTATCCTTTTTAGGGGATTAACAGATATCTGGGAGTACCTACCGTAATGACTAACATTCAAATTTTATGTTAAATTATATCTTATTATTATTATACCATTTCATCTCTATTACCAATAAAATATTTATGCTGATCTATCTTTTAATCTTTTAAATCTTTTTTGTTTAATTATCTTAATTTTTACCGTCTTAAAGAAAAAAAAACCGCTACACTAACCGTGGATACCTTAACGAAATATTAAAAATGAACAAATTTATAAATATTCATAAAATTAAGACAAATAATTTTACTTTATCAAGCAGAAGATCTTTAGTTATACAAAAAAAAACTTTTATCATTAATAGTAAGACAACTAGAATCATTGAGGTTAAACTATCTAGAAGAAATATATAGAAAAAAATAGTTAATAAGAAAGACGTTTCAGTTGATACAAAGAAAAAGAATTCCATTATGTTATTAAAAAAAAGTTTTATAAGAAATGCTTTAAATGTTTATTATGGTTTTCATTTATACATCTCTCATTTACTTTTGTTTAATTAAAAAAATCAGTGACAGTTAAATGTAATACGTGTTTAAAAATTTTAATTATTAATACTATGCTGTTTAAAAAATTTTTCTGAAGAAATGAAATTTATATTGAGTACTAATAATTTTGTTACAACAAAGTTATTAAATGGAACTTATTGTAAGTGCAAAAAATAGTATAAAAACTTAGATAACCTTAGCAAATTTATATAAATTATTCGATAATTTTAATTTTAATGGTAAAGAACAATCAAAGTACTACAACTACTAGTAATATCATTTAAAATAATCTTAATAAAATTAGTTAATAAACAAAATCTAAATTGATTTATCTCAATTTACTTGTAATTTATGATATTAAAGTAACTTTTCAAGATGTTGATTTTTTTGGTATTATTATTAACTTTCTAATTAATTCAATAAATTAAGTCTGATAAATAAAGAGTATAATTTTTTTTTGAATATTAATAAAAGTTTATTTAAAAATAAATAATTATAAAAAAATATTGTTTAATTACTTTTATTAAACAAAGAAATTCTATCGAAAATACATTAAATATTTAAATCCAGAATAAATAAAAGGTAATTCAGAAATACAAAAATTTAAGTGAGTTTAACAAGTAATTTAAATGTGGTACAACAAAATAAGAAAAATTTTTATTTATACTATAATGTAAGAAATATAAACAATTATACAAAATATCAATGTAAAATCAATTTAATTTTAGTCCAAAATATTATATACAATAAATCCGCTGATACAATAACTAAAAAATTCAATACTTAAAACTATATCGATGCTTATTTTTTTATCTTTTTTAACTTTTTAATGTATCAAGTGCAATATTTTTGATTATAAGATCTGTTAAGAAATATAAACTTTAATTGTACATTAATTATTTTTTATAGTTTTTTTTTTTTGCTATGATTTATATTATAATAAAAGTTTAGTATTTTTTTTTGTAAGTTGTATTCTGTTTGTTTAATCAATTTTTTTTGCCTGTTAAACATGTTTATAATAAAAAAATTGTTATTTTATATATTCTTTTTAAAATTTAATAATTTATGTTTTTTTTTAAGATGAAATTGTACGGTAAATTTTTAAACAGTTTATTTGTATTAAAATAATATAATTAATACAATAAATAAATAAAAAGTACAAAAAATATAATAAGTTGAATAAAAATTATTGTTTAATATATTATATAAAATATAATTCTTTAATTTAATTAATTTTTTTTTATTTGTCATTTACAATTTACTATGTTAATTAGTAAGATAAACTAATACAAAAAAATAATATGTATATGTTTTTTGGCTTTGAATAAGATTTAAATTAACACTAATAACAAGATCTATTAATTATATAAAATTCTTACTATCACTAATTAAAAAATGTTTGAAGAATGCGTGTTTTTATAAAGCTAACGTTTATTATGCCAAGCAGTTTAAATCAAACAGTATCTATTTTTATGTTAAATAATTAGTATAAATATAAATCATTTTAGAAAAAAGTATAACTTTTAATATGCTTATGTTATTATAATAGGTAATTTCACTTTTCTAGTCATGATTTTAAAATCTAGATAATTAAAATTTATTTTATTATTACAATCTTGAACTTTTAAATACTTCTAGTATAACAAAATTTTGTATTTACATTGGAAATAAAACAATTTTTTTTATTAAAAATATGTCTAATTTATTAACCAATCTTATTTATTTTTTTCAGAAATTTTTATAAAATAAAAATGCTTTCAAACAATGTATCTTTTTCAAATGATATAACAGGTAAAGTTGTTTTAAAATATTTATTTAATATATTATTTACTATAGTTATTTTAACATTTTTGGTTAATTTTGTCGATACTTTAAAAATTTTTGCAATTTTTATTTATTATTGGTTAGAAGGATGTTTAAAAGTTATCTTACCATCAAAATTATTAACAAAAAAAAGTGTTAAAAATGAAATTGTTCTTATAACAGGTGCTAGTTCTGGAATTGGAAAATTAATGGCTATAGAATTTGGAAAATTAAAATCTAAAATAGTTATATGGGATATTGATGAAAAAAAAGCAAATGAAACAACAAATTTGTTAAAAAATAAAGGTGTTCAATGTTGGTTTTATAAAGTGGATGTTAGTAAAAAAGAACAGATATATGAGGCTGCAGAGAAAGTTAAAACAGAAGTAGGAGATGTTGATATTTTAATAAATAATGCAGGAATAGTCACAGGAAAAAAATTTTTTGAATGTGAAGATCAATTAATGGAATTAACAATGTCCGTAAATGTCATATCACACTTTTTTACAACAAAAGCTTTTCTACCATCAATGTTAAATAGAAATCACGGTCATATTGTTTCAATAGCATCATTAGCAGGAAAATTTGGTATTACAGGCCTTGTTGATTATTGCGCTTCTAAATTTGGAGCTGTTGGATTTTCAGAAGCTTTATCAGAAGAATTGTTATCTTTAAAAAAAGATAATGTTCATGTTACTACTGTTTGTCCATATTACATTGATACAAAAATGTTTGATGGTGTTGTAACAAAAGCACCAAATGTTCTTCCTATTTTAAAGCCAGAGTATGCTGTTGATAAAATTATGGAAGCAATTCTTACAAACACTGAATATTTATATCTTCCCAGGTTTGCTTATCTTGCAAATATTTTAAATTCAATTCTTCCTGTAAAAGCAATGCGAGTTCTTACAAATTATTATGGAATTAATGCTACAATGAAAAATTTTATTGGAAAAAAAAATGTTTAAAAAATATTAAACATTACATATAATAATCGGAACATCTGGTAAATCACTTCTTAAACAATGAAGTTATTTCATAACAAAATTTTTTTGAAATAATTTGTATACATTTTTCAATTGTAATTAATTTATTTTACATATTTTTGAAAACGTATTAAAAAGTTACTTTTTAATAAAAAAAATTTTTTTTTTACTTCAGTAAAATTTTATAATTATAGCAAGATTTATTGCACAGGTTAAAAATATTACAAAATTAAAAAAGTTTCAAAAAAATAAAAAGCTTAACTTACTATTTACAAAGAATAGTCTTTTTTAAAGTAATATTATATCACACTATACTATATAAAGAAAAATAAAGCTATGAAATTTTTTCTTCAATTTTTAAAGTTTTTAAAAAAAAATTCAGCAAATTTAAGATTCTGTTTCAAACTGACATTTACAAACCAGTACCGTAAAATGCAGTAAATAAAACATTTTTTAAAAAATTTTGTATAAAGATAAAATGAGTTTTAAAATTAATACTTTACAAATAATATTATAAAAAATTATTTTTTTAGCTTAGATGTATCTATTTAAAATCTTAAAAAATTTTCGATTTTGAAAAAAAATGTTTACTAAAGCATAATTTCTTAAAAAAAGACTCTCTAAGCATTAAAATAATTTTACATTATTACGTATAAATCAAATTCAAACTCTCTTTCATTTACAAAATAGATCAAAACACGCTAAAAATAAATATTTTTAACGTAAATATGGTCATTTAAACTTAAAAAGTTTTTACAATTTAAATGCTTAAGGTTTTATAATAAAAAAATATTGTTTTAAACAAAGATTTTTGTTTATACATTTTTTTTTGAGCACGCATAAATAAATCAATCAGTAAATTGAAATTATATTTTAAAATAAAAATTATTGTTTTTTATCCAAAGTTGTTAAGTTATTATATAATTACACTTTTTAAGTATAAAACGTTATAAATAGCATAATAAGAAAATAAATTTAACTAAATACTCTTTGACATATAGAGAAATTGTATATAATGTTGTTTGAATGTAATATTCAATTTTTATGAAGAAACGTTTTTTTTGGGTTATTATTTTTATTAATATATTCATACTTTTTACTATGTATATAATAAAAAAATTCATACCAATCATTTTGTATATATTAAAAAATTAGTTTTTCAAATTTTGTTTTATAATTAATTAATTTTTTTTCTTTAAAAATTAATTACAAAACATTAGATAAAACAATTTGTTTGTTAAAATATTTTAATATTTTATTATTACAAAAATTATACATTATTAATCAAGTTTATAATTATTTTTACTAAATATGATATATAATAATAATTTTTATATTATTATTTAAAAATTTTTTAATAAAGTAATATTTTTTTTTAATTTAAAATTTCTTCAATTAAAAAAATTATTTGTACCTTTTTAAAATACAAATAAATAGAAATCAATAAACTTTAAAGTTTATAAAATTGTAGAATCCGTTTACTAGAATTAACTTTTGAAATAAATTCCTGGTCTAAAACAATGATTCGATTATATTATAATAGTTTAAAGTTTTTTTTTCATAAAATCTTTCATACATTTTTACTCATTATTCTCTGCTTAAATTACTAATATTGTGATTACAAGGAGCATGGCAAAACAGTTGTCTGAGTATGGATGCCAACCAACATAAGACGTTGAATTTTTGCCAAATCAGAGGAATTCTGAAAAACGCGGAAGTAATTTTTACATGTAGTGTAAAAATTTTAATATAAATTTAGATAAAAAAAATAATTATGCTCCTTTACTAGGCAATATTTGTTCAACATCTTCAGAAGACACTTAGATGGAATAGAATTTTAATACCGCGAAAAAGACTGAAGTTAATAAAAAGGCTAATACTGAAAAGAAGATTGAAAATAAAAAAGGATCTTCAACTAGAAAAAAAACTTAAACTACTAACGGATCCGATGCTGAAAATAAATCCAAAGGTCAAAGAAAAAGAAAACTAATGAATAAATTTTATATTTTTATCTATCTTGTAGATAAATTTTGATGAAATTGTTAACTTTTTACTATTATTTCTAAAACTTAAAATAGAATTTACTTTTATATTGTACTTCTATGTGTAAAATAAAATTTGTAAAGATAATTTTTTATTTTCATTAAAAAAACATTTATTATTCACAATTAGATGTCAGTAAAATGTTTAGTAAAAAACATGGCATATTAAATAACATTTTTCTAAATTTATCGACTTTAGAAAAGTGTAAAACACTATAGTTTTACTTTACATACACTGATAAAAACATATAACTAAAATTTATTTAACTATAGTTTTTAATGTCATATAATAAACAACTCACAATGTTGTTTATCCAAATTTTAAAAATGGTTGTACCTTTTAGAAATTTTATATTCATATAGATTTTGATATGATGAAATTATTTTTTAATAAATAAATAAGAAATTACAGTAAATATAAAAAAATTTTTTTAAACTAAACTTAATAAATCATATTTTTTTAAGAACACTTTTTTTTACAATTTTTGATCAAAATTGAAAATACTTTTTAATATTTTTTCAATCCAGTAAAAAACATATAAAAATATTTAATATATTATTTTCTAACCAAGAATTAAATTTAAAAATGTATGAAAACAAATTTTTGATTTTTCGGTTTTAAAAAAAGTTTTACTCACTTTGTACAAAGAAAATTTAAAAACACACATTTTTTAAAATTTTTTTCTTTGTTAGTCTAATTTATAATACAACGTTTTTCAAAATGACTGATATTTAAGGTTGTTATCAATAATTATCAAATCAAATATTTCATTATTTTCTCTAAAAATTATAATTTTAAAAATAAATGTAAACATTATTAAAAAATTTGTCAAATCTTATGCCATCATAATTTCATCAGTTTTATCGGATTCAATGTAACTTTTATAAATTTGTAAACTAAGCCTTCTGTAAAATTGAAGTTCTTCCCAATATGATCTTATAAAACTTTCAGGTATTGGCTCAGGCCCTTTAATTTTACATATTATTATTTCATCCTTATCAATTTCAATTTCTTCTATAAATTCATCTTTGACTGTTTGATTTTCTACAGCTTTAGTTTCTATTGTTTCATTGTTTATAGTTTCAATTTCAATTGTTTGATTTTCGGGTACACTATTCTTTATATATTCATTTTCTTTAGTTTTATCTTGTAAATCTTCAGTTTCTATTATTTTATTTTCTGTCCTTTGATACTCTAAATCTTCGGTTTCCATGATTTCATTGCTTTTCGTTTTATCTTCAATAGTTCTGCTTTCAATAGTTTCATTTTCTTTTTTTTCATTCTCTATAATTCTATTTTCATTCACTTTACCTTCCATAATTTTCTTTTTTTTGGCTTCATCTTCTATAATCTCATATTCAAAATTATAAAGAGCTATAATAATTGTAATCCAAGATTCCAATTGAACAAAAAATGATTTCTATAAATAATATATAAATTCTATTTATGATTTTAAAAAAAACATACATAATAAAAATATTCACGAGCAGTTTTACAAATAAGAACTCCAACTATACTTAATGAAAGAAAACATCCTTTTAAAGCATAACAAAATGTTTTTTTTGTTAACTTTTTTTTGTTCTCTTCATTATCAAAAATAGCTACCATTGTTCTAGCAATATTTTTTAACACACTATAATGTACTCCATCAACCATTTTTCCTTCAAAAAAACCACATTCATACAAACAAGAAAGATGTGGAATCATATGATTAACAATGATTGTTAATTCTATTGTTTTAGTATCTATAAAATTTGTTTGATAAGGATAAGTTTCAATAAGAGAAGTTACGAATTTTGATAATTCTTTTATAGTATCATCAAAACAAACAAGAAATGCATTTGAAGAATATTCACTCCAGGTTAAATTTTCAAAATATGGTATATCTTGACAAAAATAATTCAAAAAGTTTATTATCATTAGCCTTAACTCATATTCTTCAATAGTTGGAATGCTTTCACTAATAATATTTCCTTCTTCTGGTACATAATGTAACATAATAACATTGTATTCAAGTTGTCTTGCTAAACTGTCAAGTTTAACTTTGTAAAATGATTCTGTAAATGGATGTCCACAAACAAAAATCAAAAGAGTAACTAAGAGTATCCTTATTGAAAATTTTAATGGACATTGTAAAATTTCTAAAATTTTATCTTCAATAGAAAGTAAAAGTTTTGCATTATTTTTTGTCTTAAAAAAAGTTAAAATATGATGTTTTAATGTTATGCATAATAAACGTTCTACTTCATTAAATGCTTTGTTTTTGCCCTTTTTTAATCGCTTAGCTATAGTTGAAACAAGCTTAGTTGATAATGAGTGTGAAGGACTTTCAATATTTTTTTGAAAAGTAAAAGACAAAACTTTAACTAGTAATTTTCGTGGAATACTAAATCTTTTAATAATCACATTAATACATGGATGATTAAGAATGTAAATACCATCTATATATAATTCAGACATTACTACTCCTTTAATGTCTTTCAAGTCCCAATCGTCATATTCAGTTGAAATATCATTTTCATTAATTTTTCGTTTACCTCTTCTATTAACAGACAGTTCTTCATCAGATTCTTCCACTTAAATTATGTTGGTTAAAAAATGTATCTAATTTTAATAACATACCTTCAAATATGCGTTTATCCTCAAGAAGAGTGTTAAACTTTACTCTTCTAGTATTGTGACTAAGTATATTAAAACTATCTTCAGGTTTAAGGATAGATTTTTCAGGTTCAGGAAAAGATTTTTTCATATCTATAAAAAACAAAATTTATTGAGAATTTATATAATATTAATTTATTATTTTAACTTAAACATTTTACCAAAAATCTTAAATTAATAACAAAAAAAATGGTAATTTTTAGATGGAAAGTAAGTATTTAACATATAAAAACAAAAATGTAAACTTAATTAATAATATTGTTTAAAAAAATTTAAATTATTATAGTCAATTTGTTCGTTAATTTACTCTAATAAACAATTTTTTTAAAAAATTAGAACATTAAATATAATAAAAAAATGTTGTTCCACAAAGAATTCTTTTTAAGATAAGTAGAATGAGATTCAAAAAAAAATTTTTTCAATCACAACATATACAAATATTATTTAAAATATAAACCTATTATGTAATATTTTTAGTTAGATATAAACTACTTTTTTTTTCATTATAAAAAAATCGTATGTAGAAGAATATACAATAAAAAAAATAGATTTAATAGTTAAATTTTAAGCAAGTAAAATTTAACAGAATACTGTGCAATATTTTTAAAGAAATACGGAAACGATTTAAAAAAAAAATTTTTTTTTTTTGAAAAAAAGAAAGAAAACTGTTATATAGTTAAAGATAAAATTGAAATATCATAAAATTTTTAAAATTTTTACCTTTTTATTTACAATAAATACTATGTAGATACGCTGAGCTATACAAAAATGGTCAATCATAAAATTAAATAGAAATTATATAAACAAGGAAAAATGGAATATCAAGCATGCTAGTTTAGTTGAAGAATTTTTTGTCTTGTAACTATTTTTAATTATAAAATATTTATATTATTAGTGTCTCTTTTGTAAACGTTAAATAAAACTTTAATTTAATATAAAAATAGTATATCTCATATTCAAAGCCTTTTTGAAACTCATTCAAAATTTAAAAGGTTTGCAATTTTTTTAAATTATATTAAACAAACATTTAGTTATGTTATTGAAATTTTTGACAAAATTTTCGATATTGATAAAATGTGTTAGAAGTTTAAAAAAATATTGTTTTATTTAAAATTTGTATACATTACTAATCTTAATTAATGAACGTTTTATTAAATAATATTTTTTTTAAAGTTGTACAAATGTTAGAAATAGTCATTTTGACTATTCTAATTATTATTATTTTAGGTTACATGTCTATATTTTATGTAAGATTACACTTAATATTTTTATTTTGAACACGTTTCCCCGAAAATGTTGAGCAGGATAGGACAAGCAAAATTTTAAATATCCAATTTCATATGCTTAATATATTTACCTAATAGACATATTACTAAATACAAAATATTAGCTTCATATCTCTTCATTACGCTTCTGTAAAGCTTCAGAAAAATTTTGACCTACTTTTCATATCTCGAAGACTAATATATGAAACCATATCAATATGTATATCAATCTCTCCATTTTTTGAGCTCTTTAAAAATATGTAAAATAAAATTAAAAATCTTTCTTTTTTAAAGTATTTGATGTCAAAAAATCAACAAAAATTGAACTCCTTAGTTAAGCGACTAGTCTTATTGAATACAGTATTTTTGAAAACCTATAATTAAATATTCAGTTTGTTGTAATTCGTATGAAAAAATAAGTTATTGATAAAAATTTTTAGTATATTTTACTATAAAGATTCTTAAAAACCGTTGAAAATAAAATTCCTCAGTTATGCAATTATACTCAATAAATTCATCGTGTCTAAAAAATTATTTTCAAATTTTAACATCGTTGTATTTTAGTAAGAAAAAAAGTTATTGATAAAAATATTTTCAAAATTGTTAACATATGCACTAAAATTTTTTACAAAATTGTAATTTAAAACCTCAACTATAAAATTAATTTAGTTAAATTCAACATAATTTAAAACATTAGTTTACATTTTTTATCATTAAACTTGATCTCCAGAATACGTGATATATAAAAATTTTTATTATATCACTAATATATTTATATACAAAGACTTCCTTATGATAAAGCAACATAACTTTGTTTTAATGTATTTTTGTTAATTAATGTGTGTTATAATCTTATAAACATTATGAATTAAACGCTCTGTTCTTCTGAAGTTTTTTTATTACATAATTTTTTATTAGTTATAATTAATAATATATTGACAATATTAAAGATATTTTATCAATAATTTTTTTTCTTACGTGAACTATGACAAAATGATGATGATGTAAATGTAAGTTTTCAAACACGTTGTATTCATTGAGACTATATGTCTAATGAAAGAATTCGATCTTTGATGATTTTTTAGAATCTACATATTTAAAAAATCAAAAACTTTAACTTTTGTTTACATAATTAAAAATATCTCAAAAGATGTTGGAGATTGATATAAATATCAATACTGTTTCGTATACTAGTTTTTAAGATACGAGAAGTAGGTACAAAATTTTATAAAGCTTCAAAAATGTGTAATAAAGAGATATAAAGTTAATATTCTGTATTTAGTAATATGTTTCCTAGTTAAATATATTAATAATATTAAATTAAGAATTTAAACTTTTGCTTGTTCTAGGTTATTAAAATTGCTTGAGTTTTTTAGGAAAAGTGTTTTAAATTGCAGAAAAAAATTCTTATATAAAATGTATAAAGAGTTTTGGTTAGAAATATAAGACTGTTCTCAATGTAAATGTGGAATTTGTGATTTGATACTCATGAATAGTCAAAATGGCATATATATTTTGTGTAAAATTATGTTTATTGAGTTTAAATTATTATTGATATAGTTGGATAATATTTAATGTTAATTTGTGTAGAATATTATTGTATGTTGATCACAAAACATACAAGGTAACCAAATTATTGATATACATATTTGTATGTTTTATTTAATTTTTTTTTGTTTAAAATATTAGATTTTTTTATAAATACAATAAATAATATTTTATTTATTAAAAAAATATAGTTTAAACTGTGATATTTGATTTTTATTGTATTTAGAAAACAATTAAAATGTATGTAAATTTTATTGATATTACACACATTAATTATAATTAAAATGTAAAAAAAATTTACAAAAAAAGCATACATTAAAATTTACTACTTATTATTATAAAATTATTTTATTTTATCAAATTAAAACGATGTTTTAAAATATTTTATTATTGTTTTCAAAACTTGCAGCGAAAGTTTAATTTTAATGTTTTTAAATTATGTAACTATATTTTAAGAAATATTATTAAAAAATAATAAAAAAATAAGTATGGCAATGATATAAAAAATAAATGTTCATGACTACGTAAAACAACAAATTTTTTCAAATTACTAGATAAATATAATTTTGACGTAAATTATGTAATAATACTAAAATATATTATTTTAAAAAGGTAGTTTTGATTAAATTTTAAGTAACGTATTTATAAAAATAACTAGACTGTAGTTCCAAATTAAATTACATAATAAATTAAAATTATTTAAAATATAAAAAAATAAGAAAAGAATAGAATGATTGCTGCAAATAAGATTTTATTTTATATAATCATTAAATCACTATAAAAAACATATAAATAAACCTAAAATTATGTTAATTTAAACTTTTTTTAATTATTATTTATATAAATTAAACTAATATTAGTTTTATGTAAACAGTTGTTTATATAATATTTGCTATTAATATAATAAAAATAATTTTTTATTTTATTAAATTATATTAATTCATTGAAAAAAATTGTTAATAGCGATAATATTTTTTTGATATTAGAATTTAAACTCAAAAAAATTTCAAGTAATTTTTCTAACCAATGTTGCAACAACAGATGATTTTTTCTATGAGGAAAAAAAACAATATGTATTCATAATTCATAACTCTCCACAACTAAAAGCTTTACTATGTTAATGGTTTATAACCAATAACTATGTATTTGACAAGTATTAAGCTATGAAGTATTATAGTAAAAAAAATCATCAATAGCAAAAAATAAAATTGCTATTAAAAAAAAATCATTATTACCAATTGTATAATAATGTAAAATTACTAAAAATACATGTTCTGTAAATAGATAATTTTAATAAATTTAAAAAAGCTTGATTCAAGGTAACTAATAAACTAAAAAGAAATTATAACTCTTATTAATTAAAAAAGATAAATTTTTAGTCAAACATGACAATTTTAATTTTTTTTATTGTTAATAATTTTTAATTTTTTTTAATAAAACATATATGTAAACAAATTATTAAAAAAAAGTATGGCGGATACTATTTTGTTTTTTTTAATATGTTTGATTATTTTTACACTTTATTTTTTTTATAAACTTTATCAAAAAACTGGTGTTAATTTTTTTTAATTGTTTTTTTCTTAAATGTTTTGAAAAAAACCTGTCAATAACATAATCCGAATTTAATTTTAAAAAAAATTCTTATAATTATATACTGTTACAAAAATCTAAAATTTAGCAATAATTATGCTTAGTGTATGATAACAATTTGAAAGTGACCATTGGTTTAAAGGTAAATAAATGAGTATAAGTAAAATAAAAAAAAGTGTTTTTTGTTAAAAGTTCTGTTTTGCAAAAATATATGTATTTAAAAATTTTATTAATTTAACGATTTTTAACAATATTTTTAAGCATTACAAACAACATTTTAAGTGTTGAAAACAAGTATTTGTTGTATTATTAAAAGCAGACATTTAATAAACTAAGCATATTAAAAAAAATAAATATTTACTAAAAAAAAGATTAAACTATTAGCCTAATATTTATACTTTGTGTTTGAACTAACTAATTTTCAAAAAGGAACTTTTTTAGAATTTTTGAAGAAAATTGTTATTGTTAAGAAATGACAACTTTAACTTTTTGCACTCGGGATTTTTTTTTGTATGAAGTACCAGTAACTCCGGTTTAATTTTTTAAGTGAACAATACAATATACATTATGGCAATATAAAGTCTCTAACAAAGCTTAAAAAGAATCAACCATGTCGACATATTGTTCTCAACGGAGTACAAAGGGTTAAATTATAACTTTATTGTATTTTAAAAAATTTATTGTACTAACAGAATACAAAATTTGTGCGCAAGCTTGAAACTAAGGAAATTTTAAAAAACTAAACAACATGAATTTGGGTGTTTTTTTAATTTAAATTTTTATTTTACTCACCATTTTGATGTAGCGGATACTTCTTATGTATAGTTGAGTAGTCAACTCATAATAAACACAGGAAGAGTATGATAAAAAAATTTATTTATTATAAGAACATACACAATGCAATTATTAAAATTACAGTGATTACTGTTTGACTTCTCCATTCTTACGGCATGTCTTAATAGCAGTATCAATAGAGGTTAGTTCCAGGTCTCCACGGCAAGGTATTTTTTGCGGCACTATCCCTTTTACTAAAAGTTTTTTTTATCTTTGCTAGCTTTTTATTGGTATTCTTTTGAAAAGGTTAAGAATGCCATTTTCTCCTGGTATTATAAATTTTTTTATTTCAAGTAATTTGGTATATCGAAAAATTGAATTATATTTGTGTTTAGTTAGCAAAACTTTGGTATATTTGTAATATTGTAATAATTGATTTATATTGTAAGAATATTTTAAATTGTAAAAATTGAAAAGGAATACATAAATAAATTGAAATAACATAAGTAAATTTTTTGCTTCTCTAGACTAAACATTAATGAGCAAGCACCAATAATACAAATCTTTGATGCTATTCTATTTTACATTAAATTGATGTATTATTTGAAATTAAATTTATTAAAATATTTATTGTAAAAATTCTAAAATAATCTACTTGAAATTTTAAATTAAATATAGCATTAAAAATTATAATAAATTAGCTGTTGATCATTTTTCATAAAGCTCATGATAAATTTAATTAATATTTTTAGTTAAAACAAACATAAAAAATTAATTATACTATAATCATTAACAATACTATGATACTTTGTTACATAAAAAAATATTCTTTCATTTGATAAAATATAAATGAAAAAAAAATTATTTTTTTATATTAAGATTGATAATTAAAATAGCAAATAATACATTACAAGCAAATAAAAAAAATAAAAATTAAAAAAAAAAACTATAACTTTGAAATATAATATTAAAAATTAGATATTTAACAATAAACATCTTTTATAACAGCCTGGCATTTGGAATTACAAATTTTTGTTCCATTGTTAGTTAGACAAAATAAAAAAAGATAGCTAAAAGTTTTATGATAAAAAATTCTACCTAGTTCTATTTAAGTACATATTTCTAAAATAAATGACTTTGAAAAATCATTATTCCTATAAAATAAAAAAGATTTTTCTATTAATTAAACATTTAATTTATTGAAAAAACAAAAATAAATAAATGTTTATAAATTACAAAATTAATTATAAGTAAAATTTTTGTTTATTGTGACAGTTTTTTTTTAATAATACATGTAATTGTTAACTAATTTAAAAAATATTTACTTTAATTATGATATCCAAAAGTAATGATAAAAAATTAAATTTAAATAATGTTTTTTAATAAATATAAATAGTCAAATAAAGTTTTTAGAATTTGTAAATTTGATTAGGTCAAATTTTTTGTATAAAAACTAATTTTATACTACACACTATCATTCACCTTCTTTTTCAAAATGAAATTAGCTTTTATTAATTCATTCTCTTCTATTCATTTAATAATTTTTCTTGTGCTCTTATTAACTTTTGAAGAAACTCTTGGTTATCCTATGGGACATCAAAGAAGAGGTGGCAGAAATAGACGTCATTCTGGCTCACAAAGAGGTTTAAGTGTGCAATACAGGGGCACATCACCACCACCACCAATGCGTTCTGGTGGAGGCAGACAAAATGGAATAAATCGTCGTGGAGGTTAAATCTTTTTTTTAAAACAAGCTAAAAGAAAACAATTCATTTATTGATAATTATGAATATTTTTTAAAATAACAATATATTTTTAAAATAGATAATAAATAAGTACAATTCCAATGGGTTTTTTTTCTTGATTTTAGCTTCTTTTTGTTTAAAACACATTTTACCAGTTGATCAAACATTTTATGTACATGAAGCATTCTAACTCTTTATTTTTATTTTATAAATATGAATATCTACTAGAATTATGTATACTGGTAAAATATTTCCACTTGAAAGTTTCATATAAAGCTACAACAGTGGCTCAAACTTCAAAAAATTGATTTTCATAATCTTTGGAAAATGAGTATTGTTAAAAGTAAATAATGTATCTAGGGGTAATTGGTTATGAAAAAACGAATGAAAATATTTAAAAATTTGTAAAATTACGTTTTTGCTAATTTTTTGCATTTTATTTTGTTTTATGTCAATTTTAGGACAATAATCAAAAAAGTTCACGTATTCACTATACTTATTGGATTTCTTATCTAATTTTACATCTATTCGGAAGAATATTTAAATTTTAAATTTGGAAGGTAAATAGGTTTTGATGTAAAATATGGGTCATATTCCAACAAAAATGTCGTTATACCCTCACACAGAAAAAACGATTATTTTCCGTCTTCTCAAGAACGGGAATTGTTCTAAAAAAATCATTTTCTGTTCTGTTATTTTTAATATTCAAAATTGAATAAAAAGGACTACCCTAAAGTATTACTGCATTTTTTTAAACTTCAATAACTTTTTTCTACTGATATTTTAATGATTTTTTTTATCCGATAGCAAATCACCTAAAGAATTATATTAATATCATTAAAAAATTGTTTTTTATATAAACAAGTGAGAAAAATGAAACATTTAAAATGTTTCCAATTCTATTATATCTACGTCTCAATCCACCAACGAAAAGATAATTTTTTTAATTAAGGAAAAATTTGATTTTTAATTTTTTTTAATGAACGGAAAATGATCATCGGACAAAAAATATGCTTGTAGGATGGAAAATGATTGTTTTTCCTTTGTGTGTATTAATTAATTACAGAAACAAAAAAATTATCAAAATTATAAATTTTATACCTTTAAAAAACACTATTTTATAAATTAAAATATTGTGTTTTGTGTTTAATTGAATTTGCAGCAATTAATAAATATATGTTTATAAATTATAAATTATATATTTATTTTGTTAATTATATATAATTCTTTTGTTGGTTATTTAATGTTTTTTATTTATTTCATTGTATGTATATCAGATATAAAATATCTTCTCTAAATAATCCAAATTAGGATCCTTTTAACATTAAAAAAAAAAATGTAAGAAAAACTTTTTAGTTTAAAAAATAAAAGAACCCTTTTTTAAAAAATATTGTACTATATGTTTTATGAATACATAAAACAATTCATAATTGTTAGTTTATTATAAAACTTTTTTTTTTTCAAAAAACATGGAAGTTTTTTTGTTTACAGTGTCACTTTTTAGTAAATTTGCGATGTGGTTTATATAAATTTAGTTACATGAACTAAATAATAAATAAGCTTCTAAAATAATTACACATATTTTAAATAATCAAAAATTATTAATAGTTATGAAAATTAAATTTATTATACTATAAAAATTTCAAATTTATCACATACTTATAAAAATAGTTGTTTATCAGCATCAACTAAATGAAAAATGCTTATTTTCTAAAAATGAAACTAAAATCAATTGAAAATTTTTTTAAATATTTGGTTATAGTCATATACGCCTATCACACGATTAACACGATACTTTTTTTACACAATTTTGTTTTTACACGTTTTTTAAAATAACTAGAGTTTCAAAAATTAATAACTAATGTAATCTTGTGCAATGTTCCTTTCTGACCTGTGAAAACCTCTTTAACATTATCTCCGAAGCTAGTGAAATTTACACTAACACAAAAAATTAATCATAATGATGATAGTGTGATTAAACCTTTGGATTAATTTTGTATAAATTTTTTGTTTTAAAAAACAAATTTGATTTAAACTTTATATATTGTTATTTCATAAATTAAAAAATATTTTTGTCTTTCATTTGCACTTTATTTTTTTTACGCCGAAATAAGCTTATTTAATTAATTGACTGGCTAAATTATGCGCTATTAGGCTCTTTTTTGACTTACACGGTTTTTCATACAAAAAAAAATGTTTTTAATTTAGACTTTTTTTTAGAATGTATCTACTGCGTAAATCAGGGGATAGGTGTATTGAAAAAATATATTATCTTTTTTAAAATTTTAAGCATTATTTAAAATTATGTAAATATTTTTTAAATTACTACTTATTTTTTCTGCTTATTATCAAAAATAATGGATTATTAAATGTGAAATTTTGATTTCAATGCAAAAATTTATTTTTTTTATTTTAAAAAGATGCTTTGTAATTAATCAAAATATCCCTTTAAGATTCTAACATTATTTTGCTTTCTTAACGGTAACTTATTTATATTAACCTCAAAAGAGTCCGGAAATTAAGAAATTATAAAATTGCAAAAAGTATTTTCTAAAACTTGTTGAGAATTGAAAATTTTCACTTTCAGGAAGTAGTCTAATAATTAACATATGTATTAATCAATGAATGCAAAGTCA
Source organism: Strongyloides stercoralis (assembly GCA_029582065.1). Taxonomy (NCBI): domain Eukaryota; kingdom Metazoa; phylum Nematoda; class Chromadorea; order Rhabditida; family Strongyloididae; genus Strongyloides; species Strongyloides stercoralis. The sequence continues at coordinate 2,447,061 of JARPTA010000007.1, forward strand.
GGTAATTATAATAAGTAAAATAAAGTTTCTAAATCCAACTTTTGTAGTTTAGGAATAGATATTTTTACACAAAAAACCTCATTTTCTGTTTTTTTCAAAAGATAATAATAAATATTTTTGACTAATTATGTAAGTTATTTTTAATAGTTATGATATCGTTAATAATAAAAACAATACGGTATGAAAATGATTTGCATTTTTGCCTTGAAAGCAGAAAAATTCAAATATTAAAACAATTATTTTTTAAAATTTGATTAATTTATGCAATACTCATTTATCATTTTTCTTTACATTGTTAATTTGTTTAGAATGGTTGAATATTGTTAAAGCAGAAACGTCAAACCTTGTTGTTAATACATGTGTTGATTGAAATGTTTTAAATTTCATTACATTTTTCAGCTTACTATTATTTACTTTACTCTCTTTCTTCCACGTGGAACATTTTCAAAAATAAAATAGTTATAACAAAAATTTCTAGACTATCTAAGTACTGAGTATTCATTAGCCAAACTCTTGCCAAATAATTTGCCGGTGTTTCAAATTATTTATACTACATTTGTTTCCCGACGAAACTTATATTTGAAAATCAATTAATTTTTTGATTTATCCATAATTTCACAAAAACTGCTTTTAGAAATTTAATTTAAAAGATAACTATAAGCAAAATGTGTATAAAAAAAGTGATGATGTAACATTATAATAGAAGAAATCCACAAATAATGAAAGTAAACTGTCAGATATATTGACTCTAAAAATCAGTATTTAAGAAAATTGGACATTTCATATTTAACTAATTAATATAATTCAATATCAAATGTTTTTTAATTTCTTTTTTTTAATATACAAGAATTAAATTACTAATTTGTTTTTTATAACTGATAAACAAAACGTAAATTTTTAATTGCAACTTATTATTATATTAATTTTTATGAGAAAATGATCAATTATCTGTTTACTTCCGTTAATTTTATTTGAAATAGGGAAAACAAAAAAATACTCGTTAAATAACAAACATTAATAAGTAATGTTTTTATGATTAAGATTTAGTCGCAGATTCTTTTCAAGTAAATATTCAAGGTTGAGATTTATTTATATAAAACTTTTATTTTACAAAATTTATATTTAACAATAATTTATTTATTAGGAAATATAATAAAATAAAGAATTAAAAATATATAATTTAAATTATATTAATTTACCTAAAAATAATTAGTTTGGATTTCTAATTCTGTTAGGGATTTTATGTAGCCATATTTTAAAAAAATAAAATGAATATACCATCAGTGCAAAATAGAAAAAAAACATAACAAAAGTTATTCATATATATTACTGAAGAAAAAAAATTATTCAATTTAGCACGTTTAATAGTAAGATTACAAAAATAAATATATTTAAGGTACAATATTAAAATTAATATTATTTATTAATCAAAATTATTTTTTTTTAATAATTATTCTAGTAAAAAATCTAATTTTATAATTGTTTTTTACATTGATAAAACTAATTTTTAAGGTAATATAATATGATAAATGTAGTTTTTTTATTTTAATATGTGTGCTTTTTTAAACTCAAAAAAATTGAGTTTTAAAATGTTTGCTATTTTATTTAAAAAAAATTTTTTAAATTAAATAGAACATGGCAAATTTTTTAACATACCTGCTATTTTAAATGATTTTTTTCTTCAGTGCATAATTAAAATTTGATGAGAAATGGCAAATATATCACATATTTGCCATGTAAATATAAAAAATTTAGTATGTTATAGATACTTTTTTGCTATAAAATAATTATTTTAATTTAATTTAAATAATTTTAATATATTTGATAAAAATTATTAAATTTATATAACATGTTAGTTAAATATATTTGTATTTGTATTAATTAACTTAAATATAAAAATTTACTTGATTTTTGAATACATTTTTTAACAACAATCATAATGTCAATATATTATTGTATAAAAATGCTTATAATGATGAATAAAAATCAAAAAATCAAAAACATGAAGTTATTTTTTTTATTTATATTTCTATATTTTGTTTTTCTTTCCAAAACTTATGGTCGCATTGAAGTAACTAAAGTGCGTTTGCTAGGAGGATACAATAAAATAAATCCTAAAACAAGGGAAGTTAAAAACGTTGCTAAAGAAGCAATTAAAGTGTACAATATGGATAATTATGCAGTTAATAGTAATAAAGTAATTCTTGTAAAAGTTTATAAAGCAGAGTCTCAAGTAGTAAACGGAATAAACTACAAATTTGTTCTTAGAGTAAGATTGAAGAAATGTAAGAGAACAAGAAAGGAAACTTGCAAAAGAAAACTTTTCTTAACATTCCATAAGCCAATTTATATTCCAAGAATTTTAAATTCAAAACTTGAATAAAAAAAATAATAAACAATTCCTCATTTGTTGTTAAACAAAAATTAAAATTAAAAATTTTTGAATTAATATTGTGTTAATTTAAAGAACATTATTTATAAAATGTTTTAACATATAAAAATGTTATACATTTTATTAAAATTTACATAAATCTATTGTTTATTAAAGATTAAATAAGTTTATACAATTGTTAGAATTTATTTCTAATTATCCAGAGTTTTTTTTAGTTTTTTAGTTATGAAAATTAGCGTATTTTTGACTTATTTTTCATAAAAATATTCTTTAGTGTTTAATTAATAACCGTCTTCCAAGCAAAAAAGTAATTAGATTTAAAATGGATGGTGAATATACTTCAAAACATTAAAAAAAACCGTTATAATGTTTTATTATTTTTTGTTTTTTACAATAAATAATGTTTAAAAACACCAGATAATTATCAGTCAACCCAATATTTTTAGTTTCTTTATATATTGTTTAATTTTTTAACAAAACAAATTTTAATAAATAATTTTGATTGTAAAATAAAGTTTTATTCTTGACCTTTGAAGTTTACTTGGAAGAAATCTACTAGTAAATTTTAATCACTCAAAATTTTACCGCTTTAGAAAAATTAAAATCTTCAATAATTTAGATGTACAAAAGTTAATAGAAGTTTTGGTTTAATGTTTTATATAATTTAAAAAAAATTTTCATATAATTATATAATATTTTTTTAATAAACTGATAATGTAACAAATTTTATTCTATTTGGTTTTACTAGCTCAATAACAATTATTTATCACACTTTATTGTAGTGTTTAATGTTACTTATTTCGTAAATAAAAATTTAGATAAATTGTTAATTAAAATAAAAACAACAGAAAACTTTAAAATACTATATTTGGTGCATAAATTTTTAATATTATATTAGAAAAACTGGGAATTAAAAAAATTGTTAAATGTAATAAATTTTTTTACAAAATTTTTTTTACTACTTTATATCAAATATAATACAATGAAATTTTAAAAATAAATTTTAATTTTAAAAACAATATTTTTTTATTTCAATATATTTTAGAAAAATGATTTGCTTTACGTAAAAAAATTTATAAAATATATCAACACTGTATTTACTATTTATGTTTCAAACATTTAAATGTGAAAAAGCAAAATTTTTTTTGATTTAATAAAAAAATTAAAGTTATTTAACAACAACATAATTTTAAAATATTTATTTCTAATTATTTTATCAATAATTGTAATAATTTTTCTTAAAAAATTAAAAGAAATTTTTTTAATGTGTCATAAAGAATATTTTATTCAAACTAGAAATTGTGAGGTAACACAAAATTTATGAATATATCGAAATAAAAGATAACTTTTCAAAACAGTGTTTTTAAATCTAATTTAAAAAATAAATTATATACATCTGCATTTGTTTTAAAATCTATAGTTTATTTTTTTTAATTTTAACAAAGGTCAAAATATTATTTATAAAAAAATTTCAAACATTTAAAAGCACAAAAATAATTTTTCAAATATCAACAATTTCTAAATATAATACTTATTAGAAAATGTAAACATTTAATTATTTAGAATTTACGTGCTCAAAATGTTTAAGGTTGTATTATAAATAATGCTTATTTAGATATTTTTGAAAATTTATTTCCTGTAAAGTTGATTGTTTAAACTGGAATACGAGATTTACCACGAACACTAGCACCGCCAGGTTTGCCAGGAGTACCAGGATTACCAGGACTGGTATTATTGCCAGGTTTACCAGGACCAGCAGTGCTACCTGGACTCGAAGTAGCAGGGGGACCACTAGGACTGGCAGTACTACTTGGTGGTCTTGGTTGAGTTGTTTGCCTATTATTAATTGAATTAAGTTCTCTTATCAAAGCAGCTATTTCTTCTCTTCTTCTACGTAATTGGTTTAACATTCTTTGTCTTCTCCTAAAGTTTTGTACAGAATTTCGTATTCTTTGTTGTTGTCTTCTTAATCTTTGTTGTTCTCGTTTTAATCGTTGTACTCTTTCTTGTCGTTGCCTTCTTCTTCTTTGTTGCCGTTCTTTTCTTCCTTTTCTTATTCTTCTATTAATCCTTGATTGTCTTTTCTTTCTTAGAAAACTATTTAATATATTGTCGTTATACAAACTGATTTTTAAGAATTGATCACTATTTAAAACTTTTGGTAAATCATGTTGATTACTTAAATAATTAGCTACTGTTTCAGTACTATTAATGTTTTTTAAATAATGAGATGTTGCAATAATGCAGCATGGTAAAATTAAAATTAGAATAATGATTTTTGAATAATCCATTATAATAATTATTAATTTTTTTATAGTTAAAAAGAAAAATTAATTACTTTTATACTATTTTTAAATTAAAAATATTTTTATTACATTTTTTCACCTGAAAAAATTGTTAAATATTAACAAGCATTTTTCTGCATATTTTTATGAATTTTTTATTACTAGCAACTTATGCTCTACTTTGTTGCCTTAACCTTTAATTTTTTAATTTCTAAAATTCATTTATAGTAAATAATAACTTTTTTTATTAAATTATTTTACTGAATTTATTTTGCTAAAAGTTTTTATATTAATCATAATAACGTAAGAAATTACATTTAAAACTTTTACTGTTATAAGTATGTTAGGAACTTGAAGATGATTAAGATTTGAATTATAATAATATATATCAAATTGAAAACAAAAAAGTTGTTTAAAAATATTATTTAGATCATTCGAAACATGGTATTTATTATAACTATTGATTTCAATAAGTTTTATTTTAGTTAATTTTATAAGAATTATTTGTTCAAATAAATTACAAAAGTGTGTATTTTTTATGGGTATTGTTTTGAAGTATTTTAGAATCTTTTTTATTTTACGATTATTGTTGTAGAATACAATAAAATTACATAACATCTTATATATTCTAAATAACTTTTTTATCTACAATAAAAAATAAATTTCTATAATTTAAAATTTTACTAGAATTTGGTTAAACACTGTCAGATATTATTTATAAATTTATTAAGATGTTATTCGAAAGTCTAGAAATTTTTTAAATAACTTCTTTTTTGGATACACTTTACAGAATACAAAAAAATTTTCACCCTTAGTCAACACTACAATTAATTCAATAACATATTGCTTTAAGTAAATAAGCTATAAAAAAATATAATAAATAATTTAAATCAAAATATTTATTTTAACATTTCTTTCATTTATTTTGTGAGATATTTATTAGTATTTATACCAAAAATTGTTTGTTTTATCAATTATAAATGCCATATAATTCTGTTATATTTTACTGATAATGATAATGTTTTCCATAATAAAAATTATTAATTTCCATGTTGATTTATTTTTTTTATAAGTATGCTCTTTTTATAAACTTGTGTTATAAATATAAAACAATTTTTATAATAATTTTTTTTATTTATTAGCTTATAAATTATATAATTGATTATGATAAAAAACAGAATCAAATATAAAAAAAACAATAAAAAAAATTAAAACAACTAAAGAAAAAATTATAATAAAATTAACATAATAAACATTAAATTAATTTCACCTAGTAAAAATGTGATTACAATAATATAATACCATAATTTATAGTTAATTAGAAACCATAAAAATCTTAAATCTCTATAAATAGAAAAAAATTAAATATTACAACAAAAGCATTATAATAATATTAAAAAAAATCATTTAAAAGTTTTTTTGTTATATACCAATTTAAATAATGAAATACTATACAACTTGAATCTTAAAATAAAAGATTTTTTCTTCTTGTATTATATCTTTAATCTAGATTTTAGTACAAACTAACTATTATTAAAAAATAGATAAAATATTAATAGTAAATATTACTAGTGCTATAAAAATTGTATAATTTAACGTTAAAACAAAAGAAAAAAAATAATTAAAAAAGTAAAAGTTTTTTCATAAAAAATAAAAAAATTTGTTTAATAATATTTAACAAAATCTTTTTTTTGTAATTATCCTGATTAGGTATTAATTATTAACTGATAGAAATTTCAAATAAGAGTTTTTTAAATGTTGTTTCATTACAATTTTCTTTATAATTTTAGCTAAAAAAGTATTTAGTTACAAATTTTTACTATATATTATTTTATTTATACAATTTTAATTTGTGTATTTTTTATTTTTATAATTTTATCAAGTTTTCGTAACTTTTACTATTAAATTTATAGTGTTTATTATTTATATTTTTTACTAAATATGTTATAAAAATAGATAAAACGTTATTTAAATTAAAAAAGTTATATTAAGATTTATTTACAAAAACACCAGTAAAATTCAATTTTCAAAGTCAGCAAATAGTTCTATTGTTAAGGTATTTTTAAAACAATTTATTAAAATGATATACATACATCTTTTTACATATTTTTGATCAATTTTTATTATTATTAATATGAATTTTTTTAGTTTTATAATTTGTAATTTAGTATAAAAGTTATAAATAAATACATACACTTAACAATTTGTATCTTTTTATTTTTTATTTAAAAATTATGATTATAAATCTATTGATTAGTAAAATAGACAATTTTTATAATACTTTAAAGTTTATTTATAAATCTTTAGTTTGAGTAGATGTACACGTTTTAAAATAAAAATTTATCATTTTATCAAAAGAAATAAGATAATAATCATTATTTATAACTAAACAATTTAATTTTTGATTCAAATGGCCTAGTATTATTAATTTATGTTATTGATTGTTAATAACTTATTAATTTAAATATATATTTTACAAAACATTAATATTAATTAAAATATTAAATTATCGTTTTTAATATTAACTTTATGTGTTTTAAAAATTTTATAACAAAATATTTTCTTTGACAATTAAAAACTTTAAAAATACTGTTTTTATAGTACCTTTTATCTGTATACATATCAAAAAATTAAAAAAAAAAAATTATTTGTTATTTCAAAACAAATAATTCAATTATTAAAAAAGTTTTAGTATTTTTAAAATTTCTAAAAACTAATAAAAAACATAACTTTTTTTAATGCCAAAAGTATTTTTATAAATATAAAAAAATTGGAAAAATTTGTAGATATAAGAAAAAAATGTTTTATTTGTAAAGTAATTAAAAAATATTAAATTTTTAATTCATAGTAATATCAAAGAAATCATTTTTAAAAAAAGTGTAACTACATATAAAAATTATTTACAGCATATGGATATTTTTTTACTTTTCAATATGTACCCAAAAAATGATAAAATGTGTTAGAATTTTTAAATAATTTAATAAAAAAATTTACTAAAAATAAATGTTGAATGTTTACTTTTAAGAGTTTTTTTTAAATAATTTTAAAAATTGAAATATTAAAATAGATTTCAATAGTTAGGCAATAAATTTTTTTTATGTTTCTTGTAATAAACAAAACAATAAAATCAAAATTTTGGTAAAAAGGCTGTTAAAAAATGTAGAAATTCTTTTTCAATCATTTAACAGTTGAAATAGGTAACTCAATTCTAGATTTATATATTCATGAACTTATTTATAGATTATAACTATAAATTTCTTTTTATATATAAAAATATTTTTTTTTATTCATTTAACAATTTATTAATGTGAAAAAATTATTTAACAAATAAAAAGCAAAAAAAAAAAATTGTAAATTATACTTATTTTTTAACGAAAAAAATTTAGAAAAATACATTTAGTTACTTTTTGCTTTGTATTTTATTATATTTAAATATTAGATTATATTTTCAAAACGACATATATCTAAAAAGGCTGTTGTAAAGATATCTGTATTTGGGTTAATTTTATCATATAATTTAATATTTTTTCCTGTGGGATCATTTGTTTCTTTTTTATAGCATGTATTCCACCATGAAGAAGAATTATCAGCATTTCCAAATGTGAAAATTATACTTTTTATTCCATTTAAAAAAGATAAATTTCCATCTGTGCAAGTATCTTCAACGAAATGATTTGTAGCACCAAAAATAATAAAATATTTGTTTTTTTGTGGATAACAATATGTTGGATTTGATGTTGTATTACACATTGATAGTAAATCATAAATATGTGTATTGAATGTACTAAAAAAATTATTTTTATGTTTTATTTTTAAAATAATATCTTACTTATCAATACTAATTGCATCAGTTTTTTTTGTACTATTTATAAAAGTTGGAATGTTTTTTTCACTAGCAAAACTGATAAGAGTTGGATATAGAGAAGCATATTCTGCAGCTAAATTAATTTGTTTTCCTGGCCCATAACTTTTAATATTTTTTTGAAATGATGAATAAAAATTTATGTACTTTATAATGTATAATAATTAAAAAAAAAATTTAAAACCTACATTTTGAATATATGGAATTGAATTATTTGTTTCATCAAATATTAAAACTAGCGTAATATTTAAATTATCATAACAAATTTGTGGATTTACTAAATAACAACATTTATTAATTTTTATTATTTTTAACTTACTTGTTGATGTTATAGGGGTTGTAGAAATTTTTGGTATAGTTTGTGTTGATACTGTTGGTTGGATGGGAGAATTATTATCACAATGAATACCATACCAATTTTTATCACAAATACACTGTTGGTTATTAACAATATATCCATTAAAACATTTAGGAATAGAGCAATCTTGTCCAATCCATGATGAATCACATATACATAATCCACTACTACTTGAAAAAGTTCCACCATTTTTGCAAGTAACTTTAAAAAAATATTTTTTTAATATTTTTAGTTTAAAACATACCTTTTTCTTTACAAACAGTTGTTATAACTTTTGAAAATCCTTTCTTGTTATCATTTGTTCCAGTAATTTTAACTCTTAAAATTGAATTTGTTAAACTTGATGTTGAACATGGTAAATTTCCAATCCATTTATTATTACAAATATCTCTTCTATTAACAACAGAAGAAATTTCTTTTGTAGAAATGTTCATTGGATAAATATACTGACTTCTTATTTCTGGATAATTACTAATAAATTCGTTATTATTACCATCATAATTTTTAATATTAAAAAATAGATAATTATTTGATATATATGAAATAGGAGCAAAATTTTTAAATGAATCATTGTTTATTGAATTATAACCATAAGCTATTTTTGTTGGTGATTGCCCTTCTATTATGTATCCTCTTCTGATCGTCACAGTTGACTGACATGTAAATGTAATTTCATTTATTAAATTACTCATCATATCAATATAATAAGTATTTGTTGTTAATTTTGTAGCAATTTTTAATGTATTTTTATCCATTTCAAAACCATCAACAGTTATAAAAATTCCATTTGTTCCATCATTAACAATTTTTGTTTTTATAGGTTGATCACATGGAAGGGTATCATAATTAAAATAAGAATCATAAACAATAAGTCCTGTACTATTGTCTAATCCAAGAAGACCATTAACAACATAATAACCAAAAGAATTATCATCTTTTCCTGTATCACTTGTAAATTTTGTAAATAATCCATTCCCTAACATTATATAATAAGCTGTATCTTTACAATATTGTAATAGGTTATTATAGTAAATTATTCTCATATCAACATTTTTTTTTAATATTAAATCAACGAGTTCCATATCTATTTCTGTACCACACTCCCAACGATGTGGAACCCATATAAGAACTGATTTTGATCCTGATTGTCTAGAAAGGACTGCTTTAAGATATGAAACATGTGCTCCAGGTGTTGTTATACCACCTGAAATTGAAGTTAATTTTGATATTTCATAAAAAAATTTTTTCTTTTCACTTGTTACATAAATATTCATATTTGATGGTGAAATATTAGATTCTGAATCATACGAAAAAAGTATATATTCTTTTTGTCCAAAATCGTCCATATTATTTTTAATATATTCAAATTGATTTTTAAGATCATCTAACTTGTCATTTTGTAAATCAACAACAACAATTATAGATGTTGTAAAGTCATTATAATAAATATTATTATCATTTGTACAATTAGCAATATAATGATCACAGTAAGGACCTGTATAATTTGGTAGGCAAGAACAAACACCTTCAATTAATGTTCCACCATTACCACATATAGGAGTTGAACAGTCACTTTGATTAAGCCATGGTGGACATTGTAAATCAGGTGTAAATGAAGTATTATTACTATTTAAACATGTATAAGAAAACATCCTTGATTCTTTTTGGGATTGAATTTGAATATAATACATTTTATTAGCATTGTTACAAAACCAACTATTATTTGTAAGATAAGAATATTGATCATTAGAATATGTCTCTGAATAAAAGACTTTTTTTTGTGTTGAATCAAATATTGTTACTGTTAAATTAGTATTGTTTTCATTTATATTAGTATCATCATATGGATTAAATAAAATTTTAACTTTTTTTGTTTCACCATATAATGGTGAATCAGAAATGTCACCATTTGTATCAACAAATGATAATTTGTATCCATAATCTGCGTTAAATTCTACTACTCTTACTTGAAATGTTTTCGTTGGAAAATAATTAGAATCTAATTGAACATAATATTTTCCATCTTTTGGTATAGTGCATGGTGAACTAATACCAAATTCATCTTCAATTGTTATAAAAGGATTCCCAGTACATATAGAATTATTATTTATATCAATTATTGATATTGTTGTTGGTAGTGTTGTTTGTGCTGTTGTTTGTATAGTACCCCAAACAGTATATTTATGTCCATTAGCTAAATTAAATGAATTTGAACTATCTTTTTTTTGTACAAATTTTCCTGGCTGATTATCTGTATATATATTTTCATATTTTGATGAAGTTTGATTTGTAAGATAACTAAACCAATTTAATAATGATGAAGGATCTTGTACTTTAATAATAGCACCTCCAGTTCTTTTTGTCAATTCCCAATATGGCTGCATACCTGAATAATTAATGTCATTAAATTTATTTGAACAACGAGTTTCAACCAATAAAACATTAATTCGTGGGGTTAATTTATTTAAAAGATTATATAAAATAATATCACCAAATTGTTTATCATTAGATTCTTTACCATATAATTGATCTGTTATAAGATAAATATCGGATGATTTTTCGAATGCATTATTTTGTAATATTTTAATTAATATTTGTTGAGCAGTATTGTCTTCAAAACATGTATCATCATCATGATTATCAAAATTTAATCTATTCATCATTTCAGATAAAAAATCAACATAGTTAAGTGATTCAATTGCTTGAATTGAATTTGGATTTGATGATTTAAAAAAAGAACCAAATATGTAACTATCATAATTGTTTTTAAATTTTGCTAAAAATTTTTTTAATCTATTAATAAGTGATTTTGTACTTATTTGATTAAGTAAATTATTAATTAAACTTTTCCTAGAATAAAATGCTAAAGAAAAAGATTTTTGTGATTTATTATCTATTGGTGATTGAGTTGATGTAGGTGTTGTTGTTTCTATTGTTAATGTACTACCACTACCTTCTAAATATTCTGCACTTTCATTAAATAGTAAAATGTCTTTTGAAAATTTTTTAATATTATTATAGTTTTCATATATCATCATATCTTCTTCAATATTATTAAAATCAATTTGAGAAATTAAATTATTATCAAGTAAATAATTATATTTTTCTATTTGATTTTTTTTTAAATAAACAACATCAGATATTTTAAAGGGAATTTGTGAACTATCAGAAAAAGTAAAAGGAATCCATTCTTGATAATTATCTTCATTACTAATAGCAGAGAAATATGATATGTCATTAGATGTTGAAGTAATTGTCATATATTCATAATTAAAGTAACACGAATTATTTCTAGGTTTATTAATTAATGTTGTTTGAATATTTGAATTAGTATTTAATTTTAATGTTACATTTCCTTTCATATTCCACCTTCTTCCAACAACATTATTTGGTACATTTATAATTGGTAGAGGTGAAGAAGAATCAGCCATGTCATTTATTGTATATCCAAGATCAAAAGTTAATTCTTTTAAAGCAGATAAAAGTTGAATATTTAAAGAAATATCAATATTAGCATTTTTAGTAATTATAACTATTGGTTGATTATTATTTTTATCAAATGTAATTTTGTAAACTTTCAATTTATTCAAAATAAAATATTCTTCTACACTTCCATTATGAGCAAAAATTGTAATTGATGCTAAAAAATTATTTTATTATATATAACTATATTTTTAAACTTACATTCATTAAACGATTTATAACCAGAAATAAAAAGGTATCCAGTACGTTTGTTTTTTGAATCTAATGATAGCTGAAATGATATTGGAATTGAATCATACTTTTTTGGTAAAACAGTTTTTAAAATATTTCTTCCATTATTAAAAACAGGAAATAGTTTTATAATAGATTCTTTTATTGTTTTATTTTGTTGACTTGATATGCTAAATCTATCATATGGTATAATAATAAAACCACCAGTTGTTTCTGATAACTCTATTAATGGTTTCCATGAAGTCTGATTATAAATATCTTCTTTAGATGATAATTGTGAAACAACAAAAATATTAATTCTAACTCTATTTGCTAAAGCTGTTTGTTTGATTAATGATAATTGTATAGCAATATTACTTGAACTATCTGTTACACCCATATTTGTAAAAATATTAATATCTGAATATGATTGTGAAACTGAAACCAATTGATGTATATCCGACAATCTAAAGTATTCATTTGTTGAATTTCCATTTCTTACTAATTTAAAAAAAGATTTTAAACTATTTTGTAATTGTAAATTATTTGTTTCAAAACTTGTCATTGTCCAAATTGGTGTTTTTTTGGCACAACTTGCACCAATAGTAAAAGAAGTATAACTATTTTTAGGATCTGAAACCATTGTACAAAGTTCATCGATAAATGGATCTGTTGAATCAACCTTATCCATTTTTTTCATTAAATTATTATAAGTAATAAATGATATTAATGAACGATCTAATGGATAATCATATGTCATTTGATAATTTGGACAATTAACTAAAAAACATTTTAACAGTAAATTTTTTTTTATTAAATATAAAACATACTTTGTTCACAATGTGTTCCATAAGGACCTGGAGGACATACACAAGATATTTTATCATCATCAAATGATGCTTCTAAATAATTGTGTCCAAAATTTATACATAAATATTGTGAACAATCAGATCCGTCTAACAGAGGATTTTTACATTTAGTAAGATTAGAATTATCAAGAAAAACTTCTTCTGCGACATTATTATTTACTTTATTATTTAAAAGTGTTTTATAATCTTTTTTTATCCAACTAACATCTAATCTTGTTGTAGATGAAAGAAGAGGTAAAGTTAAAAAGTAAAAACTAAACCAATTTATTGGTTTATTTTTCATTAAATCTAAAAAAAATAATAATTTTAAACAAAAGTACAAAGTAGGAATAAAATAAATTTATATTTTAAAAACCTTTTTAAAAGAAAAGTAATGTCAACATCATTATGATGCTTGATAATGATAAAAGTTTTACAATTTATCGGTTTATATTGAGATGAAGATGATTTTATGTCAATAACCACTCCTTATAGATAGAATAAAAGTAGAATAATTTTTCTTTACTTATAGTGATAATGGTTGATTTTAATCCATATTTTTTTTATTACTATGATAAAAAATGTAAAATTAATTGTTTAGAGAAAAGTTATTTTCCTATCATTTTTTTTTTGTTTAAATACTTTTAATTATAATCCTAATATAAAAATGAGTTAATTTATTATTAAATAATATAACTACAAGTTTTTTTAATTTATAAATAATATACTTAAAAAAAGAGTACGATTTTTCATTGTCATTTTATTTCTTTTGTAATTATAAATTCTTAAGTATTCAAAATGATAAGTAATATAAATTTATAAATTATAGTGTAATAATACCATACTAATGCTTTAATTTGAATAATATGTAATGTTAAAAATTTAATGACATAATATTTATTTATTATAGATCCCAACTAAATAATTGATGTTTGATAAGAACATCTTGCACCCCTTCTTTTAAAGGTTCATGTACTGTTGAATTTATTATCTTTTTAGTATTTCCATTATGTGAAGTTTGTTGAGACATTGGCAATGATATTTTTGAGATAACGTTATTTTTAACATTTTTATTTGAATTTTTAAGTAAAGAATTTTTAAATATATTTTCTGATAATTCATAATCAACGTTTAAATTAAATGACATTTGCGATAATATTTTTAATTCACAAGCTATTTGAACCCATCCAGGTGATCTGATGAATGATGTTTTTTTATAATATTTTTTTCTTATTCCTTCATGTGTTATACTATCACATAAAACTCCAAACCATAAATGTAAACATTGCTCATTTAAACCAAATGCAATTAAACTACGAAATTTAATATCATTTTTTTGTTTACACATGATGTTATTAAATGTTGAATTAATATAATGAACAGAACGAAATAATAACTCTTCAGGTGATAAAATTTTTTCATCTTGTTCAAGCTTAAATGTATTACATAATGCCAAACGACTATCAATAATACGACAATTTTTTTGCAAAATATTATTTGAAATTTCTTCTATAAATTGATATGGATGATAATTCATATCATTTCTTATCTCATTTTCAAATATAGTACTAATAGCAATCATAAAATGTTCTCTTATAATTCGTGAAATATTTTCATTAATGGTTTCATCACCATAACTACAATAAGTTTTACCTATTTCATTAATAATTTCAACGAATTTTGCAGGAAACCATCCACGACGATTTTCAATTTCACCTATCCAACAATGTTCATCTTTATCATTAATAATAGTTATTACATCATTTTTTAAAAATCCTAATTCATCATCTTCTTGACTATTAAAAGTTAATAATGCTCTAGCCCTTTTTCTTCCTTCTCTTCTTTTTTTTAAAAATAATTCTTTTTCTTTTGTATAATTAAATAATTCATATTCAATAGTACTTTTATTTTCAAATTTATGATTTTCATTACAACATTCAAAATGTTTAACTAATCTACCAATAGCACTTTTTAAATTAATTATCATTTCTGTTTGTCTAATATTTTTCATTTTAATATCAAAATTTTCTCCATTATTAAAACTATGAAATACTTGTTGAATAAAACTTTTTGATTTAAATAATTGTGCTGATACAATAGCTTGTTTTTTTAATAAATGTTCTTTACTTATTTTTTTATAAATACCACAATTTTCATTAATAATATTTTGAAAATCATTTCTTAATTCTTGAATAACTTTTGGTGTTATGACATAATCAAATGACATTGACATCTCAATAATATCATCAATTTTTTTAATATTTTTTGGTATTTTAGATATATAATTAAATATATCAATGTTAATAAATGTTTCATTATCACGACACATAGATATTATTTGATTTTCAAAAATTTTAAACATACTAATTATTATACGAAATATAATTGAACATCCATATACTAAAAATAAATCCCATATTCTAAATAAAAAATCTGTTCTTAATGATGATGCAAAAATTGTTAAAAACCAATTAGCTGTTACCATACCTAAATCTATATTTTTATCTATTAAACATTCATATAATTCTGGTATATAAAGTTTTATAAAATGTTGAATAATTTTTTGATCTATTTGTAAATCAACTAATGAATGTGAATAATAATTTATTGGCAAAATATCTTCAATAATTGATACCATTATCCAAAATGTATATTCTTCAGGGCATACTAGCAAAATATTTGCAACAACCATACCAATACCTTGACAATATCCTAAATCAGGATATAAAAATGCAATTGATTTAAGAATATTTCTCAAACTATTTGTACCAATAGAATTTTCATTTAAAAAACATATATTTGTTGGTAATGTTCTTAATACATCTTTTTCTATTTGTATATTAATAGAAATATTTAATTTTGTTATACATTGTTTCACAACTTGTTCATATTTAAAAATACTACTTTTTTTTTTTTTTAATCCTCCACTTAATATTGTCCAAAGAAATGGTCTTAAAGAATGTGGAATACCTTCACTAAAAATCATTTCTTCAAATTTACCATTTTTTATTTTATCTATATCAATATCACTCCACTTAAGATGTTTATCTAAATTTTCATTTGTAAATTCAATATGAGCTAACCATTTCATTCTTCTTCTAGATATATCATTAGATACTGAAACATCTAATCTTAATTTATATTCTTCTTCACTTTCATCAATATTTTTACATTTTTTAAAACCAAATATATTAAATTCATTTTCTGAAATTTCAAATGTTTTTGGAAGGATTGTTCTAATAATACCACTTAATGGGTTATCACCTTCTAAATAAAAATAATTTGTATCAATAGAAATATTTTCAATTATTATTGGTTCTTCAATTCTATTGATTATTTTATCATCATCGTTTTCTAAATTTTCTATAACATTTTCACCTAAAAATATTAAAAAAAAATTTTATAATATTTTATACATTCAAAATATTTATATACTAACCTTTTTTATATATAGACATTTTTTTTGAAAAATTAAATATTTCTAAAACACTTTAGCTTGTTTTTGATAAATGTTGTTAGTGTTAAAAAGAAATAAATTTATAAAAAAAATTTCTAAAAATATAATAAATAAATAAAATTTTAACAAAATAACTATCATCTTATAAAATTGAAACAAAAAATAATTATTAATTACATTAAATTTAAAAAAAAAATATAATTGTTAAAGTTATATATTTTAAAACATATGCTGTTTTATATGCATAAACATTTCTTTTTATATAAAAATATATATATATCTTCTTTATGTCAATAAATGGGAAATATTTAAAATATGTATAGGAAAGCTATGTATATGAAAAATAAAATGACGTTTTTCATTATTATTCTTTTAGCTATAATACAAATAACTCCCTGCCAAGTTGGTATATTTTCTTTTCTAAAAATTATATTATAGTATTTTCCTTATTATGATATGTAATATTGATTTTGTATAAAACTATTATTAATAGATAATACTACAATATGCAATATTTATTTTTTTTATCAAAATTTTATAAATATACAATATTAGTTTTAAAAAATATATTCTTATTAAAACTATTAAGCAATATTTAAAATTTTTAAAATATTTCTTTTATTACTAGAAAATTATTAATATTATATATTTTAAAAAATATTATTCAAGTATTTTATAATATAGACATAAGATAAAATAGTAAAAAAAATTTAGTAAGATTTTAATTAAATTTTGTTTCTAAAATAAAATATACAAATACAAATACAAATAAAATATAAAATTTAAATTAAAAAAAATAAATATAAGAATATATTTAATTTTTCATATAGTATTAAATTGTTAAACCAAACCTATATTTTACTAATTATTTATAAAGATTGTAATTTTTTTTATTTATTTATTTTTTTTTAAATAATCTATATTTTCTTTATACTTTTAATAATTAATTAGAAAATTTCTCTTATTAACCACCAATAAAATATAAAAAAAAATAATTTTTAAAATTTATTTTAAAATATAAATATAAAATATATGTATATATACAATTTAAAAATTAGAAAAATTTATAATTACATAATATTTGTAGTTTTACTGTCTTTCATTTTAATCATTTGATAATAAAAGATAAAAATATGTTGTACAAATATTAATCATTATAATAATCACAAAATAATAAAAAAAGCTGTTACAAAAGTTATAAAATATTTTGATATGAAAAATTTGCTTTTATAAGGCATTTAGACTCAAATTTATAAATAATAATGTTTCAATAAAATTGATTAAAATAATTATTGAAGTTTTAATAAATTAAAAATAAAAAAAATAGTTTTTTTATTTTTAAATATATTTTCTTAAATGTCTATATTTCCCATAATTTTTTTTTAGTAATTAATAGCATTAAAAATTTGTTACATGAAAAATAATAATATTTGAAAAGATATATAATTTAATTTTTCTTTTTAAATACCAACCATTCTGCACGAGGTATTTTTTGGAATCTTTTTATACGACTCCATAAAGCTATTATCCATATAATTCCATAGATTGTTCCAAGTCCAACTGTTAAATAATAACCATCAACTTCATATTCACAAAGATTTCCTGCTGCAACACAACTTTTTTGTAACTCACTTTTTTTACATGTTCCTAAATTTTCTCTTGTATCCGGAACATAACAATTTTTAACTGTAAAAAGATCTATAATAAACATAACAAATGTTGATGACATCATTCCACCAAGATTTGATATTGTATTAAGCATTGTCATATATGTACCACCAATTTTTGGATCTGATATTTTAGCAAAAAATGCCATTATTGAAAGAAACATTGTAATTGATAATGAATCATGAAGAAACATTGCAAATAACCAAATTCCATAAAAATAATATGGAAATTCACCTGTTTCATTTTTAAACCATGGTGTTACATAAAGTAAACCTCCATAAACAAAATTCATAAACAATCTAAATGGATAAGCATAAAGTAATAAATTTAATGGATTTTCTCCAACTGTAAATTTTCCAACAAATATTGGTAAAACAAATGATAATGGTGATAAAAAGACATTTAACATTGATATATCTTCTTTTTTGACACCAGCATCAACAAGTTTTAAAAATGTTGTACTGTATGTTGCTGCAAAAGACAATTTATTTGTAAAAAGAACAAATAATAAAAGAAGCATTGGTTTAAGAAGAATAATTTTGAATAACATTAAATATGTCTCGCCAACTCCAAGTTCAATTTCTTTTTCATTTTCTTTAATAGCAACTGTTGCCAAGTTATTATTTTTAATGTTGTTTGATTCAAGTGATAAATCATGTTTTTTACGTCTATAAAAAAATACAATAAAAAATGTTCAATTATATTTT
Source organism: Strongyloides stercoralis (assembly GCA_029582065.1). Taxonomy (NCBI): domain Eukaryota; kingdom Metazoa; phylum Nematoda; class Chromadorea; order Rhabditida; family Strongyloididae; genus Strongyloides; species Strongyloides stercoralis. The sequence continues at coordinate 2,466,331 of JARPTA010000007.1, forward strand.
ATTATATTAATAAAATATTTAACTTACTCAACTTCTGGATCTTCTTTAGAATGATCAATTTCTTTTTTAAAAAATAAAACTAATGTTGTTGTAATAAAAAATATTGCTCCCCAAAAAAGAAGAAATTCTAAAAAAAAATAAATATTTATATAAATTTAAATAAATTTTTTTTTATATTTAAATAAATTATAATAGAAAAGTTTATTCTTTATAAATATTATCTTTAAAAGATCAATTATTAATTGATATTATATATTGACCATTGCCTAAGGAATATTATGTTATATAAATAATAAATGATAAGATATATAACATTTTATAATTTTTATTACACACACTGTACATCAACGGACACAAATAATATTCAATAAATTGGCATATTGTTATTATATATTTTATCATTCTTCAATCACTTTAACATTTAATAAACCATTGATATATATTGTTTCTGTGATATAAGCTACAACAACATATTATAAAATTTAGATGTAATAGCCTATATATTTTTTTAATAATTATTTCTAATACTTTGTAATTGTATACTTTTGAAATAGTTAACAAATTTTGTTTATTATTTTATTATTTAAAATATATTTTTAATTTGTAAATGTAATTCTTCACGAGGAACACTTTCCTTATTAATAATATTAAAAATTTTTTTATTTTTAATATATAATACTTTTTATATCTTTAAAGATATATCAATTATATTGGATAAAAAAAATAATAAATAAATAAAATCCATTAAGTTTAATTTTCCTTTTTTTAAAAAAAAATAAAAAAAGTTTTTATATTATTGTTAAAATAAAATCACAGTAATATTAATATAAAAAGCATAAAATTATATAACAACCCAAGAGATTTATTAAATAAAAAATTTTAATTACAAATTGCAGTATTAAAACTAATCAGTGAAACTATTTTTATTTATTATTTATTAACTAAATATACACATAAGGCACATTATTTATACAATTTAATGAACCACAAACTTTAATTACTCACTAATTTTATTTATATTTTATATCTGTTTTCCTCAAATATATGTGTATATAATAAAAATTAAAACTTTTAAAGCTAAAAACATATATAAAAATATTTTAATATTATGGCAATATTATATGATCTAGTTGCATTAATACTATTACATATTCTATCTTTATATTTTTTGAGAACAAAAATAACTGTGATAATGTTTATTCATTTTTTTACCATACTTTTATTATTATCTAATATACCTATTGGAGAAAATCGTATTCAACGTAAGTTAATAATATTTTAAAAAAAAAAAAAAAACATTAATTTTTTTACTATTATTTTTTAAAATATTTAAGAAGATAATTGCAAATCAGAAAAGTTACGAGAAATAATCTTGGAAACAGCTGCTATTTATCCTCATCAATATAGTTATCAGGCAAGATACATGAAACAGCAGGCTGAAGAGCGTTTTGGTAATTGGTGGAGCGCTGTTATTATAAGTGAAAAAGGTGGATATGGAATGAGTGCTATTTATGATCAATATAAAAATACAAGGTAAATATTAGTTATATTTTCTATTACATATCTATTTTTTAGTTGTGAAATTACAATTTATGATGTATTTTATTGGCTTGGAAGAACCTCATAATTAAAATTTTTGAAAAAATTTTTACTCTTAAAAAAAAGAACAAAATTTTAATTAAAATTTCTCAATTACACATGTTTTCTACAAATGGCAAAATATATGATTATAAGAAAAAAAAATATATATTTTAAAATTGTAATTTTTTTTTAAAAGGCATTATTCAATTTATACATCACTTGATAATTATCACAATATTAATTTTTTTTTGTTAGAATAAAAATAAACATACCTGAAAAATTTATTAATCCACCTTTTTCATTAATATTTCTAAAAAATTTATTTGCGTATTTTTCTGATGATAAAAACATAAAAACATTATTTCCCAAAAATAAACCTGCATGTTGACCGATAACATTACAAGTTGATGCATAACCAACATTTTTTCTTGATAACATTGTTAATGCCCATCCATCAACAGCAATATCTTGTGTTGCTGCCAAAAAATTTAATGGCAAAAAAAGTAATGTTAAGATTTTAATACTTACAGTCATACTTTTTGTACTATCTTCTGGTATTAAATCAGAAATATAAAATGATAAAACTAAAAGATATACTGAAATAAAAAATTGTACTGGTATGAGCCATGTTTTTCTTCTACCAACTTTTTTAATATAAAATGCATCAACTATTGGTGCCCATAATAATTTTGCACTAAATGGATATGATGAGAATGAAAAAAAAGATTGATCAGTAAATGAAACATTTCTTTCTGATAACATATATGGTATACAACTTATAATACCTAATGGTATTCCTTGTAAAAAATATAATACCAATAATAATGCTAATGAACTTTCATCACCACGAATATTTGTACAAAAATTTGATAAACATGATGATTCCTGTCTTAACTCTTCCTAAAAAAAATTTTATTTTATTTTTTTTAATTTATAAAAGTTTAACTATATTACATAGTATAAATAAAATAATATTTTAAATAAAAGCAAACTAAAAAGAAATTTATTTTTAAAATAAATTTTTGCATATTAATAAACATAAAACAAAGCAAACTAAAAATTTAAACAAAAAATATAATATATTTAAACAGAAAAATATTGATTCAACATAAATATATACAAATAAGGATTTATATTATATATAGATTACCTGTTCTGATATAGAATCATAAAGAGAAGGTATAAGAAATGGTGTATTAACAGCTACAGATGGGTTATCAGTAGGAGACTCAAAAGCCATAATTCCTTCAGTAGTACGAGGTCTCCGAAGAGATGAATGATGGGATAAAAATAATCCTTCATCATTCACATTTTTTCTTCTAACTCGTTTCAAAAAATATTCCTCACTCATTGATAATTGTCTACACAACTCCTTCTTTTTTTCTTGAGGAAGTAATGGCTATGATAAAAAAAATATAATTTTAAAAAGTAAAATAATCTAAATAGATTATTGTAAAAAGAAAACACTTATAATCAAAAACTAATTTAATATTAAAGAATTTAAAATATGTCAATAAAATTAATTAAAAAAAAAGTATTATAGAAGAAAAATAAAGAAAGATAAACTTATTAAAATTTATTTTTCTCACCTTTTTATTAATAAATTTGATATTAACATTACTAAAATAAAACATTTTATAATATGAAAATAAAATTTTTACATTACATATATTTTATCAAACAATACAAATATACATAAAAAAAATAAAATAAAACATTAAGTAACATTATTCTAACAATATTATTTTCAGGAGTTTTACGATAATTTAATAAAAATATAAGATTAATGATGATCTAAATTTGTCAAATTTATGTAAAATTTTATTATCTAATATATTTTTATAGAAAATAAAGGAATGATGAATGTGTAATAAATTGTTTGAAATAATTTAAATAAAATTATCTAATTAAAAGTGACGATAAAAATGAATCATTTATTAAAATAGGGTATCATAATAGTACATATACTTTGTTTTTTTATTTTAAATTGCAAATTTTTTTTTAGTATAAGTAAAATATGTAAAATAATTTTTTTTGAGTAAAAAATTATGTCATTAATGATAATATGTAATTGTATTGTTAATTTTTGTTTAGAGTTAATTAAAGACTATCAAGTGTTATCATATATTAAAAGAAGGGTATCAAAGATGAGAAAAATGTTTATTATTAAAACATACCGTGGAACCATGAGAATTGGTAGAGGCAACATCGAAAGACAACTCGTTGATTTCGAGATCTTTGACATTGCATTTTAAATTATGGTGATTAGTTTCAGTTTTTATCACATCATGATGAATATTTTGGTTAGAAATACAATTTCTTGATAAACTATTATTATTACATTTGTCATCAGATAACGATATTTGTGTATTTGTTGTTGTCTTGTCTTTTAATGCTGTAGAAGGTAATCGTGATGGAAGATTCGAACAAACATCTGACATTTGATCATTATTATCTTGAAGATTTATTGAACCTGACTTTATTGAATCTTTCCAATTATCTGTTGGTACATTTATTGTTTTATCATTTTCTATACAATCATTATTTAGTCTTTCATTTGTTAATATATTATCTTTATTAATATCCATATTTTAAAACAATTAAGAAAAAAATATTTATATATATATATTTGTTAAGAAATTACCAGAGAGAATAAAAAATACTTGAAGTCACTATAATTCTATTAATAATCAAGAGTAAAGTGATTCAAATTTCTATTGTTAAACTTAAATTTTCTTTTATTCTAAAACAATTTTAAAAATTATTGTATAGATTATACAAATAATTACAATAAATTATAAAGTAAAAATCATATATATTAAAATAATATAAATATATAATATTTTAAAAATTAAAAGTACAATATTTAACCAAAAATAGTTAATAACAGAAAAAAAATATCTTATTTTTTGAAGGTCTTAACCTTTTTACTTTGGTATTTTGTAATATAAAATATATACAAATTCACAGTACCAAATAATAATCACATGTAAAACTAATTAAAAAGGAATGTGGGTTTCTGAATCTTGAACAAGAATAATATAGTTTGTATATGCACATAATTCAAATAAATATATATATATATATATATATATACTTACAAAAAATATTTAATGGGATTTTTTAGTTTACGGTAAATTTAATAAGAAAAATCTTTAAGATATGAATGATATTAAAATGAAATAAAATTTATATATTTTCTCAAAAATTGAACATGACCTTTAAAAAGTTTTTACCTAAAATTTTTTTAACAAAATAAACATTGCATCAAACTAGATTTAAAATATTGAATTTTTAATTGGCTTACAGAACAATTTTACCCTCACTTCAATAAACAATATATTTTCCATTAAAATACCTCATTAATTTTTTTAATTTTTATTGCCATAATGTGATTAAAAAAAGAAAACAAAATATTAAATTTATTTAAAAATAAATTTTTTTTATTAATTTGATTAAAAGTAAAAATAAGATTTTATCTTTTTTTTTTACAATTCGGTGAATAAGAGGATAAAAAATAAAATAAATATTTTGTTAATTAGTATATAATAAAAAAATTTTTTAAATTATTTGGTATTGTTTTATGGAAAAAAAATTAATATAAATCCTTATAGCTAGTTATTTTATAATAAAAATATAGTTGAAACAGGAATTTTTAATAGAATTTTTTACAATACTAATTTTTATATATAATATTATTCCGATTTGTTTATATGATCTTAGTACAATAATATTTATATTTATTGCTTAACTAAAAATTATAACAAAATTATTTTAAAAAATTTAATGTTTAAAATAAAACAAAATATGTTGCATAAAAATTAAAAATGTGATAATAATTTAAAATTTAAATGTAGATAAATCATTATTATAAAAATGATGGTTTTTTTTATTAACAGAAAAAAGAACTATTTTAAACTTAATGATCTTATATCTCATAAATACTATTAATAGAAATTGTGATAATTTATCTTTTTTTAACATTCTAATAAAAGTACAAATACATTAAAACATACTTTTACAATATAATTTGACAATTTATACAAAAATTAAATAGAATATAATTAAAATAAAAGTGATGATGTAACTTTTTACATTAAAAATAAAACCTATTACTAGTTAAAATCATTTGATATTACAAAAATGTCACATGGACTTTTTTTTAAAAACAAATTTTTTTAATATATTACTATAATACTACAAAAAAACAATTACCGATAAATTTTTTCTACTAAATTATTATTTGATTTATAACAAATAAAGATTTTAAATAATGAATTTTTATATAAAATTAAGGTAATAGTAAAATAAAGTAAGATCAGTTGCTTTAATGATAATATATATAAATATAAAGGCTTTTAAAGTATTTTTACATATAATGGCAAATTCTTACTAAACAAACAAGATTAATTTAAAGAAACTGATAACACGTACAAAAGTAATGAAATATATTATAAACTTTTAATTAGTTAATCTTTTTAAATTAAAGTAGATTTTTACATTCATTGTTAAACTATCTTGTAGAAATATAAAAATATATAAAAAAAAAATTTTTTTTAATAAATAACTCCCATGAATTTTTTTAATATTTATATATCTATTAAAAATGTTAGAACATATAATAAAAACATTATAAAAATATATATAAAATTGTCAAATAAATGTCTAAGTAAATTTTCTAAAAATATTTTGTAAAATAAACCGTTGAATGTTAATATTAATCTAAATTTAGTTACATTTTTACAATTTTTTCCTTGGAAGGTTACAAACTATTACAAAAAAAAAATAAATAAATAAGTAAACAAATTAAAAATTAAAAAAAAAATTAACTTAAACTACTTTGTATATTTTATTTTACATTTTTTTAGTTGTAATAAACTAATATTTATATAAAATATTTTATAAAAAAAATAGTCAATTAATATTTCAAATTTATTCATTAATCAATGATTTATAAAAAATTTTTAAAATTTTAAATATTTGGTTGTTATAATAATAATAATAAAAATTGAAATATTAATGTTAATATAGAATTAACAAAGTATATGAAAAATAAATTTAAAAGAAAAAATTTTAACATATATTTTAAAATCATAATAAATAATAAATAAATTTAGTTGGAAAAAAAAATTTTTTTTTAAATTTAACCTAAAGTTTAAATTATGATTTACTAAAAATATTATTACATGAAAAGTGTGATAAGTATTACCTTGAGTAAAACAGGTTAAAGCTTTATAAGTAGATATTATTAATTATCTAAAAAGTTTTATGTAAGAGTAAAAATGACTATGAATTTATGGTAATATTATACTCTTTATTGTAAAATTATAGTTGAAATGTTTGATAAAACAAATTGCTTGACTCTTTATCAAAAAAAGACCTTTTTTATTCGAAATTATTGATGAAATAAAAGTTGAAATTTTTTTTAACAATAAAAAAAACTTTATAAAAAAGATGATAATCTAAAAGAGTGTAATGTTTAATATTTAAACATTTGAATATTCAAGATCAATTAAATAATTATAGGTAACTTTTGATAATTGTAAAAAATAATCAAAGTATAATTACTATGAAAGTATATTATTGCACTATTATTTTTAATATAATATAATATAATTTTTATTGAATTTATTTAATTAATATTATTAAATTACAATTAATCAATTGAAGCATTATATTTTAGGTATATTAAAAATAATTTGAAAAAGAGTAAATAAGTTAAAATGGTATTGTAATAATAATATATCTACATTTATATAGAGAAATTATAATTGATAATATAATAGAATGAAAAGTATGATATATAATTTAAGTTTGATTTGAAAAAAATCTACTTATTACTGAACCTAACAGATTATAAGATTATTTTATATTAATTATCTTATTCCAACCTCCAAAATAATAATGAAGAATAATGAAACATATAAATATAAAGTTGATTTGTTGCTTTATTTTTAAAATGATAAAATAATAAGTTTTTAAAGATTCTTAAGCTTATAAAACTAGATATGGTAACTTGTCCCAGACTTATAACATTAGTCCACCTTTTAATTAATACATCTAAAAAAAGATGTTAATCAAGTTGATAATTTTAAAGATAGGTCAAAAATTAAGTAATAGTTAAAGTTGAAAAAAAGTTACTTATAATAAAATTAGTTTTCTTTTCAAAGATAATCATCATTATCAGCTTTCCTTTTATAATATCATTCTCATTTTCAAATTAAAATAATTTAAAAAAAAAAAATTATTATAATATTTACTTTAAATGCATTAGAAAGAAAAATAATTTATATAATTATAAATTTTAGCTATACATTAACATTTTATTGCATCAAATATATTTTCATTTACAAAATTCTTCAATCATCATTATATTATAACTATTATAAAAAAAAAACATACATATATGACATCTATTGTTAGTTACTATCAAAGAATTATTTAATCTTTATTACAGGTTCATCAGCTTAACGACTATTAGTGATTATAATTCGACCATACATAATTAAGTGAATATTTTAATATTATTATTCTTTACAAAATCTAAAAAATAAAGTTTTTTCTTTTATAATTTTAAAAATAATCTATTTTTTTTACAATATATAAAATATTATCATAATATACAAATAATAAAAGATAAAATTAAAATGGCCATAGTTTGATATATTTAATGAGATCAGAATTTTCTACTTTTTTTTTTCAAAAAGGTCTTCTTAAAATATATAATAATATAACAATTTCTACATTTCTATGATTTCAATTGATTTTTTTTTAATGTTTTTTGAATAAACTGTTTTTTTTATTTTTTTAATAATTTTTTTTTATAATAATGCTGGATAAAAAAATATTTCGTGTTGCCATTTGTTTGTTAGATAATTTATTATTTATTGATCTACTTATTTCTTGTAAATAAACATTGAATTGGTGAGAAATAACAAATTCTTGGGTATTCTTTTTTATCTGGATTTCTTCGAATTCTTTTATTTTCTTTTTCATCTTCTTCATTTGTAATTGAATTATTATTTTCTACTTTTTTATTATGTCTATGTTTTACAATATGTATTGTATTTGTAAAGGTTAATTGTCTAAAGATTAGTTAAATATAATGATAAAAAAAAATTGATAACAATAGAATATAAATAAACATACTTTTTATTTGGAGTATTCTCTTTATTTATAACTGGAGCTGCATAGTTATAGGTAAAAAGTACACAAATTAAAATAATAGTAAATAATGTAGCTTTATTGTAATTATTCATATTTTGTTATAATATATTTAAATGTAGTAATAGATATTGTCAATTAATTGTTATAAAAAAGATCAAAAAAAAAAATCTGAAAGTTAATCATAATACTGTGAAAAAAAATCTAAACACTTGTTTATTGCTTTATTTTTGCAAGAAATAAAAGCAAATTGTTTTTAAGATTTGTTAACATTTAAAAAGGTGATATGGTTATTTATACTTCATGATCAGCTTATGTAATTCGTGAATCGCTTAATATTTGCTCTTATTTTTCTTAATAAACATAAATTATTTTTTTTAAAATTAATTTATTATAATTGTGTGTCATTGTATAATAACAAGAAATCATAAAGATGAGACGGAATGTTGACTAGAGGTTAAACTTTAACATGCTTAAGTTTATTTTGGCAAATATATTACTTATTACTCTATGATTTATAAATTAAAATGATAAAAAGCATGAAAATTTTTATTATTTCAATATTTAACATATGTCCTCGAAAAAAAATTTTCATAGTAAAAATTAACAAATTAAATATTTCAAATTAGTTGTTAAAAATATCGTTAAATTATTAGAAAAATTATAGCAATTATTTAAGTTTAAAAACAGGTTAAAGATACAGTTTAACCAATTTTTAAAAGGTAAATGAATTATTAGACTAACTAAACAAGTAATACATATTTTATTTTTAGTAAATAAATAAATAAAAAAAACAAATATAATATTAATGATTATTATAAAAATTAAAATAATACTTAATTAATAGAATATAACACTTTATGAATAATAGTAATAATAATATTTATTATAATATCTTAATAAAATAAAAAAAAATTTGTAATATTTTTAATATATCATGAATTAAGTAACTGTTCTCTATGAAAAATTTATAGATCATTTATATAATATTTTAGAAGCAAATCAGGAAGAGTGTACTCAAGCGTTATTAAATAGATTTACCTCATTGATAAAAAAAGCAAATCAACATTTCTTATGTTTCAGCTTTCAACACTGGTTATTAATTTATATCAAGAAAGTTGTTACCAATCTTTATTAATTCTTTGTCATCAATATATATAAATAATTGCTAATTTTTAATAGTCCCATACATTGATTTTAAACATTTTTTTTATACCTTTCCGCATCAGAACATTTACAAAAAGAAAAGAATTTACATCATCAATGTTTGTTTGTATGATTAATCACTTGTTTTCATTTATTTCTTAGACTAGCTTTTTCATTTACTTTAACTAATAAATATTGTAAATATAAACAAAATTGAAATTCTATAATTGTACTTTTTTTACTCTAGTTTTAAACTGAATAAAATGTATGATGATAAGAATAAGTGCTTCCCCATTACAAATGATGATTTCATTTTCATAGAACTCTTAACAGGTATTAACCACTTCAAATAATTTTTTTTACTAACTTTTTATAAACCTAACAAAACAGTTGATTACAAACACTGTTCTTAGTGTGATAAAATAAAATTATGATGATGCAAATAATAAAAAAAAAAAATTTTTAAAAACCAGTGTTCAAGAAATAAATTTCCTGAATTATTGCATAATGAAATACAATATCAAATATTAAAATACAATATGTATAATTTACAAACTACTTTTAAATTTAATTTTATTTATTTAGATGATCAAATTTTATAGGTACTGGAAAATTATTTATTTTTAATATATTGTCAATTTGTTAAAATATCTATAAAAAATTTTTTTAATATTATTATAAATAAAAAGTATTATCATTTTTATTTAATTCTACAACTTTACTTTTTTTAATAAAAAATAATTTATTTCAAATTAAGTATTATTGTTAAGTTAACCATTGTAAACAAATTATTTACTTATTTACTCAACCGTAAGTGTAAAAAGTTTTATTTTGTAAAAAATTTTTAATCAAAATATTTATTTTTATTTAAAAAATAAAATCTTGTTTCATTTACCAAACAAAAAATGTTGTTGTCCTTTAACTATTTCAAGGTATTCACGTTCATATGTCATACATGTATATTAACAATATTTTGAAGCATCTTTTTTTTAATGTTAATTTAAAGTTCAAAAGGTTAACCTTTAATATACATTATTTCAAAATAGTGATAGCAAATTTTTTTTATTAAAAAAAAATAATAAAAGAAATATTTTTAAATTAATGAATAAAAAGCAAATGTATATAAATATTTACTATTTTTTTAATATATTTCTAATTAAAATTACATTTTCATACCTTTTTTTATTAAAAAAAAGTAAATGTTTTGTTTCATATTGTATAAAGTTTAATTAATTTGTTAAATAAAAAATAACTTGACCTTTTTTTTGATCAAAAATAAAGTACAAAAATAACTTATTTAATTAGAATTTACTATTTTGAAATTTGAAAAGTTATATATTAAGTTATAACAAATTAACAAAAGCATTTTTTGAAATATTAATTATTTGAAATAAAAAAATCATTTATTAAAAATGACAAAAAAATAGTAATATAAATAATAAATAACTTATATTAAATTCATTTCTATACAACGAAATAATTGCTAAGAATAACAATAATGAAGGGACTAAATTATAAAATAAAAAAAAATAATAATAAATAATAATAAATGATTTTTACTTGATAAAACAATTTGTATTTACTTGTTAGATTACTAGGAAATATTATTATAATAAATAATATCTAGTGATGTTGTATTTTATTAATGGAAATAAATATACAAGTTTTACTTTTATAAAAAAAATAATAATAATTTGATTTTACAGATAAAATTATTTGCTTTTTTAAAGAAATATTTTGAAAAAGTTTTATATTTATTAAAATTTTTTTAAAAACATGTAGTGTTTGTGTTAAAATTTAAAATATTAATGTTAAAATAATGCTTCCAATTTTTTTAATTTATATATAAAAATATTGCGATTTACAAATTTTTTTTATAAAACACTTTTGATATTATTAAACGGCATTCTAAGCTTCAAATTAGATATTAGTACCATTATAATATGTTTTGTTTTAAGTGACATTATTTATTATTGTTTTAAAAATTATCAAATAATTTTTACAACATTACGAAAATATATTTTTTAATATAAAATATAAAATAAAATTTGTTTATAAATAAATAAAACTTTAATAAAACAAAAAAATTTTAATCTGACATATATTTTCAGTGATTGTTTATTTATAAACAAAAATGATATTCATTTAATACATTTAAAAATATTAAAAAAATAAAGAAAAAATCTGTATATATTAACAATAAGAAATAATATTTTAAAAAATTATGTGTGCATTGAAAAGATTTTAATTATTTTATTTTGTATAATAATTTAAAAAGTTATTAAATATTCTTATACATTTTTTTTTATTTTTTTTTAATTGCTTCTACATTGAAAGCTATGTTAGTAATGCTTTTAAAATTATAATAATGTAAATAAAAATATGTACAAATCAACAATAATATACAAAAGTTAAAACAATTTTTAGTTTAAGGTTTTTCCTTAAAGTTAATATTATAAATAATCTAATAAATGTTTAACTGTTCTTTTATATTTTAAAATATTTATTTTTAAAAATAAATTTTAAATTTAAAATAAATACAAGACTATCATAGGTTTTAATTATTTAATTTAATTTATAAATTGATATCCTTATCCTTACTAATTGTAATAATTTGATATATATATCATAAAAAAGTTGTATATTTTCCATAACTATTTTTCTTAATTGTTTATTTATTTTTTTATTAAAAATTGAACCAATTAAATAAAAAAATCTTGCATTCTTGATCAAAATATAAACATAAAATATTTATTAGCAAATCAAAAAAAAATTCTTAATGAAAACAACATAAATTAAGTTAAAAATTACAAAGATAAAATTATACTACTAATATTAAAAATTAAAAAAAATAAATACTTTGAGACTAATTCGTAATTTAATTTTTTATTATTTGTTTAATCTTTGGTAATTCTAACAAAAGATAAAGTATAAAAGATTGTTTATTTATTTATCATGTTTGTTAAAATTTTTATAAAAAAAGAAGTTGTAACTAAAATAATTACTAAAAATTAAACGAAGACAAAATATTGGAAAAAATACATTTTATTTTTAATAAATTGGTTTTTTTTTTGCAAAATATATTTACAAAATGCAGTTCTAAGCGTTTTTTATTTTAATAATTTAAAAATTAAATATATTTCTAATAAAATTGTTAATTTTTGTAATAATAAAGTAAAAAAATTGAAGTTAAATTATTATTTTTTTAATAATCTCATAATTTTCTTTTAATTTAAATTTGAATTTAAATTTTTTTATACGTTTAACTACATTATTGTTTCATCTTAAAAAACTTAAACAATTAAAAATATATAATAAAAATTGTTAAGCAAAATTTGTGACATATTAAAAACATTAAAATAAATTCTATTCAGAAAGAATTAAAATGATAATTTTAAATTTAAAAAAAATTATTTATTATGAAATATTTTTTACAAGTATCACAATGATTAAATTAAAATCAAATTTTAAGAAAAATTTAAAATTATTTAAAAAAATACATTAATATTTATATATCTCAATTATTTGATAAATCAACATTAAGTTAACTTTTAAATTAACAATACTTTTTAAATGCATAATTATCTTAGCATTATTAACTATATTTTTTTTATTTTAAATAAAAAGTGATAGCATTTTTAAAAATGTGCGTTATTTTTTAAAGCTATTCTCTACGACTATTTTTATTAGAATTTTAGAAAAATAAACTTTTAAAGTTGTAATTTTAATAAATAAATTATCTGCTTACTTAAAATGATAAAAAAATTAAAAAGGTAAGATTTTAAGTGTCATGGAAAATCTATTAGTTTTTTTAGCATTTACTAATAAAAAACTTTTAACATGATTATTTTTTTAAGTATAATATATAAAAATATAATGTTTTACTTTAATAAAATTTTTTTTATTCAATTTTTTATTTAAATACGAACATTATTTAATTATTTTTAATCGTTTGTTTATTATTAATTTAATAAAATGTTAAAACTTTTTTTTATTTTTTTATACTTCTATTAGACATGCATAAAAAATAAAAAATAAATAATAAATTCGATTAAAAAGTATAAAAATGGTGATATAATATATTAAATATTATTATAAAATAACAAAAAAAAATTTGTAATTTAATGTAATTTATTAGAAAATTTTGTTTTGATTTTGACTAATCTTATTTTAATCTTCCAAATCACTTTTTTTAATAATATTATTCAAAAAAAATTTATTATTTTATTTGTAAATTAGGAAAGTTATAAAACATTTTTATATTCTGTGTAATATGTTATATTAAAATAATGTTTTTAATAAAGTAATTTATAAAACAATTATCAAAGTGTAATCATATTGAACAATCAAAACCATATGTCAACATTGTGCCAATTTATGAAACATTATATAAATCAATCATTATTGACATTATCTTTCATAATAATTGTACAATTTATAACTTTCACAATTATTTTTTTTAATTGTTTACACTTTTGAGATGCAAAAAGTGTACAAATATTTTTAATTTATCATGATCAAACTTATTTAATAACAGGAATAATATTGAAATTACAAGAAAAAAGTTAAAATCAAAACAACTTAGCTATCTAGTTATCTTTTTTTTACTTACCTTAACATGACTTATAAAATTTAAAGTACATGTAAACATTTTTTATAAAATATTTACTAATGTTTCTGACAGAATATATTACTATCAACTAATAAATTATATAAAATAACATAACATTTTTTTATTCTTAATATTATATATATGAACGAGATTACAATAATATATTTAATACCACTTTTTTAAGTTTTACAAATTTTGTAATTAAAACGTAATATGTCATTTAAAACTAAAATTTTAAAAGATAGTTTGTTGATAACAAATTAGAATAATAATTAAACATGTTCTTTAAACATTTTAATGTTTTATTAAATTACTTTAAAATAGATATAATTTCTTAACTATAATATTGCAGGTTGTTAAAATTAATTACAACAAAATATTTTAATATTTTCTTTTTTTCTATCAGAATAACAATTTCTTTAATTTTGTTGTAATATATATTTATAATGACTAAATTTGTTTTATCAATTCTTTGATAATATAACACAAATATTTTTATTTCATCATATAGAAACATTTTTTGTACTGTCAATTTTGTAAAAAAAAATTTTTTTTTGTTTTAAATTTGATAAAAACATAATTATTAAATTAATATCTGCACAAAATGCTTTTACTTTTTGATATATCATAATTTATGCAATATTTAAATCAAAAATTTGTTTTTTTTTTAATTTTGTAATTTATATTTAATCATCTCATTACAAAAACAAATAGAAGTTTAATACAAACTTTCGTGATAACCTACTTTATTTTATTTCTCAATATTTTTTAACTATTTTTATTATGTGTACTTTTTTAAAGAAAAAAATTACAACATAATTAATGCATAAAACAAATTTATTTTAGTGTAGAAATAATTCACAATACTCATCAATTTTTGTGTTACTTAATTCATCCAGATACTGTATAAAAATTTAAATATGTAAAATATTGTGATCTAATATTTTTATCATTTTTCTCTAATTAGCTTTTTCAAAATATTTTGATGCTTCTGATGGATTAATTGTATCTTTTCCTTCTTCCCATTCAGCAGGACAAACTAAAATGTAATAAATATATTAATATTAATTTAAACTAAATATAAAATTTTACCTTCTCCATGTTTATCAACAAATTGGAAAGCCTTTAAAAGACGTAAAGTTTCTGAAACACTTCTACCAACAGGAAGATCATTAACACTAGAATGGCGTATATTTCCATTTGGATCAATGATAAATAATCCACGATAAGATAAACCTGATTCTTCATCTAAAACTCCAAAACTTCTTGAAATATCTTTGTTAAAATCAGCTAAAACTGGAATTTCCATATCTCCTAAACCACCTTTCTTTCTTGGAGTATTAATCCATGCAAGATGTGAAAAATGTGAATCACAAGAGCAAGCAATTGCTTCTGCTCCTAAACTCTTAAATTCTTTAGCTTTCTCACTAAAAGCAATAATTTCTGTTGGACAGACAAAGGTAAAATCAAGTGGATAAAAAAACATTACAACCCATTTTCCTTGATAATCTTTATCAGAGATTGTCTTAAATTCACCATCAACTACAGCAGTTCCCTTAAATGTTGGTATTTTATTTTTGGGTCCTAATGGTCTGACAGTGCCAACCATACGTTGAGCATTGTTTAAAAATAAATTGCCTTTATTAGCTTTTAACAAATTTGTTTCAGCAATTTTAAGGAAATTCATGTTTCCAGATGGTAACTCTAAAATTAAAAGACAATAATAATTAAAAAAAATATCAAAAAATTTAACAGATTATAGGTATAATTATTAATTAACATATCCCAATAAATTACTGTGATTAGGAACGTTTCTCAACATTAATAGTTTTTCGTTGTAGAATGTTTAACAACTTAAAAAAAAAATATTTTTAACACACATACATACAATTATTAATACATTATTAATATTTTATTTTAAGATAAATTAAATAATTTTTATAAAAATAGATGAATATGTTTACAAATAAAAATCAAAAATCGTTGTAATACTTAAATTATAATTAATGTAATTACAAAAGTTTTATTTTAAATTATTTATTACATTAAGATATAAAAAATATTAAATATTTTTTCTTATTGTCTTTATAAACTCAGAAGGTTACTAAAATTTGATTGTTTTCAATAATTATTTTTTATTATATTTAATTACATATATATTTAAGGAAATAAAAGTAAATATTTTATTATAAAAAATATGAATTATTATTAAAAAGAATATCTTATTGTTATTTGACATAATTTATTTGTTGTTTTTGATTTCAATTATCATTAATATACAAATATAATAAATAACTTTTTTTTATGAGTTTTCTAAGAGATAAGAACATGAACTGTTTTAAAGGTTTGTTATATTATTACTGACCCAATTAATCAATCATAACAAAATGGCGGAAGGCTTCAAAGATAAAAAGTATCTTTTATATCAAAACATGTGGCGACCCAAAAGACAACTTTTTCATTAGTAATATGTTGTCATATCTTCAACATTCATCTTCACACTTCTTTTTTTTTCAGCTTCAATAATTTTTAAGGTGCTTTTTTTTTAAATGTTTATAAAAGAGGATAAAGATTTATTAAATAGTTTAAATTGTTACTAATTATAAAAACATTATAATTCTTAATAATCATACTGTAGTATTAATAATTAAATTCTTATTATATTAAGTGTTACATTTATCAATTTCTAATTCATCATAATGAATATATTTTAAAATCCTTATGAATGTTAATAAAAATATATTGAGTCATTAGGCATTTAAATTAAAATCGCGCTATTATCAAACATATCACTATTCTTTTCTTGTTCATCTTTTATTTTCTTTATCATATTTATTTTTATATTTTTACTCTCTTTTATAAATATATTATTTTTATCGCATAAGTATATAATATTTAAGAAAATTTTCACTTATAAATAAATAACACATATATTGAATAATCAGCTATTATATATCTATATTTTACATACCTACCATTACTAATTCTAATACATAACTTTTAAGTTGCTATATATTTATTCAAAAATATATATTATTACTAATCATTAACTAAACTCTGATTATATCTTTTAGTTTTATATAAACTTTTATTATGCCAAAACAAATTTTGAATATATCTTTTTATATTAATTAACAAAATAAAAATTCTTATATTTTCTATTTATTTTAATATTTATATATATTATTATAAATCTACTTATTTTATTAATTTTAAATATTATTTAAATTTTACAGCTTAACCCTAAAATAATATTATATATATAATGTTATTATCAATTTATTATACATGAGAATAAATTAAATAAATAAAATTTTTTTTTATTTTTTTAGAGCAAACAATAAATTAAAAATATTTTAATTATAAATAATGATTCATACAAAATATATATTGTTTTATTCTCCAAATATGATACATAGAATTGACTACTTAATCTATTTTTTCAGTTAATTATAATTATTATTATAATTTATTAATTTCTTGACTTTTTATTGCTTAATTTAAAATTAAATTGATTTAGTCTTAATAATTAGCATTAATCTTCTTATATTATTAATTATCTTTCAATCTTTTTAACAGCTATTGTAAAAACAATTTTATTTATAATTTCTATTGTCAAAATAGGAAGAAAAAGAAGATAAAATTATTTTGTATTCTATCACAATATATTTCATTCTAGTTATATTAGGCTAAATGATTGAAAATTACATTATTAAATTTTAAGAAATGACCTTTTTTATTACTTTTTCTTATCATTTTATATTAACAAAACTATTCTTAATATTAACAATGCCATTTTTCATTTTTAATTATTATCTTATTACGTTTTTATTTTTACCTTCAAAAATAAATATTATATCAAAATACATTATTAAATATTTTTAATTTAATAAATATTTTTGTAACATATTATTATTACATTTTTATGATCTTATACTATCATCATTTTAAAAATGTATGTGACATCTTTCTTGCGCAATATCTTCTTTTTTATTTTTGTCTCCTTCACCTGTAATAATCAATTCCATTAACTTTATTTTTTTTATACAAATAACAAAAATTTTATTTAAAATTATGATTGGCATGTATCATTATTTCACCACATTATTTATAACTCTTTTCATAAAATTATTCACATTTTACCATCCTTTTTATGTTTCTTCCTCATTATATTTTTTAATTTCTATTTTTATATTTACTTCTTTAAAACAACCGCCAAAAAAAAAAAATTTTTTTTTCTCATGAATTTTATTTTACCTTTATTTATTTTTATTTTATTACTCATAAAATTAAAAATTACTTATTTGTATTATTTTACTATACTTACTATTCTCTCATATAAAAATTTTTTTTCTAAATACGTCTAATTATACATATAAAATTAATACTTATAGTTCTTCTTTTAAACTCTTAAAGTTAGGGGCTTTTTTTATGATTTATAATATTTTAATATTATTTTATTTATGAATAATCAAAAAGTTTGGGAGTCACGTTATTGTAATAATATATATATATATTTGTATTTGTATATATATTTATCTATGATGCATAACTCATTTAAAGGTTTCTGTTTTATAATAATGAAATAAAAAAACAATGTATATATATGAGAACTATTATTTTTATCTATTTTATAATATTTAATAATTTATACTACACCTATTTATATTCCTTATAAATAAAAGATACCATATGTTATTTTATAAAGAAGCCGTTATACTGTTGTAAAATATCAACCATATTTTTCTAAAAAAGAAAGATATCATAATAAAAAAAATTTATTATTTTTGTGGTTTTAATAGCTGTCATTCCTTATAAAAGAAAATAATATTGATGAATAAAAAAAAAAGAAGAATATGAAACTGACACATGGAATATCAAAAAAGTACACAATAAGGAGCGCATCATTATTTTTGTATAATCAGTTTACTAAACCATAAGGAGATATTAAATGTTAAACAGGTGGCGGTACTTAGTTATAAGTTATACTTATATATCATCCTTACAACATCTTTTTTATATCCTCTAAATTATTATTTTTCTATTGTTCGGTTTTTACTTTTAAAAACAGTATATATTATATGAATACATGTCATTTTATGAAAATTTAAGTCGGCACTTTTAAATAAAACTACTATAATCTTAATGAGATCAGTTGCTAAAATGTCAATTATCATATTTAGCTCTTCTTTATTTTTTTTTATTCTTATCTTTTTCCTGATCTGTCAAATTTTAAAAATGCAATCAAAAATTCTATTGTTCTTTTTTAAATTAATGTTATATGTATATGTCATTTTAATTTAAATAAAAGAATAGAGTGAACTTGTTGAATATTGTAACTTCAATTTATTTATAATCACCACCTATTTATTTGGCAGTATGCTTATAAATAGTAACAATTTAAAAACAATCATAAACTCATAACATTTCAAATTTTCTATATTTTATTATAATACATTTATTTTAATTTTATCATACTAAGAAATTTTATTATTCATTAACATATTATAATTTTAATTTAACAAAAAAAAATATTATAAAGGTGTTCTGTTATTTGTTTTTTGTATTTCATTAGAATTCTTTTTAACAGTATCTTAAAATAACTATCATTAACAAATTAGTAGATGTTAATGATGTGTTAAGGAGTATTATTTATATCATATATTCATTGATATAATTATTTTAACTAGTTATATAATGATATCTATATAATAATATAAATTTAAAAAAAAATTGCCAGTTGTTTTATATATAAATATTTTTTTAAATTACATGTCCTTCTTTTCTTCAACTCATAAGTTTTGTCAGTATAGTTATAGTTGAAAGTAGTCTTCCAACAATTACTACAATGATATTTATATATATGAAAAAAAGTTTTTGTAAATACCATGTCTTTAAAATGATCTTTTGTTTTAATAATATCCTATTCATCTTTTTCCCTCTGACATGATAGTATATATCTTTTCAATCATATAATTATAACACTTTTATTATACTATACCATATATTTTTACCTTTTTTTTTCAAGGTTTCAAGACAATTGTTGTTGTTGTTAAGCTTACAACATGCAATTTATGATTATTGGCAAATGGTATAAAGAATATTAGATAGATTTCATATTTATTATTATACAATAGGTTTATCTTCTGTCAATGAATATACATATAATATGTTAGTGATTGAGTAATATAAAAACATATGAAAAAACAATTTACACCTGCCTTATAGGATCATTTTTACTATTAAGGTTAAAACTTAAATCATTTCATATACAATTGCATGAAGAAAAAAAATAACACAAAAGAGTTTAATATAGATTAATTAATTCTTATTCGTTTTTATAATCTGGATAACTTTCTTTTCTCAAGTCATATAAATTTGATAGCTTTTTTAATAATCATTGTATTTATTTAAATAATAATTTAAATAAAGTTTTAACAAATTATATTACAATTATTTTAATATATGTATAATGTAATTAATTAAAACATTTATTTTATTTTTAATTTTCTTCTTATACTATTAACATTTTATATAATATTACTACTTTTTATGTTTAAATATTTACATATTTACAATTTATGCCAAATATGAAAATATCTATGAAATTGTATTTCTAAAAATTGCGCATTAAATGTTAGCAGATGTTTATAGTATTTATATATATCATAATAAATTCTTTAAAATCATATAAAATAATATGTTACTATTTGACTGTAACATCTTAATTTAATTCATTACTTTTATAAAATCAAGCATTTTTATTTATTTTTATAATATAAATATATATCATTTTTATAAATATATAAAAATGATCAAAAAATAGTTTTTTTTTTTAATATATCAACTATTGTTGTCAAGTTTATTGATACAAAATATAAAAATACGATTAAAATTATTTCCTGTAATTAATACTGTTATTTAAGTATTGATAGATACTTCGAAATACACTTGATCCTTTAATCCTATTTCAGTATGAATATAAAAATAGTAGTATTATGATAACTCTATTTCATGAAGTACTTTCTCATACATATTATAGGATATACAGTGGTTTCCTTGTTGTTATTTAAAAAGTAGTCACTTATTTCTTTTTATTTCATAATTCTACTTTAATCAAGTATACTTGTCAAATGTTGAATTGTTAGCTTACTTATGCAATATACCTTTTAACAACATTTTTTTGTAAACCTCAAAGGTTTTTACTTTCATTTTATTTTATTTATTCATCATTTTTTTGACCAATCATTTCAATTAAGGTGTTATATTATTATTAGGATTCCCTTACAGTTATACAAATAAATAAATATTTATGTATATATATATATATATATGGATTGGGTGTGGTTAATATATTATATATATGTATGTATAATATATATGTTTTATTAGATTTAATTATTCATTTGTCCTGAAAAGCTTTAATATACATAAAATCGAGAGAAAAGATAAATGAATAGATCTTCTTAATTATGTAAAAATGTAGTCCAATTGTGATTTCAACACATTCTTAATTACTATAAAATATTTTTATTTATTTCTTTATCAAGGCAATCATATATATGTTTTTTTTTTACAGTGTCTTTTATATTATTTTTATACATTAATTTTTATTAATTGTCTACGGCACATCTTATAAAAACAAAAACTAAGTTTAATGTTTACAAAAGGCTTTTACTTTATCTTTCTTCAATCAAAAACATTTTCTATTTTATTAGAATTAATATTAAATCTATGTATACTATTATCTATTTCTACAACTAAAAGTACATTTACCACATTTTCATTTTATTAGTCATGTCATGTTGTGTGCCGATTATATAAAACTTTTACTATTCAACATATAAAATATCATTAAAATAATATTACCATTATCATACCTTTATATTTTATCATTTCATTAACTTTAATATATTACTACTCCTGAATATACCTGTTTAATCTTTTTTTATTTTATTTTTTTTTCTTTTGCTTTTAGGTAATAACTCATAATTTTTTCTAAAAATATATTTTACGACAACTTTTAATCATATTATTTTACATTACATTGTAATAATGATAAAATATTTATTATTATTTATTTTGATACTTCATCCAATAACAGGAATATCAACAAGAATTCCACATACCTTAAATCTTAGTGTTGGACAGGTTGCAGATATTAATATTGAGGGACATAAACTTCATTTAGATTTAACAAATCCAAAAAATAGTCACATCACCCGATTTATTGGATTATATGAAAATAATTTAATTATCCTTCCACAAACAGAAGATATTGGTATTCATTATATAACATTAAATAATATCAATACTGGTATTAATCATAATCTTAAAATAAATGTAGCAAAAGAAAAAAATAATTGCGGAGAACATGAATTAGAGCAATTATGGCTTGATATTCTTCCAGATATCAATAAAAAAGATAATTTAAAAAGACGTAGTGAAGCGATTAAAACATTAAATTCTATTGGTAAAGGGCATGTTTCAAGTATTAGATTATTTAAAAATATGAATGAATTAAATGCAGCAAGAACAATGATTCCTGATACTGGAGATACTGATTTTCCGCTTGATGAACCAATTATTACAATGAAACTTGCCTGTTCTGATAGAGATGTTGTAGAAGTGATGGATGTAATGGCTGAAATTGAAGATATTTATTCTAAAGCTGCTCTTATGAGAGGTTTTATGAATTTTGATGAAGATAATGAAATTGAAACAACAACATTTTCATTAAGAACAACACGAAAAATTGACAATCCACCTATTAAAATTCAATCTTTATCATCATATGAATGTAAAAGGTATTATATTATTTTATTATATAATAATATTTTTTTTTATATTTTATTTATAGAGGAATTATTTGTGAAATTCATCTTCCAAAAGATTTATTTATTGATGAAGAAGATGGTTATACAACTAATTTATCTTTATCTATTGATTTGTCTGATTTTAAAAAATCTAATGGTAATGAAGAAATTGATAGAAATCCAGATAATTTTATGACTGTTAATAATAAAACACTTCTTATTATTGGTGTACCAATTATTGAAGGTTTATATAATTTTAGAATAGTTGCCAAAGATAAACTTGGACAGGTATGTATTAATTATAATAATATAATAAAATATTAATAATAATTATTATTAATTTATAAATTATTTAGTCAGCAGCAGTAGCTTTTTCAATCAATGTTCACACTCCAGGAAGTTATACTCATGAATATGTATTAACATTAGACAAAAGTGTTGACAAATTACTTGAATCTCCTGATGTTCTTATTGGATTTGTCAAAAAAATTTCACAAGCAATTGGAGATAAAAAGAATAACCATATAATGATTAATAATATAACCCCTAAGGGAGCTCAAAGTATTGTTTCATGGTCCAATACAACATTAAATGATGTTATATGTCATCATAAGAAAATAGAAAATATATTATATACAATGGTCACTCCAACTGGTAAAAGAACACTCACTAAATTTATTAAAGCTGTTGGTCCATCTTATCATGTTCGTAATGTTTCACTTAATCTTCTTAACACATGTGCTCGTAAATCTCCAAACAATGTTGGTAATAATAATAACAATTCTGATGTAACTGTTACAAAAGATGATGATAAAACATTAATAACATCAGGATTTTTTATACCATTTTTAATAGCAATAGTTGCTCTTTTCATATTTACCGCATGCCTGATGGCTATATATGTTATGGTTAAAATAAAATCAAAAAATGAAAAGAAGTCAACTGATTTTATTTCTAAGGGCCTACCAGTTGTTTTCCCTGAAGAAGTTTCAAATGATGATACAGATGTTAGTGTCAATACACCTATGTTAATTAAAGAAGAACGAGCTCCATTAAATGTGACACTTCATGATAATCCTCTTTATAGAGCACCTTTAGGTACAACTTCAGGTGATGGTCAAAGAGAAAGCTCAACAGTAACTGGAACAAGTAACACATCAAAAAGTGGACTACAAAGTAATTTAACAGGAGTAGGTAGCCAAAGACAACCACCACCATATATTGCTCCTTAAAAAAACGGTAATAAGCCGCAAAGTTGAAGTAAATATTAAAAACAAAATTATTAAACCACTGTCATTTTTTTTATATTTAATTTTAGTATTTATACATATATTTTCTTTTGAAAATCTTTTTTCGCTTCACTAACGGTGTGGGTGTATTTTTTGTATTGCTCCTATCGTTTCATTATTCTTTTTTTTAATATATTATCTAAAATTATATAAAAGTTTTTGTTCTTTTACAATATCTGGGGCACACATCTCTTTTTTTTTCTGATATAAAAAAAGAAGTTTAATGAATCATAAACAATTACAAATTTTTTTTAATATTACTTTTTTTTTGTATTTATCTAGTTATTTAAAAAAAATTGACTGATAAAAAAAAAATTTTTTTTTAACATTTTATGTAATTTTTATTATTATATTTATTTTATAATAATTTTCTTTTAAATAAATTTTTTTTAAAATTATATAATGTTTTAAAACATTTTTTAAAAATATTATATATGATAATGTAATTATACTTGTAATTATAAAATTATATAAATTGCAATTGGTAAAAAGATAAGTAAATGATTATACAATGGATATATTTGATTACCTAAATTAGCAATCAAAGTTAAATTTTCTGATTTTGGATTAAAAGTATCCCCAGAAATTTTGATATTACTTTTTTCATAATGTTTTATATCTTTTAATTTTGTACATGTTGGACATATTTCTTCCCAATTATCAATAGTTTTATTTTGAATAAATTTTGTAAAATTTTGTAATCCTATCCATCCATCACCAATACTCATATTTTTTAAATATTTTGAATAATTAGCTATTGTTATTGAATGACCAGTTAATCTATTATTTTGATAAATTGTATTGTGTTTTAAAATTTTTATAGACCAAAAAGGTTTTTCTCTTAATTGAATGATAAAACCACATCCTGTT
The DNA here is from genome assembly GCA_029582065.1 of Strongyloides stercoralis. Taxonomy (NCBI): domain Eukaryota; kingdom Metazoa; phylum Nematoda; class Chromadorea; order Rhabditida; family Strongyloididae; genus Strongyloides; species Strongyloides stercoralis. The sequence continues at coordinate 2,491,809 of JARPTA010000007.1, forward strand.
CTTATTTCATTCTGGTCAATACCCATTAACTTCATTACAGATAATACTATCTCGGTATGCTACAAAAAAGAAATTAAAACTAACTAATTAATTTAATTAACATGTATATATTTATAAATTATATAAATTATAATTACATTAGTGATAATAATTATATGGAGATATTTATAAACTTACAGAAGCATATCCAATCATTTTAACAGGATAATTATGTGTCTCATTAGCCTTTTTTATTAATTCATTTTTAATATGACTTAATAATCTACCTCCCATAAGATACCCGCATTTTTCATCATTTGCACAGACTATTTGTGATCCCTCTATAAATGTCATAACTTTATCAATTAATGTGCTTGAATTATAATTTGAAAAATTAGCTTTAGTAATAAAATCTGGAAATGGTTTACGATAAATTTTGTAATTATGTAAATTATCAGCAACATTAGCTAGATCATTAAATGATCTATTTTTATCAAAATTAAAATTTTCTCCATTTCGTATGAAAAAATTAATAATATCTTGATTTGATGAGACAATATCTTCTATTTCAGAAAGTTTTTCACTAATTATTGGATTCCATGAATTTTCAATAGCATCACATTTTTTAGTATAAGGACGTAAAATTTCATCATCAATTGTGTAAGGTGTTGGACTCCAGTCTAAATTATCTTTCCAATAACCATAACCAATTGGTCGGAAAACTGCAGCACTAATAAGCTATATAAAAAGAAATTTATACATATACATTTTTTGAATTATTATTAATAATATCTACCTGTAATGTCATTTGACAGCGATTAGCACTACTAGTATATAAATTAATTTCAGAACTATTAAAATTTCTTTTGATAAGACCTTTTAAAAAGTGTCTTAAACGTACACCAAAATTAAAAGCTTCATTTTTACCACGTCTATTTAATTCTAATGGTCCTTCTTCACCCCAACCTCTTTTTAAAGAATTTTCTTCAAAATATTTAGATGGATTTCTGTTACCATGCCTGATAACATAAAGAACCATTACTGCATCAGGATCAATATCAAGTTCTTTTGTTTCTGTTTCAATAATACTTTCATTGTTTGATAAATTTGTTTTATTTAATAATACGTTTACATCAGGATCATCAAAAATTTCAGTGCTATTAGGTTCATTATCTACAATTTCTTCTCTTTTTCTAATTAAATTTTTATAAGAAGATGCTGATACTTTATTAGTAAAAAAATTTAAAAATAATAGAAAAGTAATAATTATTATAAAAAAGAAATACTTAGACATAATATTTTTACTTAACTTTTTTAATGATTATGCTAAAAAAATATTTATTTATTATAATATACTAATTTTTATTAACTAATTTTTTTATAATAATCATGAGAATTAACAAACGTTCAAATGAATTAATTATTGAATTTTTTTTTTTAAATTTTAAAAAATAGTGTGTATCTTTTTCTGCAAAGTTTAACTTTTTATCAATAAATTTTGATTTTTTTTATACAAAATAGACAACTTCAACATTATTTCTTTATATTTTAACATGTTTAAAATGAATATGAACATTTTAGAAATAATTTTCTACAATTTTTAAGTCGTCTTAAAAGATTTTTAAAAAAAATAATTACATAATAAATATCTAGTAACTTTTAATAATGATTAATCAAAAAATTAAAAACAAGATTATAATAATTATTAAAGTTAATATTATTGTTATTAATAAAAAGTAATACATTATTGAATATTATATAAGTATCAATTTGTAATTATTAATTAAACTAAAAATCCTTTTAAATAACATTTTGTAATGAATAAGCATTGCATTAACAATTAAAATATGAAAACAAGTATTATTTGAAAAATTTTATTAATTTTTTGTTCTTTTATTTTATTAAGCTTATCATAAATATAAAAAATTCAATTGAAAATTATTTTAAATCATTTGAAAAATGTTTGAAAATAGAAACAATGTTGAAATTGGTTTAAAAATTTTTTATTTTGATTGGTAAAATAAAAAAAAATTTTATTATTAAATTTTTAAAAATGATGGAGAAGTGGTATTGAATTGTTTTATTTGTTAAAAATTTTTAACGGGATATAATAAAACAATTAAAATAATTATTATTATAAAAAAAATTTATTATATTGAAAAATTAAAGTAATATTTTTATTAAATTTTATAAAAAATAAAATAAAATTTAGTTAAGTAAAAAGATATGATACCATAAAGTTTTAACTAAAAATTGTAAATAAAATAATCTTTTTTTAAAACGTATAGTTATTTTAAAAAAAATAACTTTATATATAAAAGTGTAATTTTGTTAAAAGATAAAAAAAACTATTTTAGCCTTGAATAGTTTTATTTAGTATTGTTTTGTTATGGTGAATAAAATAATAATAAAATATATAAGAGTAATAATTTATATGAATCATTTATAAAAAAAATATTTAGTTTTAATTCGTTTATTATATAACAATATTTTTTTTTAATATTTTAACAGTTTAATTAAAATTTAAAAATTGTCAATTTTATCAATGACAAAATAAGAAACATTGATAATGATTAAGTGAAAAAATAATTTAATACTTAAAGAACAAAAATTATATAAATAAAAATTAAAATGAACGTTAAAATAACATAAAATAAGAAAAAAAATATTATTTAGTAAATTAAATAACAAGTATTAAAAAGAGTCCTCATTTTAAATAATTATGTAATATTGATATAAAATAAATCCAACAATAAAATTACTTATACTAGTTTATCATATGTTAAAGGTCATTTATCAAAATTTACCTCTTTATTGTTATATTATTTTGTATTCTCTTTTCTCATCGACCCAGATAAGAGAAAAAGTATAAAAATTTTTGAAATAGTATATATTATTTATTACTTTTTTTATATCTATCAATAACAAAATATAAATTTTACTAGTTTTCTAGGTAATCATACAATATGAGTTAAATCACTTTAATACTATTAAAAATATACAAATACATATTTATAATATATTATTTTTTTTGTTACTTATTTTAAAAATTATAATAAAAATAACTAAATTTTATAAAAGGAAAATTTTTTATTTGTAATTTAAAAATAATTCAGTGTTAATTATTAAAAAGTATTATATTAATATTTCTTAAAATATTTTACTGTTGTAATATTAAAGATTTTAAAAAAAAATGTTTTTTAATAAATGAAAGAAGTAACAACTATTTCATTTTTAAATATATGTTTTAAAATAAATTTTCAGTTAATCTTATTGATAATTCTCAAATTTTTTAATACCTTAAAAAATTGTATAGGTAGTTAAAAACTTTTGTTTAAATATTCAAAATAATTTTAAAAAAGAATGTGCAAAAATATTTTAATATGTATTAAAATTGTAATGTTGATTTTTAAGATAAACATAAAAAAAAAACTATAAAATTACTGATAGTTTTTTTTTTTTTTTATCAATTTTTATGGTACTGTGTACATAACAAAAAACATTTTTGAAAATGTTATATATAATAATATAATATAATGCAAAAGTTATCTTTTTTTATTCTTTTTTTAACTAGATGTATACATTTATTAACTAAAATTAAAACTCAAATATTTGATTTAATTTTTAACATTATTTTTACAACAATATTAATAACTTAAATAAATTTTGAAATTTTAAAAAGTAATTTAAGAGATGAAAAAATATTATAAAAATATATATTTTAAAAAATAAAAAAAAAATTAATATTTGTTTAAAGAACATTAAAAATTTTGTATTAATTGTAAACATATAAATATATGTATATAAATAATATCATGATAAATATTATATAAAATAAAATTAGTAAAACAAAATATAATTTGAAATAGTTAAAGATTTCTTATCTATCTAAAAATCAAATCATTAGATATTTATTTATGATAGGTAACGTATTACTTAAATTTTTTTTAGTTTCAACTAGTAAAAAAATTGTCAATTATTTGAAGAGACAAAGTGACTGTTTTTTTGATAACATATTTAAACAATTTTCCCTATTTTTATATGTTTTATATATATTTTTTATTATTTTAATTCAATTCTTTTTAATCCATGATATTTGATATTATAATAATAAAGATATTTTTTTTGTAGGAAAATAGTTTAATTTATACAGTAATGTATAAATATAATAAACAATACATTTTTATTACAATTATTAAAATAAAAATTTTAAATCATTAAAAAATAAGATTATTGTATTAATATATAAATATAAAATTAATAAAGTTATTTAAATAACTATTAAATTTAGTAATATGATAAAATATAAAACAAAAAATTATCACTAAATTTTGATAAACTTTATCGGATAAAATTAATTATGATTTGAAGATAACTGACATGCATAAATATAATCACCATTATCACTACCAAAATATATTGTATTAAGAAATTTTAAATGAAGTACATGACTTATTGATAGTCCTTTAAATGGTACATTTATTGTTCTTAAATATTCACCAGTTTCTACATTATAATATTGAATTATTGAATTATCATTAGATAAATAATGAATAAACTTTTCCATAATTGGGTAATTAAATATTGATGATAACATTCTTCGAAATCCTGGATAATTGCCAAAAAATTCATCACTATCTGTTACTTGATAAGGTATTGGTACAATTAATTCATTAATATTGTTATTTTTTATAATTCTTATATTATCTATATATCCAGGTAAATATTCTATAAATTTATTAATTATTATATTATTTTTATTTTTTAAATCAATTTTAATAATTCTCATTTTATTCATTTCACTAATAAGGAGTATTTTTTCATTTTCTATCAATTGTATACCATTAGGAAAATATAAATTTTTAACTATTTCATTCATTTTATTTGTTTCAAAATCATAATACATTATCTTTCCATTATTTGAATGTTCCAAAATATCATATAAATATTGATGATCATCAAATTTTGTTGATGATATAGAAAAATATATACCAGTTTTTGTGACAATTAAATCATTCCCATACATTTTATTTATTTTTTTATTATTAACTTTTTCATCACTATCTCCTAACATAGTTATTTTTTGAGAGTCTAAATCTAATGAATATATACCAAATATACCATCAGCAATATATAATGTATTACAAGTTTTAGATGTAACACCAAATTGTATTCCTAAAGGACGACCACATATAGGAAGTGTATAAAATGAACCATCACAGTTAATTTTATTATTATTATTATTATAAAGTATATTATAAATTGAATATACTTTTTTTATTTTTAATGTATTAACATCTAATTCTATAATACTACCATTTTTACTACTAGTAAAAATTGAATTTCTTTTTTTGTTATATATTAAAGATTCAGGTCCTTTTATATAATCACTTTTAAATGTATATTTACATTCCAAATTTTTTTTTATTATTTTTTTTCCAATTTCTATATTTTCTTTAATACTAAAAAAGTAATATATATATATTTTTTTAAAATATAATCATAATTTTTATAAAACATACCTATATTTTTGTGGTTTGATTGGTCCAATATTAAAAAAATATGATACCGTTAATGATACGATAAGAGATAAAATAATAGATTTAATTATTGCCCATTTCGTAAGTCGTAATTTAGAAAATAAATCTAATGTTGTATTCTTTTTTGTTATACGTTTTTTAGTTAATTTACTATCACACAAAAGTTTCTTTCTTGACATAATAAAATATTATATTTTAATAGAAAAGAAAAAAAGAAAATTAAAATATATATATTTTTTTGTTATAATTTATTTCATTTCTTTATAACAATTATTATATATGTTATTAATATCTAAAAATTTTGTAAATATACAAAATTATACCTAATTAACAAAAATATACTAAATATTTGAAAATATTTTATTTATTATTTAATGCCTATTTATTATTTTATTAAATACAATTAAATAGTTATGAGAATATTAATATTAGTATAATATAAACAATTTAAATATGAAATTATACTACAAAATATATACATTTCTCTTATTTATTATAATTACTATAATCTGTTTGTTTCACTAAATTTTCATATAATTTACATATAAAAATTTGAATACATTATTATTATCTCAAACCATTTTTGTATTTTTACATATTATTTTTTATGAAAGTACTAGAAAACAAAAAAAATAACGACAACTATTTCAAGGCATAGTTATAGTAAAAAAAAAATGAAATGCGATATAAATAATGAGGTAGAAAGGTAATATATTTTAAAATATTATATACAATTTTGCTTATTTTAATAATTGCTCCTCTTCCCTGTCAGATGGTTTTTCACATATAGATAATTCATTATTATCAATATTCTTTATCAATATATTTTTACTTATCTCACTATTTTTATTTTTTTCATTTGATAATTCTATTTTATTAACATTAATTGGACTATTTGGCATACATTGCATTATTGGTTTTATATAATCTTGTATTTTATTTTCCAAGAGTGATTTATATGATTTTATTATTAATTTACCAACTAAATTTTTAACATATGTAGAATTGATACGACTTTGAGGTTCTGGATGCCAACATTCTTGAATCATATCAAACAAAATTTTTGAATTATTTTGAACTCTTTTAAATTGTGGAGGATATGGTGGTCGTAATTTTTTGTCTACAACAACAACCTTAACCTCATCAATTGTTGGATTTCTATTTAACCATTCTGAATATGGTTCTTCATATTCAGGAATAAATTCTTTTAATTCATTTATATCTTTAACATCAGGATATTCATCAGGTTCATATGATCTTGATAATATTTCCCACATTATTAATGCAGCTGAATACACATCAGATCTTTTATAAGATTCAAATGATGGAAAATTTTTTTCACTAAATAATAATTCTGGTGGTAAATATCTTACTGTACCAACTCTTTCACATAAAAATATTTCTGGTTCATGTGGATTTGTTAATTTAGCATGTTTATCATCTCTTTTAGCTAACCCAAAATCAGCTATAACTAATGTATAATGATTTTTAACAAGTAAATTTTTACTTTTTAAATCACGATGTGCTATAATAGGTTTTGTATCAAGTGATGGTACTTCTGTATGTAGATATGATAAACCATTAGCAAATGAATGTATCATATTTGCGGCAACCTCCATTGATATAATATTTTCAGATAAATAATCATATAATGAACCTAATTTATGATATTCTGTTATCAACCATAATTGTGTTGACATTCCTGTATCTTTATTATCACTTGCTATAAAACGTAATAAATTTGGATGTCGTAAATTATTTGTTTGGTATATTTCAACTTCTTTACTCCATGCTAATTCTTCCCGTGTATGGAATATTTTAACAGCAACTGTTTCACCTCTCCAAGTACCTGAATAAACATTTCCAAAACGTCCTTTACCAATTGTTTTTTCTAAAACAACTTCTCTAGCTATAGTACGTTGCATAATTAATGGATAACCTCTAGAACCTGAATCATCAAATCCAGTATCTGTTTTATCTAATTCTGATATTAAATCAGTTATAACAGTTGGTTCAGTTGATCTATGACATGATTCACTATCAAAATTTCTATTAAAACATTTAAAATTAAAATATGATATTGGTAAAATAGAATTAGCTTTTAATTGAATATATCTTTTTGTAGTACTAAGAAATATTTGTCCTTTTGAGGTAAGTGATATAATATATAATATAAAAATTGATACAAAAGTCAATGTACATATAACAAGAATTAGTGTTTGTATAAATCTAATAATAATCATATGTCTAACTTTAGCATTTAAATCAGGTAACTATAAAAATAAAATAATTATAATATTATTTAATTGATATATAAATTAATCTTACATCAAATGCTTTGTTACAATAATTTTCATTGGTACAACATAAAAATAAATCATCACCTCTTTTGGATTGTCCTTTTTTATTACAACTACCAACAATTTTAAAATGATTTTCTTCACAACCATAAGTATATACATAATGTGGATGTGAACTATAATCAGCTATATTGTGCAATTCAACATAACAAGTGCCATCTTTAGAACGACAAGTATTATTATATTGATTTCCGAGTAAATGTTTAACTTCTTTATCACATTGATCAAATGTACAGTAGCATAATACTTCATTATCATAGTTTTCATATTGAACATCTGTAAAAAAAAATTTATATTTAATTTTAAAAAATAAATATATTATATTAATAATAATATAAAAAATAAATATACCATTATATGAAAGAGATGAAGTAAATTTTGTATTACCAAATTTAAACGTCACTTTTACATTTGTTAATTTTGAATATTCTTCATTTTCTCCAATTGTTTCAGTTAAATTTTGGCACTTTATTAAATCAACAATAATAGAAAAAAATAAAATCAACTTTATAAAAGTTTTCTTTTTCATTATTAATATATATACATCTATAATAAAAAAATATATTTTTAAAAAATATTATTATTGTTTTTTAAATATAAAATCATATACACATTAATTATAATATATTAAATTATAACAATCGTTTATTTTTATTAAAAAATAGTTTATAAATAAAAATGTGACAAAAATAATAAACAAATTATTAATAATATGATGTTTTAACAATAAAATTAATTATAATCACTAATAATAATATAGTTATATAAAAATATTATTTAAAAAAATTTTTTGATTGAATGAAATAAAAAAAAATATACTTTTCTCCGTAAAAATTTTTTATGTTATTCTACAAAATATCAATATTTTTATGAATAGAAAGAAGATATATATATTGTACATATTTATTTATAATTTTTTTCACTCACACATTACTTTATATTTATTTTATAATAAAACCTTGGAATAATGTTTATGTTACTTAGACAAAACTGTTTAACAATAAATACAGTGAACAAGTGTTTTGTAAGAAAATTAAAATAATTTTTACACTTATATAATAAAGTTAATATAAAAAAAAATAATGAATGAATAAATTAATTTATTTATTACATAATAATGTAAAAAATAAAAGTTATTTCAAAAATAATTAAAGGTACATAGAAATATTTTTATTAGGAAAAGATGTTTATTGTACTTAAGATGTGTATAATTTACTTCTTTTACCTAACTTATAAAAAGGAGTTAAAAAGTTAAACATATATTAACATAACTAAAATACATTTAAAACAATTATAAAAAGGACTTGTTAATATAAAATAACGAGTGAGACCATGAGAGAGAGAGAAAAGAAAGAAAATATTAACAAAAATGTGGAGTTAAATAGTCATTCTATGAAAGTATCAATAAAAATAATTTTATAAAAGATAACAAATGATACAAAAATAAATGATATATTTAAAAAATCAAATTTGTTAAATTTTAAATTTTTTCACTTATTTTATATGAAAAAATATATTTACTTTATTAATACACATATATAAATTATTAAAAATTAATATCTATATTTAGTTGAAATAACAATTTCTCAATCATTCAAAGATAATATTCATAAATATGCATAAATTATTTTTATTTTTTAATAATATTTAATTATTCATTACAACAACTATCTTTTTTTAATTTTAATATTATAACTTTTAAGAAAAAGTAATACTTTAATTGCTTATATTTATATTAAAAAATCCATACTTATATATATAAATACAAGAATAAAATTAAAAAAAAAAAAGAATTTATTGCTAATATAATTTTTCTTAAATATCTAAAAAAAAGATATTGCTTTAAATGATATTTAAGGTTTGTAAAAAAAAGTATTCTTATTTTTTAACATCTGTTTAAATTAAAAATATAATAACAAAAAAATTTCTGTTTTTTTCTTAATTTATTACCTTAAAGATAAGAAGGTAGAAAAAATTTTTTTTTGTATAAATAAATGATAAGCAGTTAAGCTTAAGAAAAATATATAATACATTTTCTATTACTAGAGGATATTTTTATGTATTTTTCTTTTATTCTTTACTTAAATTGAATTTACATGCAAATATATCTAATGAAGTGGTTTTTTTTTATTATTTAAAAAAAAATATAGGTTACCTTTTTATAAATTAAAAATTGTAAACAAAGTTATCAGTATATATATATATATATATATTTTAAATATGAAAAAAAAATTAATATATATTATATTTGTATAAAAAAATAGCCATATATTATTTTTTTAATGTCTAAAATTCGAATTGCAGTACTAGGACAATCGGGAGTTGGAAAAAGTACTTTGGTAATGTCATTAAAGAAACTATAAAATATCTTTTTTTTTAATTTAATCTTTTTTATTTAATACAATTTTAGATTAATACTTTTATAAAAAAAAATAATAAAGAGTATGAACCAACAATAGAAGAAATAATTAATGTTCAACTAAATATTAATAAAAAAAAATTTACTATAAATATTCTTGATACATCAGGTGTTGAATTATTCTATGGACAGAGAAAGTTATATTTTAATGAAAGTGATGCTTTTATATTAGTTTACTCTGTAACTGATCCTAAATCACTTCATTTTATTATAAATATTTACCAAAATATTATATTATCACATATTACAAATAAAAATTGTGCTAATCGTCCAATTCTTTTAATTGGAATGAAGAATGATCTTATTAAGGAAAGAAAAGTATCAACAAATGAAGGAAAAGTAATTTCATCAAATTTAGGTATCAAATTTATAGAAACTAATAAATTTGATCAATTTAATGTAGCTAGTGCTTTTATCAATATAATAAATCAAAATATTTATTTTAAATTATTTGAGGAAACAAAATTTATTCAAATTAATCCTTTATTAAAAAATAAGATAAAAATATGTGATAGAAAAAATAAAAGAACATGCAACATTATGTGATTAAATTATTATTTTTCTTTTTTATAACTTTTTTTTTAATTTTTAACATATAAAAATTTTTAAAAAAATATAGATTAAATTTTATCTAATAATAGTAATGATAATACGTACCTGTAAATGCGCAATCTTTTAGTATATAGTTATATTTAACAAAATTTTTATACTACTTCAATATATACATTTATTTTATAAATCTATTTGTATATATATTTATATTTATTTCAATTCATATAGAATTTATATACATATATATATAGATATTTTATTAAAGAGTCTAATGTTAAGAATATAACTTTAATACAATTTTTTTTTTCAAATGATTAATAAAAGTAAATGTCATAAGACATTTTAGTAAAACTTTTGTTTATTGTTTATAAATATGAAAAAATTATTTTTAATATTTTTTTAATATTACGTTTTTTTTTATCATTAAATAAAATAAATTTATATATAATATAGTAATTTTAAAACTAAATAAATTTATCTACACTTTATATAACGTTTCTCCATCATTTTAAAATATATCTTTTAAGAAAACGTCCTACATTTAAAGTTCTCTTTTTCTATTGTCATATATAAAAATTTTTTTATTTATTTAATTTTTGATATATAAAAATTAAATGACTTCCAATGAAAATTTCATAGTTGTAAGAAATACCAATGAAGAGGAAGAAGATGTTAATATATCACAAAATAATGATTATAACATTTTAAAGTAAGTTTTATTATTGCTATTATATTATTTTAATTTATTATAAACATTTTTATAAAATTCTAATATTCTTCTATTTTTTTTTTATAGTTATAGGAGTAGTAATGAAAATAGAGAAAATGAAAATAATAGTACAATATTTAGAAAAGAAATTTTAGGATTTTCTATAGGGCATTTTTATAATGATCTTTGTTCATGTATGTGGTTTACATATCTTATGGTTTTTTTAGAAAAAGTTTTACATTTTTCATCAAAAAAATCAGGATTTTTAATGTTAGTTGGTCAGGTTGCAGATGGATTATCTACACCAACAGTTGGTTTTTTATCTGATGGTGGTTACATACCAAATTTTTTAAAACAATTTGGTAAAAGAGTATCATGGCATTTAATTGGTACAGTAGCAGTAGGAATATCATTTCCATTTATTTTTAGTGGTTGTTGGTTTTGCCAAAATTTATCTGAATGGATAAAAATGTTATATTTAATAATATGTATATCATTATTTCAATTTGGTTGGGCATCTGTTCAAGTATGTTTTATAATTAAAGTAATAAAAAAAAAATAAATAATAATAATAATAAAGAAAATGGAATGTAAAAAAATAAAAAATAATAATTTTAGATATCACATTTAGCATTAATTCCTGAAATGTCAACTTGTCAAGCTATTAGAACATCAATGCAATCATTTAGATATGCATTTTCAATGATAGCAAATGTTTTAGTGTTTACTTTATTATATTATTTATTTCAAACTGATGAAAAACCAGAAATAATTGATGAGAATGATTTAAAAAATTTTTCACGTGCTGGTTTAATATTAACAATAATTGGTCTTTCAACATCATTTTTATTTTATCTTTTAACAAAATCACATTGGAAAATTAGTAATATACAAAATAATGAAATATCTATATTACAAAATGAAAATAATAATATTTATAATAATAATAGAATGATATGGTATAAATGGTTCAAAAATTTTCAATATTATCTTATAACAATACTTTATATGTTATGTAGATTAAATGTTAATGTTTCACAGGTATATTTTCCTTTTTATATCATAATAACATTAAAAATGTCAAAAAGTTATGTCGCAATATTACCATTAATTATTTATATATCATCATTTTTTTGTTCAATATTTATTGGTATACCATGGATATCAAAAAAACTTAATAAAAAGACAACATTTATGTTTGGTGTATTTATTGCAATTCTCAATTGTGTATTTTTTTATTGTAATCATAAAAATTTGACATTTATTTTAGTCATTTTTATGGGAATATCACAATCTATATTACTTGTATCATCAATATCATTAACAGCAGACTTAATTAATAAAAATACTGAAAGTGGTGCATTTGTTTATGGTTCAATGTCATTATTTGATAAATTTTCAAATGGTATTATTTTTCAAATAATTGAAACTTTAAATCCTAATTGTGTTTCAACAAAAGAAGCAAATATTGATTGTTCACAATTTTATAGAGATATTCTTATTTTTATACCAGGTTTTTGTGGTATAGTAATGTTTATTATTTTATTAATTTTAATACCACAAAAAATTGGAAAAAGAGATAATGACATTGAAAATGAAATATTAATAGAAAATGATTATATTGAAGAGTAATACATTAAGTTTAAAATATTTATTATTTATAAATAATTTTTTTATATTTATTTAATTTTTAAAATAAAATTTTAAAAAAATCATTAAAGATAGTAATAAAAAAATTAAAATTAATTTATATTATATATTAGTTTAAAGAATATGTCTATTTTATTTAAAATCATTTACATTCATTTATATTAAAACTACTAAATATCACAAATATTTTATAGTCTTATCTTGTAGTGTAGTTGATTATAAATGTATCTATATAACTAATAAATATAACAGAAGAAAATACAACATTGCATTGATCATTTTCTGCAATAACTTTATTATTAATGATAAAGTATTTGTTTAAAAATAAGTACTATTTTTTCGATTTAAATTGTTAAACTATGACTATATTAAGTAAATTTGTAGCTGGAACATTAGGATTACGTATTTTAAATGGTAGCTGTTATGAAATAGCTCATACATGGAATCCAAATTGTGAATTAGCTATTATAGATGCTGTATATGATGGTCTAGTATTTTCATTTAAAACATACTTTCCATTATATTTTGTATGTTAAGTTATTTGATAATTAATTTTATCATTTAGATTGCTTCTCTTGCCGCAAAAAAAAATTTAAAAAAAGCAATAAATTACAAGCTATTTGTAAATTCTATTAGATCAACTATTTTTTTAACATGTAATATGTGCTTTTATGTTTATGGAATTTGTTGTCTTCATAAACTTTTAGGATTTACAACAGTTCCAACAACAGGAATATTAACTGCATCAATAGCTTCATTTTTAGCAATCTTAATAGAAAATCCATATAGAAGACATGCTTTAGCAATTTATTTAACAAATTTAGCAACTGAAACATTATATAGACAAGGAATAGAACATGGATATTTACCACGTATACCTTATGGTGAAATCATACCATTTAGTATTGGTTTAGGTGGTCTGATGTATTATTATCAAAAAAAAAAATTAGATGGTTTTCTTAATAAAATAATAGAATTTATTTTTAGAAATAAAGATAATGAAGAAATAAAAGAAAACAAATATTATAACATTAAAAAAATAACTTATTGTTTAAAATATTTACGTGAAAATTTTGGAAAATCAAAAAATTGTACACATAAAAATTCATGTTTAAGTCGAAGTATAGAAGGTTCTATAAAAAATTTTTGGTGGGGTTTATTAGCTAGCATATTTTTAGCTGTCATAGGTAATATTAAAAAATTACCAAGAAAGCCAATTAATTTTTTAACATCAATTTTTACTAAAAAATTACTTAAAATTCCAATATTTTTTTCAATTATACCTTCTATTCAAAATGTAAATTTCTTTATTAATTTTTTTTAATATATTAATTATATTATTTTAGACCGTTCAATGTCTTTTAAATAAATATATACCTGAAAAGTATAAACATTTAAATCCAATTATTGGAGCAAGTATTTCTGGATTGTCATTTCCTTTATTTCCAAATTTATCAATTTCTTTATACTTTTTATGGAAATTTATTGAAACATTTTATAAGGATATGATGGAGAAAGAATATTTTCCACGAATTAAATATTGGAAAGTATTACTTTATACTATTTCAACTGGTTACGTTTTAAGTATTGCTGTCTTTGAACCACATCTTTTAAGAAAAGGATATTACAATTTCCTTGATAAATTAACGGGCCAAAAGTAAGTAGCAAAATGTATTATTTTTATTGATATAATATATTGCATTTTTTTTAGAATACGACAATTTAACAGAAGAATATTTGATCATATAGTAAGATTTGGTTTAAATTCAAATAAACTTTATGAATCTAAAACAATTTTAATTGATACAAAATATGCATTAATAAACCCTGCATTTTATTTAAATACATAAAATTTTGCATTTCAATAAAATACAAAACATGCTACTTTAAAAATAAGAAAGTATAATAAATGTTGATTTATAAATAATTTCTATTTTTAAACAATTTGTTATATTTTTACTTGATATTACAAACATTTATAATAAATTATTATTTATTTAAAAAATCTTTTATATATTATAAATTTTATTTCTTTAATTTTTTTTTAAAATAATATATAAATTATCATAATGTGTCGTCTTTTACATTAAAATTTTATCTTTTTATGGTTCAATACTCCCAACTTTATAATATAATATTAATTAATATATTTCATAGTCTATTAATGTACACCATATATGTAAAAATTTTAGTATATATTATTAATGATAAATGGCATCATTTGTTATCTATAATTTCGTTAACTTTAAATTTACTTAAATTAAACTTTTATTTTATAATGGTGGTATTGTTACAAAATTATCAAAGATCTATGTATACATAAATATGTTAATTACTTTTCTTTGAAATTTTTGATTTTTGATAATATTACTGATAAAAGAAAATTATATTTAAAATATAAAAATGATTTTATTGTATATTTAAACTTTGAACATTTAAATAACAATATTTTTTAATGAATTATCATAGTATAATTATTAATTTTGTAATAAATAATTTTTACTTTTTAGAATACTTTATAAAAACTTATATAAAAATGAGTTTAAGAAAAGAAAAATTTATTATTAATAGAGATATTTTAAATCCATTTTTTTATCGTTTAGCATTATGTTTCTATCAACAATCATATATTAAAACTGTTCTTGAACAATATAGAGGTAATGAAGAAATAGAAAAAATGAGAAAAGAAGTATATGAATTTTATATGCAAAAATTATCAAAATTAAAAAGATATTCTCAAATGGAGTTAGAGAACCACGATCCCGATATAGATGGATTGTTTGTAATTACGTTTAATGAAATGAATAAAATATTAAATTTACGACATCCAAAAGATATTAAATGGGAAGATCATACAAGTTAGTTTTTTCCTTTATTATATATCTATTTATTAATTTTTTTTATTATTTATTGCTTAGTTTTGGATGGATATAATGAAATGTTGTATATGATATCTAATTTATCATTTAAAACACTTCTTACTGAAACAATTAAAGATATTGACAAAACAATTATCACACATAACAATTCATTTCCAACATGGAAGATATTTGCTGTTAATGATGGAAATGAATGTCAAGCCGAAGATAAATTATCTTTTGAAGCACTTATAAATGTAAATCAACTTTAAAAAAGTAACTTTAATGAAAAAATAAACAATAATGATGTTCGTTGCAAAGAAAAATTTAAATAAGCAAAAAACTTTTAATTCAAATTTTATAATTATGTTTAAGACATTATTTAAAAATTTAACTATAGTTAATAAAAATTTAACTTTTTAAACATTTTATTTGATATAAATGCAATTAATTATTTTATGATGTATAAATTAATCAACTAGTAAAAAATATTTTTTAATATTTTTAGTAATTTATAATTTTGTTTAGGTAAAATTACTAGGTTTTTCAAAAAATAATGTCGTTTTTTAACGTATAAATTTTGAATGCTATAGCTACAAGCTAAATAAATATTTTTTTTTAATAAAATCAATAAGAGTTAACACATTGTTGCTTACGTTTTGAAAGCTTGTTAATTCTACTTTTATAAAAACTGTAGTTTCTAGAATTCAAAAATTCCATAATAACTAGTTTAAATTTATATAATCTTTTAAATGTTATCCTTGATAAGAAGCAGTTCGTATGATTTAAAATATACTAATCAGTTGGAGATAGATTAATTAAATAAAAAAGTTCAGAGAAGGTTTAAATTTTAAATTTTTCAGCTTCTGTATGATCGTTTGTACAACATATGGCTGTGTGTTGTTATAAAGCAATATGGAAGCTTTCTACTAATGAGTACTGATTTCAATTAATATTATTTGTTATAAATTTTTGTAATTTATGATCATACTCATCTAAAGTTATTGTTTTATCTAAATTCAAAAAGTCGCTATAAATAAGTTTAATAGATTTCATCCAATAACAAGCATAATCTTTTTTTAAAACAATTTTAGTTTTAAAAAAGATTTTTAATATCATTCTAATTCAACTAATGAACGTATTACTTTTTATTGTTGTACAGAATCAATTTTTTATTACATCTTATTATTCTACCCAAAAAAAATAATTTTTGTTTTGTAAAATTAAAAAAAACAAATTTATTATATATCGCCAAAATTGTTTATTTATAGAGATATGTAATATTTATGTATCCACTTTTTTCTTTTGTCTATAACTTTTAAATGATTAGAAACGATACTAACTATAACTTGTAAATTTTTTTGTAAGTATTGAACCGTCATATAAAGATTTTATTCTACTAATGTTTTAAGATTTCCTTTAAAAAAAATACTTTTTCTACTTCAACTATTCTTATTTTCAACGTTCAAATTTACAATGTGAAACTTTTAGAACTGTTTTTATAGAAATCAGTTGATAACATTCTTACGCCAACTATAAAATTAATTTTTCAAACTGTTTCAATTACATTTAGTCCAAATTTAAATTCATATAATAAAATTTAGCCAAAATATATTTTAAATATAACTTTTTTTTAGGATAACAAAATTATAAAAAAAAAAATAATATTAAAAAGTGGATAATTAATTTTGATAAAATTTAATTATTTCTTAAAAATGACATATAATTTGCTTTTATTGATTCTTAATAAAATTAAATTAAAAGCGTTAAAAATTGTGATATAGTAAAATTGAAATTATTTTTTTAAGCAATTATAAATACCTTTTTTTAAATAAAGCATTAACAGTAAATTAAATGTATTAAGACTACTATAAAATTAATATATAAAAATAATTTAAATTTTGAAAAAGTTAAGACTAATAAAAATAAACAAATAATTTACCAAAAGTTTTTTTTATATACTCTTTAAAATATTATAACATTTATAAAATAAAAAAAAATTAAAAATATTATATAACTAATTGTTTAGTTAATTTAAAAAAATATACATTGTATAATGTAAATTAAAAAACTACTAATTGTATATAAGTAATTAAAACTTTTATATTTAAAAAAATTTTGGTTTTTATTTAATTTTTTTTATAAAAATACAAAAAAAATTACCTAAAAAGTATTTATACTAAAAATGTTGTTTTTAAAATTTAATAGTGTGCAAAATTTTTATTTTAAAACTTTTAGATGCTGCTACTTATTGTATTATTTAAAAATGTAAGTTAATACAATTTTTAATAACATTTTAACTGTTTAAAATAAATCTTAATTATAAAATATAGTAATAATTTTTATTCTAAAATATATTTTTTTTTCTAAATTAACTTAAATATTATATATATTGTAAACTTTTACTTATTTATAGCGTTACTTATACATTTAAAAATCATTTGAATATTAGTTAATTAAAAACAAAAAAAACAATAGAAAAAATATTGAAATGACATTTTTTGTAGTTTTTTCTTTAAATTATAATTTTTATTATTTTAATAACTTTTTTTCGTTTTGTAACTAAATATATATTTTATGTTTTGCTATTTATTATTATTTTTTATATAAATTTAATGATATTCCAATAATGTTATTATTCTCATTTAAGAAATATTTTTATTTTTAATGTAAAAAAGATAACAATTTAAGATAAAAATGTGATAAATATTTTTTTTTAAATAAAAGAATAACTTTTAAATCTAAAAATATACCTATCAATCATAAAAACAATACATCTTATCTACAAAAAGTCAAATTGAAATTGCCGGTGGAGAATTACAATTACCATTTTCTATTTTAATATATATTTGTAAAAAGAATCAGTTTGAAAGAACTGCTTACTTATATATACGTTAACTTCAAATTTCTCTTATGGGAGTTGATATTTGTATATTTAAAATATGAATATATACATTTATTTATATAGTTATATGATGACTATGAAAATTACTTTTTATTTTTTATTATCATTTTTCCTTAAAGTTATTTTCTTTTACTAGTTATATAGATATAAAATAAATCTTATAATACAATGTGATATTTTATAAAAATTTAAAGATTAATATTTAAAAATAAAGTATATCATTTATTTTTATTATATTTAAATATTTAGTTATGATTGTTTTACTCTTATTACATACAATTTATTAGACCATTTAATTTAAATTAAAAAAAAACACTATTAAATATATGTATGATTTGAATGAAATTAACAAAAATAAAATTGATATCATCATTCTTTTTTTTTTGAATAAGTTTAAAAGAAAAAAAGAATTATTATGTGTGGATTAATAAAAATTGAATTAAGATGTAAAGAAAAAATATTTATAATTTAATAATTGACATATTCAATACTACTGTCATTTATCTTATGTGCCTTTAAAATTTAAATTACCAAATATTGGTTAATTAAAATGGTAATATTATAAATGGATGAAAAAATAAAATACAATGAAAGATATTCCAGCTGCTTGTCAAAAGATACCTCATGTATTATAAATTTTTAGTCACACTTCAAATCAACCTTTTTTATTATGTTAATTTAAAATAAAAATTTAATACACTTTTTAATATTATAATGATAAAATAGCTTCACCTGCTAAATATATATAAGATAAACCTCCATCTTAATACACTTATTTTAATAAATTTTTATACTTTTGAACTAAAAATGACAATGACATAATAAAAAGAAAAGAAAACGTAAAAATTTGATCATAATAAAATCAGAAGAAGAATAAAATAGATTGATGAAAAAAAAATTTATTATTTAATTTTTTAAATATACATTAAAATACTACAATACTTAAAGTATAGTAAAATATCTTTTTTTTTATCAAAAGCAGATGATTTTGAAATAAAACATTAAATAAATTAAAAGAATTTTTATTTCTAAAAAAAAGTAATTTAAATATATATTTTTATTTAACTATAAATAAATATATCAAAATGAACACCTTTATTAGTTAAGTGATGCTTTATTGTGTTATTTTAATTTTATATATTATTTAAAAGTTTTTATACATTAATTATATATTTTAAAATTATTTAATTTATTATTTAATTCATTTTTTTTTATTTATCATGTCCCTTTCCTTCTATAGTGATAAAAAAAATTTATTAAATATGATCTATTTCTTTTTTACATTTACTTTTTATACATATTTATTGTTAATCTTATCTTATTTATTATTTAATTATATTTGTTGATTAATAGATCATCTTTTGTTACATTAAGTTAATCCAATTGTCTTAATCTGAAATATAACACCTTGGATAATGTATTTATATCTTCTTAACTAAATTTATTCATCTTCCTCAATTAAATATCATGTTTTTTTTTTTATTATATTATTAATATGCAAACAAATTAATAATAATAAGACATGTGTTCAAATTACTTATATAATAATTAAGGTAATCATAAAAAAAGATAGCTACTAAAACTTTTATTTATATTTAAGGTTAATTGTACTATCAGATATATTATTTATATAGATAAATAATTTTAACTTAGAATAATGTATAAACACATGTTTTGTTATTAAAATAAAGTTAGATATAAAAACATAAAACTTAATAAATTAATTATAGTAAAAGTTTAACAATAATGTTAAAGGTAGAATAATAGTAATTAAGATGATTATAATGTGTTAATAGTAATAAATTATCAAGAAAGTGATTAGTGGCAGCAATATTTCTTTCTATGACAGGTCATGACAAGTTAACGGATTGTAATTTCATTCTTTCAGGTTAATTAAAAAATAATGATGATGCTGTTTTACTTAATAAATAAAATAATTACATCATATCTTATAATTATTTATAAATGTAATAATAAAGTTAATTTTAAAAAACAAAAACAAATAACGTAAAATGTTATATTTTCTTTTTAACGGTAATTTTAAAATAATATTTTTAATTCTAAAAATATTTTAAAAAATTCCATGAAAATCCCTTTTATACTTTAATAAAGTGAATAATAAATAAAAAAGATAGTAGATAAATTTAAAAACTAATATTGTTTTCTTTTATCATTTTAAAGTTAAAACTTATCAACAATTCCTAAGGGTATTTTGATTCAATCTTCCTCACGTGTGCTATCACTTTTACCCTTTTATTTATATAATATTATAAAAAGATTACTTTCACTATCAATCTAAATACCAAATATTATAATATATACACTAAATATAAAAAGTGAATAATAGTATTTTCTTTATAAACCTTATCACATTTTTTTTATCACCGTTTTAAAATATATTTTTGATAAGAAAAATAAGTACAAAAAGGTGTTTTTTTTTAAATAAAATTACTAAAAAAATAAAGATATTTTAAAAAAAATGTTAATTCACATTAAATAAAATTAATTAATTTATTTTTTCAAATTCTGCTCAAAAATCATTTTTATTTTTAAAATTACAACATAAAAAAGTAAAAAAACAAATAAATATAGAAAGTTTTTTTAAAAACTAAATTTTACTGTTCCAATTCATAATATATCTATTACAAAATAAGAAAATATATTTTTTTATTTAATTCCTTAAAAAATATAATTTATTTTTTTTTTAAAGGAGACATCCATTTAATACAGTATATATCATAATTTTTTTTTCATTCTTTTACTTTATGTATATATATATATATAACAATAAATAAAGGTTAAAAATATTTAATCCCATATGTATTAACTTTCTAATATTTAGAAATTGTAAATATAGAAGGTTATCAAAAATTAGAAAACTCAAAAAAAAAGAAATAAAAATTTATAGCATACTTTTTGTTTCAAAATTTTTCTCTACATATTATTAAATGTTTCCTTTATTAAAAATAAAATTTATTTTTAAATAGATATTTAATTTTTTTTTATTCTATTTAACATATCTTGACCAATAGTATTGTATATTTTATTTTTAGAATAATACATTTTGTACCTTTAATTTTAAATAGTTTTGTTAGAGATAAATAATTAAGTAAACTCAATAATAATTAATATAAATTAATTACTATTGTTTTACTATGAATATATTACAGGTTTAAAAAGTTTTTAAAATTATTTTAGTAATATTTTGTCTTCATTATCTTAAATATTTTATAAAATAAATCACAATGTAGTAAATTTTGAAAAGGAGGGAAAATAATGAGCAGATGGAGGAAAAAAAAAGAATAGGAAAAGATAGATATTAAAATGAGATGTAAATTATAATTTAATTTTTTACATTAATTTTAAATACTTTTTTTTGAAAGTGTAAAACTTTTTTTTTGAACTATTAAATTTAATCTACTATATTCTTCTTCTTTGTCTTTTAACTCTTTCTCTTTTACATTTAATTTTACTATATTTTTTTTTCTATTTACAGATACTATTGGGATTTATTAATTTTACAAAAGTGTTAAAATAACTTTTTAAAATTAGATCCCTGTAGCATCCTTTCTTATTTACATTTTATTTTTTACACTTTTTCTTTTATTTTATATTGAAAACGTTATTGTTTGTTGGTAACTTTTATCTCATTAACAATATCAGGAAACCAACAGCGTTTCACCATCTGTCAATATACATATATATAGTTATCATGATATAAAATACAACAGATTGACCTTTTATTTTACTTTTCTTTATTGCTTCTTAAGAATTGAATGAGTGATAAGTTATGTCAAGTATGGGATAAGTTAAATTATCAATCAAAAGTAAAAAATATATAAACATTATTATCACCTTTTTTTTAATTATAAAATAGTATTAAATATAATATATTAAATTTTTTTTATAGATGAGCACTTTTTACTTATTGTTATATAAATATCATTTAAATGTTGTCATTTTGTATTTTTCAAATATTTAAAAAGAAAAAAAAACAAAACAAACTTTTTTATATATTAAAATTGTAAGTATATATAATAAAGTAAAGCTAATATAAATTATGTGAGAATAAATTTTTTTTTATTAAATTAAATCATTTACTTTTAATTAAAAGGTTAAGAAAAAAATGTGCAATAAATAACTTTATTTATATCTTTAAAAAAAATCTTGATTAAAAAACTAAATGGTCTTTTATTAGCATATTTTTATTTGATGATTCTTTTAGTTTTAAAATGAATAATTGTTATGGATAATTATATTAGATGAATATTGTTATATATCTTTTATTATTTTCTAAATTAATATTTATAAATGAGGCAACTTCTTTTTATTTAATAATATAAAATCTTTATAATTATATTAATATAAAGGTAATTAAAAAGAATTTATTAAATAAAATTTTTTTTATTTTTACCGTTATTTTTTTTATTTATACATATTCAATTATAATAAGAATAATAAGTCTTCTGTTAAAAGTATTACATAATATAATTGTCATGTAAAATAATACTATAAGCAGGTATATATAAATTTTTTGAAAATTATGTTAATCTTTATTCATAACAATGTGTTAAGTAACAGTCAAGTGGAGCAATAAACAGTTGTCGATAAGATATCTATATGTATTATTGTATTATTTGTATTAATTTTATAATATACCATGGATCATTTGTATTAAAGTAAATGATGATGTGAGTATTCTTAAATTACAATCACCAGAAGTTTAATATTTATTCAAATAATGCCCCATAAAAATAAAACTTTTATAGAGGTAGAAAATAGATATACATGTTGTAAAAATGAGATATTATTGTTGTATAAGATATAGAGAACACCTGTTTTTAAAAGTTATCTAAATATGATAAGGCATGCAGAGAAAGATTATTATATTTACAAAAGCTTAAAGGTAAACTCTTCTTTCTACCTTATTTATTGTTACAGTAAGAAGAGAAATTTTATTATATATGACAATAAGTAATTGAAAAAAAAAAAATTAAAAAATATTGTATAATGTTATTAAAATATTAGTTAAAAAAATTTTTATTTTAATAAAATAAAGCTATACTTTTACCTAATATAAATTATAACTTTTAAACTGTTATTTATCAATTGGTGAATCAAAATATGGCTATTATTTTTTTTATATGTTTTTGTCATAAATAACCTTCCCTTAAGTTTAGTTTTCTTAATCTAAGCTAACCTCTATCTTAACCATCTTCAATATTTTAACTTTTTAACTTACCCTAAAAGTCACAATATAATATATATACATAAATGTGTAATTTCTCCCAAACGTCTTCCGGTAGTATATGGCAGAGGTTAACTCCCAAAAGACACATTTTCCTATCCTCAAACTTTTTCACATTCAACTGTCTCCTACCAATTGAGGTTTCATTTTTCGATCATTTATCTTCCTTTAACATGTATATTCATAAAATTACAAATATATATATTTATATATATTGCATTCCTTTTCATATAAAGTTTTTAAAAAAAAAATAAAGAAACAAAAATTCTTTAATCCTTTATTTTATTACAAATGACATTTTTCCTTTACTTGAGATATGGTATCTAAATACATCTCTTAAATTAGTGTTTTTATGTAACCTAAAAGCACATGTATCTTTTTTTTTACAACTATTATTCTTTTCTTTTTCATCATTATTCATATACCGGCTAAAAATTAGACAATTATATACATATGTATACATCTTACTTCACTTCTATTGTTTCCTCTATCATATCTTAAGAGGATACTTGGTATATTTTGATAAAATGAAAGAAGATTAATAAATTATCTAATTATTTAACAAAAACTTTAATAAATATATCATTGATAATTACATGCCATCATACATATATATAAAAAAAATATTTTTTTTTATTTCTAAATAGATATATTTCTTCATTTTTTTTATATTATTGTAAAAATATTAGTAAAAATGTATTTTGTTTTCAAAACTAATTAATTGTAAACTGATATTTTCTTAAGGTGCTTTTTTTTATTTCTAATAAGGTTTTATTTTTCTTTTATTTAAATGTCCTTTTTATCAATTGATATTATCTTTCTTTATAATGTAACGTAAATTATATTATCATATATTTATTTTCTATAACTAAAGATGATAAAACAAAAAGTAAATTTAAAAAAAGTTGATTTTATTTTATACTACAACGATTTTTTTTTTAATATTAATGAGTTTTCATAAAGTTATTTTAAATATAATATTGAAAAACAATTTAATAAGAATAGTATCTTTCATAGCTTTATAAGAAATATTTAACTAAATTATTATCAAGAATAGCACACATATGGACAGAAAATTCATATCTTGTTAATTATAAAATTTTATTTATTAACTTTACTAATATTTATAAATATAAATATATATATATATATATTTATATATTATAATAATAATGAAACAAAAATAATATTAATGAACATAGGAAAAGGAAAATTAGTGTTAATCAGTTATGATTCGAAAAACTAAACATTCTATACTTAAAAAAAAAATTTTTATCTTTATAGGAGTAAAATTTTTTAACATAAAAGAATCGTGTATATATTAATTAAATATAATATTAAAAGGAAAACAAATTATTTAATCATTTCTTTTTACGTTTTCTAATTTTATCATTATCTTTATCTTTTTTTTTTAATATTACTATAAGCTATGTCCCTTTCACATTCATTTATTCATGTTAATAAGCATCTTTTTATGGTTCCCTTTTTTCATTTAATAACTATAATATTTAATATATTTATATATATATTAGTTGATATATAAAAAAAATGTCTTTATTTCATCAAAACCTGTCACCAGAAGCTTATTTAATACTCTACTCATTAACCTCTTCATTTACGGTTATTAAAAGTCTATTTCTAAATACATATATGTGTTTGTAAGTATTATGTTAAAAATTATGGTAACTCAATAACATTCTGTTACCAATTTAATTTTAATTCTTCTCTATCTTTAGACAGAAACAATTAGATAGTAAATGACAGAAGTTTCTGGATATATTGATATATCTTGCTATATTAAGTATTTTGACATTTCCTATTATATTACTAACACCTGGACATTAAATGATTGAAAACTTTATTATGTATCACCTTTTTTTTTATTCAATTATAAATCTTTTCTATCACATATACCTCACATTATAATAACTTGACATAAATATAATATTATTTTATTTAAATTTTTTTATATATGATCAAATGTATAATTATACAGTATGAAAAAAAATAATTGTTGATCAATAAACAAAAATATCTTATTATTTTTTATTATTAAAAAAAAAGTGGAAGTCATTTATTGATAGTTGAATAAAATAAAAGATAGAACAAAATTAATAACGCTATTTTATTTGTCATTATTACTACATATTAAAACTTTTGGCCTATTGAGAATAATATGAATACTCATATATTGATGGTTATAACAAGCTTATAATACATGGACAATTATTAGTATAACAAAAATGACATTCAACTTTTGATGGTATAAATTTTAGTGATAATAATCTTTCATAATTTTCTTTTTTAATGATGTAAGCATTTTTTTTTAATATGTTAAAAAGAATTTCTTTGATTTTTTATTAAAAAATATTTCTTTTAAAAGTAAAGTTATTTTAATATAACTTTTTTTTTATAATTTTATTTAATATATATACAACATCCCTTAAAACAATAAATTTACTTTTTAATATAAGTTTACAATATTCTTATTATAAATACTTTTATTTTAATATTACCTTCATGATCCTATAACCACATGTTTATGTAATCCTCTTAACGAGGTTTTTTTGTCACTTCTTGAACTTTACAATACCGGTGAGGTAAACTTTAATTAAAGAAATACTTCACATAAATGTCCCTATCTTTATATGGTAAGATGGTTTATCTTTTGCCACCTCAAAGATCTCCTACCGCTAACTTAATCTTTATTTCGTATGGTTTATGTCTCATAAAGTGTTAAGAGGATTTATCAATAAGCCACTTTAACTTTTCTTTAAACCTTCTGCCAGTTTATGATGCTTTATTTTCCATACAAAAAAGAAACACCGACTTTAGGAACCTAAAAATAAACATAAAAGTTGGTCTTTTTTAGCATTTATCTATGAACGGTGTATTCATAAACATTTTATTCATTATCATATATCTATTATTTCACACAAAAACAAAAGAAAACCTTTTTAAAGTAGTCGTATATATTACCATATTGTAATTTAGATAAAAAGATAAATTTATCATGCAAGCTGTTATTTCACAAATGTATACATTCATACCCATTTTTACCGTTTCATATATTTGTAAATATATATACATGTATATCTTATTCATTTATAATTAAAAAAGTAAAAATGGACGTCTATAGAATTTTAAAAAAAAAATCCTTGGTAAAATAAAAGTTTTGTTTTTTTTATAAATTAATTTAAAGTAAATAAAAAAATATTCATAATATTATGATAATATTAATCTAATAATATTACTTTGATATTTTTTATTATAATTAAAAAAAACAAAGAAAAGAAAATGATAAAATAACTTTCATTTGATTAAAAACCTTCTTATAATTTATTAAGTACTTTTGTTCACTTTCATCTTATTATCATAAACAAGCAAATAAACTTACTTAGTTTATTATCATAATTTAATTATGTATAATACAATTAAAAAAGATAATAAAATATATATATTTTATTTTCTAGGTAAAAATATATTAAATTTTTTTAAAATATTTATTTATTTACTTTTTTATTTGAAAGAATTATTATATAAAATCCCTCATTTTAAAGATTTGAAGAAAAAATTTTATTTCATACCTACAATTGTTTCTCTAATAGTAATATACTTTTATTGTGATAATCAACATAATTACAATTAAGAAATTAGAGCTATTGTACCTAGAACACATGGCACATCTTCAAGTAACTATTTAAGACCACTTAATAGAAACATTAATTTACATACAATAACATAATCATAATCAATACAATGTATACTTTTATAATACCATACCAGCTTCTCCACTTATCTCATCTTTCTTAACAATATATATATACATATATACATAACTGTAATTTAATCAACCTTAAACTATATCTATCCATCATTTATGGGTATCTTATTTTAATTTCTCTTTTCATTTTATTATTTAATAAAATAATAATTTATTTTAACAAGTACCTTGAATCCTCTTGACCTGCCCCTTTTGAAGTAATTATGTAAAAGAGTGAACATGTGCCAAACTTTTTTTTCTTTTTCTAATAATTAGATAAATTAATATAATAATATCATTAAAAAAAAATAAAGTAAAACATTTAATTTGATACTTAGGTATAAACAATCACATTACTAATTTAATCCTTTTTATACTTAAAATTTTTTTTTATTGTAAACAAACATCTTATTATACAATAGATACTTTAAAAACAAAAACATTTTATTTTATTAAATCATTTATTGTATATTAAAAGTATATACATATATATAGTATACAAAAGTTATCAGTAATAATAATTATTATTATAATAATAATACTTCAAATCTTTCATTATTTTATAAATACCTTATAATAATTGTAAAAGTAATTTGAGATAAATGACAGCATCAAAAAATAATAAATCAAAAGGTAATAATAATATTATTTTTCTTAATTTAACAATAAACTTTTTTATTTACTCTTTTTTATATTATTTATATGCATCTTTTATATTAAATATTTCGGCATTTTTTTTAAAGTATAATTTAAAAGTTGTTGAGTTGAGGTATATATATTATAAACCATCATAATTTTTATTTTCATTTGAATACTAAATTAAATTTATTATTTGTTTTTAAATAATAAAAATAAAATGGATATAATGATTAGTAAAAAAAAAAGAAAATATTAATATTCTTCTGTTATTGGTTAAATTTTATTGTCTCTATATACATTTAATAATGAGGTATCACTTTTGTAATTAAAAGGTGTGTATATGTTTATAGTAATAGAAAAATATAAGAAATATAGTTACCTTGATAGTAAAGAGAGGTAAGCAGAGACTTTATATTATAAATTTAAAAATATACAATATGATATTAATTTTTTTATTTAAACCATTCCCATTGAATGTATCATTGTTATTATATTTACCATATTTTAATTAGATAATTTATATATATAATACCTATAAAATTTTTAAAAAAAAAGCTTTTTAAAATAGATAAAGTATATATCTTTCCTTCGAAAATACATTAATTTTCCTTCTCACATTAAATGTCATAATTACCATATGTACTTTTATCATATATATATATTTATAAATTTAAATTTCTTTTAACATTACTTAAATAAATACGTACATATACACAAAATGACATATTATGTCATCATTGTTAAAAATCTTCAACTACGTAAATTAACTTCATTTTCTTGATTTAAATTTCCTCAACCTCTATAAAGTAATTAAACTTTTATGATGATAACGTAAAATGATAAAAGAATTACTTATAATAAGGAAAAAGAGAGTGTGATATTTTATTGAATGAGTAACACAATTCTATGAAATAGAATGTGAGATGGTAAAAATTACCCTTTACATATATATATATATATATATATATATATATATATATATTATTATAAATATACGGATTCATCATCATTTTCTCTTTTACATATTATTTTACATTACATATCTAGATGCTTTAAGGGGTAAAAAAAAAAACGAGAACAAAAATTAAATTTTAACTAAAAGTGTACACTAATTTTAGGCAGATGGTGGTAATTTTTAAATTATTTTTACAAAATATCATACAAAGTAAAAAAAAGGATAAGACGAGAATTGATAAACTTTTTATATGATTTTTTAAAATATTTTTTTAATTTAACTATAATTAAGTTATATTTTCTAAAAAAAATTATAATAATTTAGATGATAATAATTATATCATATATTTTTTTATTATTTAGAAAATATATAACAAAAACCTTTTGTTTGACATTATTTGATAATTCTCCCTTATGAAAAGAAATAATGAGTTGATAAATAGATAACAGATATAGCAATAATGAAAATATTGAGAAATGTAATACATAGTTTTACTAGTAAAAGTTTTAATACATTTAAGAAAAATGATATATTTCAAATAAAATTTTTGATACGGCAAATTAATTCAATTCAAAACAAAATATAGTATAAAAGTTCTTTTTTTAATATTATAACATTCTACTATCATTAATTATTATTATTATTATTAAAATTTAGCACCCCTTTAAAACATTATTTAATTGCAGACATTTCTCCTGTTTCTATCAATAGGGATAAAACTTTTTTTAGATGATAAAAAATAGTTAAATAAGAACACAAGTATCTCATTAAAAAAGTATATAGGTGAAAATAAATATATTAAAAAATTAATAAAAAAATGTTTTATTTTGAAACGTTAATTTCATAAAAAAAAATTTTTTTTGTAATTTTTGATAATAAAAATTTAATGAAAATTATATTAATTTTATACTTATTATTTTCTTAATATATTTTTTAAATAACTGTGTAAATAAATTGAAGAACAAAATAACAACCATTTTCTCAAACATTGACTTAATTTATTATAAAATTTTAACTAATATATTTTTTTTAATATGACGAGGTAATTATTTTTTTCTTTAATATATATGTATACATAATTTAAATCTTAACAAAAAAAAAATAGATATATTTCAGAAAATATGTCTTACCATTATGATCCTTACTTAGAAATATTGGATGTCTTTTTCTTTTATAATAATATTCTTCTATCTAACCTCTTTTTACTTGTTTATTATAAATAAAAATTAAATTATGTAACCTTTTTTAATTATCATTTCCCTTACAAAATTTCATTAATATTAACATTTTTTTTAGACTGAGTAATATAAAATGTTCCTATCCATATGTTTTTCCTTTTCAATATAAATGATAACCTATTCTTCTTACTTACCGTTATTATTCTTATTTCTTATTATTTTCTTTCTCTATATCAACCTCTTTCATATGACAGGAAAAGATATTCTCTTAATTTAAAATGTATTAATGTGACCAGAATAATATGAGGTTAAGGTGCCGTTATATCTATATCTAAAAATTAGTCAAAATTTTTACTTACGTTAATAATTATTTAATTTACTGATATTCTAATTTATCTAAAAAAATTTTAAAGGTAATTTACTTTATGATATATAATTATTCTTACTATTAGATATCTTGACAACATTAATCATCATTTTTAACTGTACTTTATTCTTCGATTCAGTCTATCATCACTATCCTTTTTTTAACTTCCACTTTTTTTTCTCTCTCCTATAAATATATTTCTCTCTAATACTCTTTATATATTATATTTAAACTCCATTTTCAATAACTGAGAAATTTCTATATATTACCTTAATCATTGGTCCATATATTTCTATATTATAATAATCAAAATTTCTTACTATTACTTTTTTTTCAATTTTGTCATTATATCTTGAATGACAAATAAATTAAATAAAATTACTTATATTTTGAAGAAGGAAGAAGAAATATTTTTCTTTTTTTATCATTTCATATACTTTACCTTATTCCACTACTAAAAACTTTCTATATGATATTTTTTTTTATCTTTATCTACCCTAATTTTATGATAACATATTTTTTTAAAAAGAAAGACATTTTTTATTTCACAACATAATACTATTATTTTTTTTTGTTATATTAATAAAAAAAAAAGTAGTTAAATGAAGTATATATAAGATAATTATAAAAAAAATAAAGTTTTACCTTTATTTTCTTAGTATAATAATAAAAAAAATTTTTTTCTTTTTTGATATAATAATTTTTTTAATAATTTAAATTATTTAAAAAAAAAATTTATATTTAATTATTACTACTTTATTATATCATATAAAAAAGAAATTTTTTTTTATTTTAACAAACATTTGCCTTTATCTTTTTTTTTATATTTTAAAAAAATATATATAATTGTATTTTTATAAAATTTTTGGTAAAAAATTTTGTCGCCGGTAAGATATTTTTTAAAGGAATATTATTTTGATAATATGATATATATGTATATTTATTTATATTGATATATTGAAGAACTAACCAGGTTTATGATAGAAATAATAAAAAAAAGTAGGAGAAATGTAGTATGGATAATATATGTTCCTTAATAATAATTAACATTGTTACTCTCCTTTATTTTTGTGATGATTACTGTTAACATATAAGAAAAAAAAAATGAAATAAAATATCACTATTATTTATATAGATAAAACTTGATGGCAAATGAAAGAATAATTTTTATTGTGTTTTTATTAATTTAATAATATTGACGGTGAAAAGCACACCAACCGTCTTTTATCGGTGTTGATACATAAATATTATATATATCATTTTAATAAAGAAAAATTGTGTAAGATGACGTTGTAATCATTTAAAACGACGTTTACGGAATTTTCACTAAGGATGTTATTTATCCAAATACACCTAATTTTTTTTATTGTAAAAAAAGAAGATGAATGAAAGTATTGGGTTGTCGGGAGAAAAGGTTTGATTTTAACTAATTTTATTATTGTTTTGGTAAATGAAAAAAAAAAGATTAATGATAATAAAAATGATTTTTTTATATTTTTGATTAGTTTGGTGGGGTAATTTGTAAAAGAAAAAATAAAAATTACAGTCATTGACTGTTATTTCTTTAATGATGGTGCCAATACAAAACTATTGCTAAAAGTTGTTTTCATTTTCATTTTTTAGTCACCTATATTAAATGTTTTCTTCTTTTTTTTAAATAATATTTTATTATATATACATATTTAAAAGTATCATTTTGTCCATTTTGTTGTTTATATTTTGTAAAAATTTAATTTATTGATAAGGTTTTAAAATATAATATAATATTAGTATTCATCAAAACAGATTTGCACTTTTATTCATATTTACATTGTATCTTTGAAACAAAACATTTGTTATATTATGTCTTTGAGACATATAAACATTTATCTAAAAATTTTTCTTTTTTAACTTTTCTTATTTTACCATACTTAGTAATAAGACAAATTCTTTTTCTACTATTAACACCGTTTCAATTAAATTACCTTAGTTACTTGCTTCTTTCTTTTAACATTTTCTTTCCTCCTCCTTTTTTTAAAAGACCATCTTTAAAAATTTATAAAAAAGATTTTTGAAATGTAAAAAATTTATATTTTTAAATGTTTTACTTATGAATATATAAACATAATATAAATTTATATTATATATATTATAAATATATATAAAATAATATTTTTTTTATTATTTAATATTTTTTTATAATTAATTAGTTTTTATTATTTCATATTAATTTTTATCTTTAGGTATTAATAAAAATGAAAATTTATCATTCTTTAACCTTTATCTTATCTTATTAGGTATTCATTACCCATCAAATGCACTCTTAAGAAAACCGTCATTTCATGTCTTTGAGGCAATCTAATACATCATTTACTATTAACCTTTTGGTTTATATTTAAGATCTTGAACACATTTTTCTACGAATATTTTGTCTTTATATTATTTTGTAGATTGGTAAGGAAATGCTTAAGATAATATATGTTATTTAAGTACAGGTTTTAATGATAAAAAAATAGCTGATAAAAGAAAGATAAATGTTAGCTTTATAGCAAATATGGTATCCCTTTTTTTTGTGTAAATCAACATTAAATAAACTTTATAATCTATCTACTTTTTTTTTAATTGTCATCTTTCATCATTCATTGTCGAAATTACGAAACAAAGCTTTTTCCTATAACTTCAATCTATTACCATCAGTTCTTCTTTCCCGCTACATATAGCTATAATATGACAACAACGACAGAATATATATTTATTGTGAACTCCACCTACAAATGGGTTATATATTTCTTGAATATTTGTATGGTGAGCAAAGGAGGCTTACCGAAAGGTTGACTTGTGCCAAGTTTATACTTGAGACTGTTTATATTCTCCTATCAGTGCCAAAAAGAAGACCTCCTATTGTCATATTAGTTAAGAGTAAGACAATTGTCTTTTATACATTTAAATATATTTATTATCTATATATAAATATATATATATATATATATATATATATAATATAATATATATACATATTCTTTACAATAAATAAAGCTGTATCTAATGATCTAAGCACCAAATTTCACATAATGTTTTTGTCTATTTATTTCAACTACTTATTAATTTGTTTATTTGTTTTACCGTATAAACTACGTGTGTACCATTAAATTACTCAAATGCAATATAAATTTTAAT
Organism: Strongyloides stercoralis; assembly: GCA_029582065.1. Classification (NCBI taxonomy): domain Eukaryota; kingdom Metazoa; phylum Nematoda; class Chromadorea; order Rhabditida; family Strongyloididae; genus Strongyloides; species Strongyloides stercoralis. The sequence continues at coordinate 2,526,087 of JARPTA010000007.1, forward strand.
CACTTCGTTTAATAATCATCTTCATTTGTCTTTCCATCAAATATTTCACCATCTGATTATGATTTATTTTCACCTACAAACTTATATCATTATTTATATTATATATATTGAATATAAGAAAAACCTTAGATCAACCTTCTGGTATTAACTTTTCTTTTTTTTTGTCTTCAACTAGATGTAGATTAAATTAATATGTGTATATATGTAATATTAATATATATATAAATTAACTTAAAACACATACTTTACTCTAATTTAATAAAGTCAAAACTTCTATGAACTATCTTCCATTTGGTTGTTGAATTAATTAAACTTTTACCATCCATTGGAAAGAATTTAGGTTTATTTCAATTTTTAAATATGTTAAAAAGGAGAATACACGTTGACTGGTCCCTGTTTTAATTTTAAGTTAATGAAAATCTTTCTCAATACTTTTAAACCTACATTTATTAGTCCTCTCCTGTGGCTGTGAAAGTTTCATTTTCCTCATTAATGTTTCTTTTTAACACACCGTACTTTTAGTAATATCTTTTATGTATATATAAATATATATCATTTTAAATAGTATACCATTAGTTTTGCCATAATTCTTTAACACCTCTAACGACTATTTTCAATACTTATAAATGAGATTTAATAAAAAATAGCATACCATTTTATCTTCTTTATTATTTTTTTTATTTTATTTTAAAATTTACCGTTGTACCCATCAAAAAAGAAAAAAAAATTTTTTTTTTTTAACTCCTATTTATTGGATGATAGTGATTAAAAAGATAATTGAATCTTCAAAAAAAATAAAATAAAAGGAATAACGTTATTATAATTTCAAATTTTGTATTTGATGACAAAAAATTTTGATAAAAATGTAACGATGGCATTTTGGTTTACTAACGAGGTGCATCCCTGTGCCGTGTATATTTGATAATATAAATATATAAGTGAAGAAGACAAATTTGTCTCTTCTATCTTCTTATAGTCTTCATCAAATTCATATGCCAAAATATATATATTTATATATGGTGTTTCTCTTTATATGTACCCATCATTTTTGTCCTCGACTCTCTCCTTCATATATATGTATATATATATATATATTCAAATATATGTTTATATGTAGGCTTACATATATTGCCTAAGGTGATTACTTAAAAGACAGTCAACAGGAGACAGCCTTTATATAGTTGAAGGGGCAGTCCTGTAACGTGTTATACAACCTCAAATATATGATTGAGAAGGTGTGGCCTTAACAGTGTGTTTGCTTACGGCACAATTTTCATATTACGGCATAGGAGATGCTTAACATGAACAACTAAATATATAAAGAGTTAACTGATAGAGATAAGGATGGTGTGTCTTCTTCTTTTATTTATACAATTTCTCTTATACTCCTGATATTACTATTCGCGCAATTTTGGTCAACTATATTGTTATTTTAAAATAAAACTTCTTTTTAGTATATAATATATATAATTAATAAAATTAATATTTGAAAAAAAAAAGTTTTATACCTCTTTTAGAATGCAATATCATTGCGTGAGATAACTTCTTTATCATTTTATTACTATCAATAATTAGTTTCATAGAAAGTCCTATCATCAAACAAATGTCTTCCGTTGATTTGCGTGTTCTTCTTTTTACATTTCCTTCCTTTTCATCAATTAAATGACATTCTTCTTGATTTTTAGAATTATTAAAGTCATACTATTATTAAGTATTCAAAAAAAATAAAGAATTAAGGATTAAATAAACTTCATTGACATGATGGGAATGTTTGAAAGTATGACTGTGCATACTGTGCATGAACCAGCTACAACAAGTACCACTACAAACCTTGGAAATGGTATAACATCTTCAAGGCATGGTGATGAAGCAATTCGCAAATTCAAATGTAGTGAATGTTCAAAAGCCTTTAAATTCAAGCATCACTTGAAAGAACACATCAGAATACATTCTGGAGAAAAACCTTTTGAGGTAATGTTTTCTTTTTAAAATATATAATAATAAAAAGTACTCTTGAGTAATTACTGAAAAATTAAAATAATTGAACATATTTATAATAATTGTCATTAAGGTTTTATTTTATTTTTATTTTTTTTTTACTAAATTTATTACTAAAAATTTCTATTATCTTAACACTTTATAAAATTTCATACTTATAAATACAAATTTTGTACTCTAAAAACTTATTTTGATAAATTTTTTAACTATCTAACTATTGTTATATGTTAAGAATGACTTTATTCTCATTAAACTTCAAACAAATTTGTTATTTTTTTTCTTATATATATATATAATATATGATTTTAGAAAATAAATATAACGCTTTCATCAACCATTTTATAGTGTAAAAGTGGGAGTTATATTTATTCACAGGAAAAAGGCTTCTCACTAGATTCATTAGCACCAATTATGCTTTTAACTTTGACCAAATTTAGACTACCATTTTGATTAATTTATCAACTTACATATCCAATTTGCCACACCATTATTTATCATATAACATCTATAAAAATAGTATGATGATGATGATTGTGTCTTCTTCAAGTGCTTGATGATGATGTTATATATGTGTTGTTGAAAAACGTTATTGAGAATAACAGATGATGAGGTTCTAAATTTGGATAATTTTATATCATTTATAAATAAGCTCATCAATGTTACACCATTAACAAGGATAGTTTTAGTTAACATTATAAGTAAGTAGTTATATCAAAGTATATGATCATTTATAAGCCATTTATTATTACCAATTCCCAACTTTATTATTTGATTTATCATAACATTTAACTAAACACCATTTTTGTTATATCTTTTGATTCCCATAGGGCTAAGTGATTGGTTAGGATAAAAAGAAAACATGTTCAAATTAGCATTAACATTTCCATATATAATTTAATGCGTCACAACACCACAAATTTTTAAATTTATTATAAAGAAACTCATATTTATAATTTTAACATTTATCAAATATCATACTTTCTCTTTTTAAGGAATATATACAATAAATATATCTTTTAACAAATATATATCATTTTATATTTTTAATATTATATTGTAAAATGACTATTAAGATATTACTCTTAATTGTTTATAAATATTATAAATATATAATAAGTAGGTATTTTAATAAAGAAAAAAAAATTTTTTTTTTTTATTTATATATTTTATTAATTTATTTTTATATATATTTATTAGAAATAACATTTTAACATATAAATTTTTAATAAACTATTCTTGATTTATTTGTTTATATAATAATGTATATTTATATTATAGTAATTTTATAAATTATTATAAATATTATTATCTTTAAAATTATATATAATATATTAATAAAGGTGTAACTTTAGAAGATAATTAAAAATATATAATAATATTATGGTATTATTATATATAGAGAAGTAGAGTTTTTATCTCTTTTATAATTTTATACACCTTTGCTAATAAAGCTAGTAAACTAAAGTATATTTATTATTATTTTATTATTATACGGTGTTTTAAAAATAAAAACTTTCCCACCCTAATATTATAATATGTAGATAATTAAAATAAATGTATGGAAATAAGAAGATAAAGATATAAAAGAAAAAAGTCTTTTAATATAAATTTAATCTTGTAATAAAAGATGTTATAGGTGGAGAAAATTAATAGAATAAGATTAAGATATATGTATAAAAGTTCATCATAATGGTATCATTCTCACTTCTCATATAATTTACCAACAAATCACTTTGACACGAGGCCATATGTGCTTCTCCAACTAATATATCCTTCTTTCTTGTCATTTCCTGCGCATTATATTAACTCCCATACTTATACTAATCAAATAAAATCTGTCAAGGAACACAAGTTTCTAACACATAAGTAGTTAATCCGCATACGTTTAAGATAAATGATCACATTGTCTTTTCATATCATTTATGTATTATAGTGCATCTGCCTTAATAAACATAAGGCATTTCTTTTACCTTTGAGACATATACTAAATATAAAAAAAAAATATTCATGATATATTATTACTTTAAACAAAAAAATTTTTTTTTTTCCCTTTTTTAATTTATATTGTTATAAATAAAAATTTAAACAAAAAAAGGACAACTTTTTATTATATTTTTTTTTTATTAATGAAATATACCATAATTTGTATAGTAATAAAATATAGCTATTTTTATTTAAATTATACTTAATGAATAAAATAGATTAGTAACAAGGAATAAAGAATTACACTCTATTTCTGTTTATCTCTAGAACAAAGGTAATATTTATATAAACATTGATAAGGTATATATATTTTTACTTTAATAAATATCTATCATTTTCATCTATCAATGAATGTTTATAAAAATTTTTTACTTTTATAGTTTATTATTAATATAAATAAATTGTGACTTCAATTTATTCATAAGACATATATATATAAAATACTAATAATTTTTTTCTTCATCATTACTTTTAAAAATAACGTAAAATATAGAAAATATTTGATGGTAATTTATATTAATATAAAGTTTTTTTTTTCTTCCTACAACTCATTTAACATTTCAGGAAAAAAAAATATATTTAAAAATAACCTAGTATATTATCATTATTTACTTATAGACAATTTACTTTCCGATATAATGAATACCAATTTTTTTTATCCGCTTAATTCAAATATTATTTTATAATAATAATAATATCTACGTTATGAACGTTTCATTAAATTCTGAAACATCTCATTTAATCAGAAAAAAAAATTATTAAAATATTTGATGATAAATATATAATTTTATAAATATATAATATTTTATATTGTTATCAGATATCAAATCTTTTTCTTTACTTTCATTCTTTATATTACTCTACAATCATTTAATATACTTTCTTATAATTTGGTCTTGTTGGTTATTTTAAATATAAAAAAAATTTCAACTTTTATATTTTTACATATAACATAAAGTTTAGATATATTTAAAAGTAAAAAAAAAAATAATAATTTTGATTTATTCTCAAAATAATAGGTAAAAATTTGGAGTATATTTTTTTAAAATAAATAAAATTAATGTATAACTTCACATAAGTTTAATAGATAACAGATGTATTTTTTGTTTAACGAATTACTAATATTATTAATAGATTAAACGGCTTTCTTTAACTTTTAATCACTTTTTTTGGTGTTTTAAAATATAATACATATTACCTCATCTGCTTTTTTATTATTATATCCAATAATATGTTAGTAAAAAAAATTGACAGGTGTATAAAACTTGTTTCTTTAAATTATTTAAAATTAATATATAATATAATTTAATTCCGTTAGGTAAAAATACGTTAAATATTTGTTATGTAGTCATTTTTAGTCAATCATATTATTATTATTATTATGAATATTTTTACACATATATATAAAAGAACAAAAGGCAGCTTATAGTAATCAGCCACCTTGTCCCATCTGTCTATAAGAAATTTTATAATTTAATAAATTTAATCAGATTATAGAGGAATTGGTAAAAGGCATTATATATCTTTTTTTTTATCACTTGATCAGGTGTATCTTCATATTATATGTATATATGTGGTTATAAGGAGGAAGACAATGTCATGTCATTCTTATAATTTTGATGACAGATGTCTGAGGGTACTTTTCACCTCCCTTTTCAAGTAATGTTTCTTTTTATTTCCCATTTTGTACAGTATAACACGCCCAAAACTATTAACTATTATAGTTGTTAGTTAGTATTATTAACACACCTGACTCCACCCTCAAATTAAATAAAGTGATATTCTCGATCTTAAGTTAGTATCACTTTTTTATCTTATTAATTGTATGTACCTTTATATTTTATTTTATAAATAATAATAAAAAAATATCTATATATATATATATATATATATATATATGTATATGTATATAGATATATATAATATATAATATATTATAATAAATTATAAAATGAAGGCTGTTAGAGATATTGTTTATTTTAATATTTTTAAATAAGTCTATTTAACACCTACCCAACATTATATATCAATTTTTCTTTTTTCTTCTATTATATTATAAATAACTGTATAAACAATCTTTCATTTTGGTTAATGACACCTAATACTATTTATACTTTTTAGTGTCCCAATTGCCATAAGAGATTCTCACATTCAGGCTCATATTCTTCTCATATGAGCAGTAAAAAGTGCACACAATCAAAAAGTCAACAAAAAGTTTCATCATTATCACCTCCATTTACCAGTGCTGCTATATCATCAACTTGTTCATCTCCTAACAATTCACAATTATTAACAACAATGAATGACCAAGTTTCAATGTATCAATCTATTCTTAATATGTTAAGCTTTCCAAATCAAAATAATAATAACAATAATAATAATAGTCAACTTGCACAACAACTTATGTCTATGTCAGGTACAAATAATTCTAATGGTACAGCAGCATTTAGTAGTTTAGTTGAAAATCTTCCTATTAATGGTCTTTTTAATAATTTTCAATTACAAAATAACAATGAAGTTAATGGATTTTTAGCATTAGCATCTATAATTTCTACACTTTCTCCACAAAATACTAATAATATATTAGCAAATGTAAATTTTGGCAAAAATGATGATACCCTCAAAAGTGATATTCATTCATCATCTTCAACAAATGATGAGGATGACCAAAATAAAGCTGTTCCTGATAATAAAAGTGACTGGAAACCATTAAGATCTCGAAGTTTCTTATCTGATACTCAAGTTGCTACACTTTATAATCAATTTAAAAAAAATAGATTTCCATCTAAATATGAATTATCAGCATTGGCTGAACAAATTGGAGTGAACAAACGGGTTGTTCAAGTTTGGTTCCAAAATACACGGGCAAAAGAACGTCGTTGTAGTAGAATTGGAAATATAGGTGACCGCCTTTCAAAAAATGCATGGATGAAAGCTGGGAGCAATAATAATAATAACAATGGTACAGAAAATACTGAAAATCCACAAAGTAATGGCAACATTGAAGAATTTCTTAGAAAATCATTGTCATCAGATAATCAAAAGTGCAATGACAGTATTCAGGTATGTTTATATATAAAACTTTAATTGTTTATTTTTTGATTAGTTTTATATTATTTAAAATAAAAACATTTAGTTTACAAAAAACATATATATCTGATTTAAAAAAAATTATAAATTTTTTTTTAATAACCAATCAAATATATAAGTTATATTATATGAATAAATTTTATTCTATCTTTTAATACAAATCATTCTTTCATCAGCTTGTGGCACGCATATATATAAAAATCATTAAAGTACCCGACAGTAGTTTTGATTTGAAAATAGATAACCTGCTAATTGTAAATTCAAATCTGTATTTAATTTATTCAAGTACCCATTCATTTTATAATCTTTTTTAACATGTCGTTTACCGCATTCATTACCCTTTAGACTTGAAATGTGTACATTTATATTATAGCTGTTCCTTGTGCACTTTAATATATACATACATCTTTTATCTTAATTATCTTTTTTGTTACAAATATTAAGAATATATACATTAATATATATTAAAAATTTAAATAATTTTCTTTTAAATAAAAATATATATATATATATACCATCTGCTTTTTAGGACTCTGATACAATTTCAAATGGTAACGATACTGAATCTATTAATACTGACAAGCTAACAAGTGACTCACAGTTGGATAGTCCATTAGATCTTTCTATTAGACCTTCAAGTCAATCAAGTAAAGAAGGTGGAAAAAATAATACTGATTCTACTAATAATGGAAATAATCTTTTTGAATTTATGCAAAAAAATACAAAGGTAGTACATGATTTATTAAAAAATATTCCAAATAAAAATATTAAAAGAACAATATCACCACAATCATTTCATTCAGAAGATTCTAGTATGGATGAAAGTGGTAAGAATGGTTCTGAAACATCAGAAGAAGGATTAAAATTAAATAAATCAATTTGGCCAGTTACCTCAACACAACAAACTAATCTTTTTTCACCATATTCTATTCTTGGAACACCAACATTAGCCGATTTACAAAAACTTTTTGAAAAATCTGATAGTAGTAGTTCTGTGGAAGATTTTAATATTAATGCTTCTGATTCAGCTAAAAAAATTTCAAGAAGTAATAACAATAGTAATAGTAATAACAATAATAATATAAAAACAATAAAATCAAATGAAGATAGTGGATTATTTGCTTGTGATCAATGTGAAAAAACTTTTGGAAAACAATCATCATTAGCAAGACATAAATATGAACATTCAGGTATGTTTTTTTTTTATTCATTTTAGTAAATGTTAAAATAATAATTTACATTTTTTTAGGTCAACGTCCTTATAAATGTGATGTTTGCGAGAAAGCATTTAAACATAAGCATCATTTAACAGAACACAAACGTCTTCATAGTGGAGAAAAACCATTTCAATGTGATAAATGTTTGAAACGTTTTTCACATTCTGGAAGTTATTCTCAACATATGAATCATCGATATTCATATTGTAAACCTGTTGTATCAACAATATCATCACCATCTTCAAATACACCATCAATTGGAACATCTGTTATTATTTCTGAAACAGCAACTAATGCTCCTGTCGGTACTGTAACTTCTGATTAATGTGTCACATTATTTAGCATGGATTACTTAAATAATGATAAATAGAGTAAAAATTATTATTATTTATCTATATCTTAATTTATATATATTATTTGAGTTTATGAAAGAACAACCAAGTATTGAAATATTATTTTAAAAAAAAGGATGTTTTTGAATTATCTATTATCTCTGATTTTTACTATTGTTATGAAATTATTTCTAATCAAAACATTTTATCAATATCTAACATAGAGATATTATATATTTGTAATATATTTTCTATCTATATTCTATATTTCAACTACTTCAAAAAAAATTCTCAAATATTATATTATAATTTTTAACCAAAATTCAATTATATTTTATCATATTCATTTAATATTATTAATTACTAATACACTACTATAATATAGATATATGTTTAAAATATATACATCTTTATATACATGCAACATACATTAATCAAATGTCAAAGTGTACATAGCCAAAAGTTTTTGAAAATTAAAAGAAAAAAAAAATGACGTTATACCTTTTATTTTTTGAACATTGTTTGTATGATATAAATATATGCACATACATTCCACCAAATCGCAACGTTTTCTGTATTAACAAAAAAAAAAAGCATTATTTTTTTTTATTAATTATAATTTAACCAATATTATTTTATTATACTAATGGAAATAATGATGAAAAAAGGATTACAATTTTTTTTCCTCATTAAATCATTTATCATCAAAAAATGCCAAATCTATTCAATTATACTAGTCAACGATTTTTAATATAAATATTTATATCTAAACTTCAGACCAAGAATATTATATACGAAATCAAAAATGTCTTTTTTTTATTATAAAATTTTTGTATTTTTGGATAAGAGCAAACAAAATCCTCATAAATGTGTCCTTTTGCAAAGGAATAAGCTTATTATTAAAAAAGATATAGATATATGTAATAATTAACTCTAATGAAGGTGATCTAAAAAAAGGCAAGTGAAAGATCAAAGATACCATACAATTAATAATAGGGAGAAAGGAATCTTTTTTTTTAATTAAATCAAAACTTTTATATATTTTATTTTTTTTTTGCTTTCTTTTATTTTATAAAAAAAAATTTATTAATTAGAAATTACAATGTATACATTGTTTTATTTTTGCTACATATATATATATATATATATAAAATATTTAAAATGATGATTATTTAATTATTTAATAACGCTTTATTAAATGTTAATAAAATTTAGCCATACTATTTTTTTTTATTTATTCTTAGTTAACATTTGTTATTTTTTTTAAATAACAAGTTACATAATTTCAAAAATATTTTTTTTATTAAAATAACATGATAAAATATTTATCAATATTTATATAAACATGTACTTATTATGTAATTAGTTGTTATTGAAAAGTATTATAAAAAGTAATTATATATTTTCTTAATAATATTTAAATTTTTTTGAAAATTTTTTAAATTTATTTAGTAATAAATATAATTTTTTTCTTACAATATTTATAAAAATTTAACAACAATATAAAATAAAAAATATAAAAAGTATATGCTATAAATTAGACAAATTTTTCAAAAAATAATTTGTACTTTTAATTAATGTATTTTTAAAAATTGTACTTATAATTATTTATAGAGATATAAATTCAAAATAAAATACTAGTACACTACTTTAAAAAGTATAATATTTAAAAAATGTTTATCAAGAAGTTAAGAAAAGAAAAATTAATTTTAAATTGGAAAAAGCATTTTTATATTTATAATATATGTGCATTTTGAAAACTATATAAAGTATTACTTTTTATCACTAAATACATTAAAAAGCGATTAAAATTACAATTATTGTGTTATACAAAATATTTTTTTGTCAATGTATAATATCAATCATGCTTTCTTTTTATCATTTTATTAAAGCTTAAAATACAAGCTTTCTTTTTAATAGTATACATTAAAAATAGAGTATTTTTTTCTGTAGAAATGTAGAAAAAATTTTTTCATTTTATATAATTTTTGTATCATAACTATCAATTTCAAATGTAAATGCAGTGTATTTATATGTAATATAATTTTAACTACTACTGATTATAAATAAAAAAGCTTTTTGAAGTTTGATTTTATGTATATAATTATACTAAATTGAATACATTCTTCATAAATTAACTTATTTTAGGCTTTTATAAACTACAAAAAAATATATATAGGTGTTATATGATACTAAAAAAAATACCAAACACTTGTATAACATTATTATTGTTTTTAGTTTGATAATAAACTATATACTTTACTTATTAGTTAAATATAATATTAATATATTGTTTTATGTATTATTTTATTTTTTCAATAAAATAAATTTTTAATTATGTTTATCTAAATGTTACGAAATTTTTTTAAAATGTTTTTTTATATTTTATGTAATATTAACAAAAATACCTTATAAATAAAGTAATATATTAACTTTTATAAAATTACATTTTATTAACAAAAAGAAAAGTGATTATATCATTTGTATCGTTTTTTAATGTTTTATTATAATTAAAATAATCTTATAACATATGTACCTATTTAAACTTTTTTTTTTCTTGTTTAAATTATATATATATCTCAGTAATTATCTTTTATTAATATTTTTTTTCTTAATATTCCTAATTGTAAAAATAATTTTAAAAAATGTATACTTTATTTATTAGTATTTTTACCTATAAAAAACTAGTTTGTTATTATAAAAATGTATAGCTAACTAGCAAATATACATGAATATATTAGTTAAGATTGATAAAATAAACTATCATTTCAATTTCAAAATTAGCCTACACATAAAATTAGTTTAGATTTTATATCATTATATTATTCTAACTTTTATATCATTTCTACAAATATACAACAACATGTTTAAAATACAAACTTATTTTGATCTTTATCATTAATATTTAACTATCAAATTTTTGATAATATTAAATATTTCAAATAGTTTATTATAAAAAGGAAAAGTATTATAAACAACAGGTTAAATGTCATTTTTCTACTTATCACATTTTATTAATTTGATAGCTGTATTTTGGGGTTAACAAAAATATGCAATTAATATATTCATATTTTTAGATAATATTTTTACATTTATACTGTTTATATTATAAATTTTCTTTATCAAACTAAAATTTAATTATAATATTATTGTTATTTAGTATTTTGATAACAATAATATATATATTTAAGACTAAAAAAATTTAAAAGAAAGTTTTAGTTTATATATAGATATATATGTATTAAAATGGTATTAAAAAAAACTTTTGAACCACAATTTAATATTGTTGGTTGTTATGAAGATAAATTTGAAAAAGTTGTTGAAGTTTTTAAGTAAGTTTTATAAAAAAAAATATTTGTTTTTATTTTATTAATTTTAGAAAAAATTTTTACCAAGGTTGGGAACCTTTAGGAGCATCTGTAGCTATATATTATCAAGGAAAATGTGTTGCTGATTTATATGGTGGATTTTCAGATACTAAACACAATCTTTGGACATCTCAAACACAAACAGTTGTCTTTTCAGTTTCAAAATCTATTGGTGCATTATGTATAGCATTATTAGTTGATCGTGGTGAATGTTCATATGATGATAAAATAATAAATTATTGGCCTTCATTTGGTAATAATGGAAAAGAAAATATAACAATAAGGCATGTTATGAGTCATAAAGCTGGTTTAGCTTATTTTGATCAAAAACTAACATTTGAAGATGCCAAAGATTATAATGCCGTTAGGTTAATTATTGAAAAAACTAAACCTAATTGGAATCCTGGAAATAAAAGTGGTTATCATGCTATTACATATGGATGGTTAGTTGATCAAATAATTCGCCATGTTGATCATCAAAAAAGAGGTGTATCACAATTTTTTCAAGAAGAAATTGCTAAACCTTATGGAATTGATTTTTATTTAGGCATTCCTAAAGAATTAGAATCCTATGTTAGTGAATTATCATTACCATCTCCTGGTTATAGATTAAAAGAAATTATACATGATCCAAGAATATTAATTGTTTTAGCTATTTTAAATTTACAAACTAATAATTCAATTGGGGAGAAAGTTAAAAATAATTTTGATTGGATTAAAATAGATAAAGTAATATTCTTAATTATATAAATAATAATTTTTTTTTTTGTAGAATGAAATTACATTTAACTATCCAGAGGTACAAAGACTTGAACAGACAGCTGCTCTTGGTATAACAACAGCTAAAAATTTAGGATTTTTATTTAGTAAAGTATTAAATGGTGATATTATTTCAAAATCATTGATAAAAAAAATTGAAAAACCAGAAATTTATAATGAAATTGATGTTGTTTTTAAAGCACCAATAGCTAAAGGACATGGTTTTATGTATGAAAAACATCCATATAAAAAAGGGCAATGGCTAGTTGGTCATCCTGGTTTTGGTGGTAGTACATTAATGATGGATCCAAAAGAAAAGTTAGTTGTTGCATATGTCACAAATGGTTTAAAATCAGGTATGGGTGAATTAACAAGAACTTATCGTTTATTACGAAATGCGGCATTAAAATGTATATTAAAATAATAATAAAATATACATTAATTCTATAATATAATTAAATTTTTATTATTATTCATTTATAAAAAAAATGTTCTACTAATATTTTTTATTTTTAATTTGGAAAAAAAAAATAAATTTTTTTATTTTTTTATAAAATGTTTTAATGTAAAAATAAAAAAAAGTATTATATTATATTAAAACAGATGATGAATGTTAATTATTTTTTGGTTTAATAATTTTAAAACATATGTTTTAAATATTTAAATCGGCATTCTTTTTTTATCTCATTAAAATGATATTATTTCATGATATTACCTTAAATAATGAACCGATAGAATATTATATTATATAAAAGTTAAATAGTTATAGTAAATAAAAGTAATAAATGAAAGGCTAAGAAACTATAAATGGAGGGTAGATCAAAGAAAAGGTGATTAAGTAAGTAGAAGTAATTATGCAAGAAATTAAAAATTTAAAAGACAAGGGAACAGTTGTCATTTGAAGAATGGGTATTGTGATAAATAAAGGATTAATATATTATTACTAACTCTATTACAGATATACAATAATATGGTAAGGTATTTAAAAGGTGAATTAAAAAGTGATGGATTAGGAAAGGTTAATAAAGTAAAATGGTTTAGCGGAAATAGAAAATAATAAATAATTAATTTTTATTTATTTATATATGTATAAATATTAAATTTAATGTAATGATTTATATATAGGAAAAAAAAAGAAACAGACGGTATGCTTTGATTTATTTAAAAATTCTTTGTTCTTCAATTAATTTTTTTTTTAATTATTTGCCTTAAACTTTAAGGGATCTATTTTATTTGAAATAAAAATAATTTTTTTTAAATTAATTTATCTTTTTCTTTTATTTATTTGTTAGAAAAAATTTAATTGAAATATAAGTAAGATAATTATTTCTTTGATACAAAAAAAAATGTTTTTATTTTCAAAAGGTAAAACTTTTAATTAAATGGATATTTTTATCATTAAATAACATTATTTTTTATTCAACAAGACAAGCCGACATTCTTTTATATGTAAATGATAAAAAAAGAACATATATCTTCAGAACTATTATATGATTCAAACAAATAAAAATATATCATGACATAATTTGTCGTTTTTACGTTTATCCTATCTTTCAATCAGCATCATATTCATATTAAATAAGATACAAGGCATCTAAAATTGCATATCCTGGTTAATGTCAATTAATCATTACCAAACAAAAATGATAAATAAATTTATTTGTTATTTTAACTAAAATTCATTCATAATATAAATTAGAATAACTTAAATAACATATTTATATATAAATATATATGTTTGTCAAAAATATTTGAATTTTTACTTTATTGTTAAGAAAAAGAAAAAACATATAAAATTGTAAAAAGACAGGAAAAGAAAATGATTATGTAATGTAAACTAATAAAATATTATTCAAGATCGGAAAAGAAAAATAAAAGAGAAGGAAAATTTAATCATACATAGAGAAATTAAATCTTTAAAAAGAGATACATTAAAAATGTATAAAAGAAATATTTTTATATAATAATTAGTAATTCAAAAAAGAAAGGAGAAAAGACACGCAAATATTTAGTAAATATTGCCCTGTTAAAGTTTATTGTCTTGTGATTCTAAAACCAGGAAAAGTATGATTGTTATATTGGTTTGATGGTAAATAATAATACCAAATTAACAAAACGATAATTAGTAAATCTTTTGATGAAAAAAAAAGATAACAAGGAAAATAATAAAAGCAAAAGTTAACAACATTTCCTTTTTAAAAGAATTTAACTATTCTATTTTAACATGAAAATTTGGATACGGCTAATTTGTGATAAGAATAAATTAGAAGATTAACAACAATTAAGAGAAAATATTTGAATATTTTGTCAAACAAGGGAATAATAAAAGTTTTTAAATATAATTAATTTTTTTCTTTAAAATTTATATTAAATTATAAATAATAAAATTAATAAAACATAAATGTTACATATATAGAAATTAAAATATTAAAAAAAAATTTTTTTTTCTATTATTTTAAGCTTCAGCTCTGTCATAATTTATTCCAGTCTTATACATCTTTTCCGGTTCATTTAATAAAATTCTATCAATTATTTCTTTTCCTTGCATAAATACATGATCTTGATTAGATACTTCATATTTCCATCCACCAAAACGTCCTCTCGAATAAATTTGATTTTTTTCAAGAGATTCATGAGCTCTTTTTAATTCACTGTCTCTTTCAACTGATGGAATTGGATATCCATATGGAAGAAGTATAGAGAAAACTGTTTCAACTTGTTCTTGTTTGATAATACCTTTAAGAATTAATCCTTCAACAGCTTTATTAGCCATTACTTCTTTATCACATTCATAATCTATCGGTGTTGCACATTCACACATTACAGACCAATATTTTGTATTATCAGGAGTTACTTCACCATATCTAGAAAAGAATGTAACACGGAAGAATGGTACATTTGGATCCGGAAAATATAACCAAGTTAATTTTTCACATGATGGTGGCATTGGAAGTTTAAGACCAATTCCAATAACGTATACCTTATTGTAAACAATATTTAATGGTGAACAGGCATTAGTTTGTTTTATTAATTGATCAATAGGTGCTGTATTGATAAGAAAATCATATTTCATTTTTTGAAGTTCAGTTGAATCACCAACTTGATAGGTAACTTCTTTATTTTGCATATTAACTCCAACAACATTATGTTTACATTTAAACCAATCTTTATTTAATTTTTCAGCCATTCCTTTCCAAACAGCACCAGTACCTCCATATTTAGGAAAGGTAAAACAAGCATTTGGTCCCCAACCAAAATCAGCATCAGTCAATTGATCAGGTTGTATAGAACAAAGTGATTCAAGTTTATCTTTAGATAATTTTGCAACACGAGTACCAACCCAATTTGGATTCATTGTTTCAGTCTCAACAGTCCAAACTTTTCTTGTATAAGGTTTAAAAAATATTTTATGAATAGTTGGTCCTAAATGTTTATCAATCCATTCAGAAAAATTGTTTGGAACAATTGAATCAAATTGAGGATTTTCATGGCGTTCATTTAAATCTTTAATACAATCTTTTTTAATATTATCAGGAAAAAATGGTACTGCATATTGAGCTGGATATGGAACAAGCTTAATTCCTTTAATATCATAGAGATAATTCATATCAACAAGACATTGTCTTTCTAATGAATTCCATTCTTTAACAGCCCATTTAGTTGCTGCATCATAGTATGGAGCATTATGTGAAAATGTTATATGACCACCCATATCCCATAAGAAGCCTTTTTCATCTTGAACAGTTGTTGAAAGTCCACCAACAACATCAGCTTTTTCTAAAACAACAAGCTCAACATCTTTAGCAACATCTGGATGTGTCTCTTTTAATTCATTAAGTCTATAAGCAGCTCCAAGTGCAGTAGGTGCTCCGCCAATAATAACTATCCTCATTATATATATCTTAAAAAATTTGTTAATAAAGAATAAAAATGTAATGTTTAAATATATTCATAATATACTTTTTTTTCATAGTGAAAAAGTTAATTTTCTAAAATAGTAACAGGTTTAACAAGACTATTCTTGTAATCAAAAGATTAAAAATTTATAATAATTTTTAGTAAAAAAAAAAATAAAATATAATATTAATTTTGTATAAATAAGGGATAATTACATCGAATAAAAAAAACGTGTTTTTATATAAATTTTAGATTTTTAAGTAAAAAAGAAAATTAAAATGTAACAGATAAAAACATTGTTTCAAAATGATGATAATCATCTTTAATATATATATTTTATAGTATAAATGAATATATGATAAGAATGATATAAAAGTTTTTAATAAGAATTGTCCTTGTAAGAAAAATGAATCTATGTACGTTTTGAATCAGGTTAACAGGTCAGTGTTTCTCTTGCCATACAATTTATCATTAATTAAAAAGAATCCTTTTGGTATATGATAAATATCAAGATCTTATTAATATTATTTAACAAAAAGTTATCATATTAATATTATCTATAGAATTGTTTAGTATTTTATGTCAAAAGTTTAATATGTATTTATACATGGGATTTATAAAATACATTAAATTCTAACGTTAATATTTTAATTTTTGCTTTTTATTGCATAAATAATATTAATTGTCAAACCTTTTTATTCAATTTAAATAATTTAAATTCTTATTTTTGGAAAAATTATAAGTTATAATATATAAAAGATTAAAATTAATTAAAATGCCAAAGTTAAATTATTTGTAATAAAAAAAATTTATTAACAACATTAAGATTATGATGATAAAAATAGACTTCTTAATATAAGTTATTTAAACAATGTACAAAGATTTGATCTATTTATTCTTTACCATTTAAATAATTGTACTCTTATTTTAATAGTTAATATTATACAAGACAAATGAACTTTCATATTAATTTAAACGTAAGTTTAAATATATTTATAATTACAATTTTGTTAATAGTAGCTTTAACATATTAATAAAATGTATTTTCATTAGGTTAATACTACATACCTTTATTATAACGTAAAAAAAATTATAAAAAGCGATTATATGATAACTATAATTTGTTTTTATAATTAAATGAATAAAAATTACAAAATAAAAATTTTTCTTTTAATTTTTTCCTGATTATTTTAATAAAATAATTTATAGTATAAATGTATTATTAATACTATTATTACTAATATAATATGATGTCATTAGTAATTATTTCGTAAATCATTTTCTTGTTTATTTTCTATCGCATTGTGATTATAAAAAAAAACTTTAGTTAATTAAAATCTTCAAGGTTTTTAGAAGGTTTTTTAAAAAAAAATTACTATCTGTTTTATCCTTTTCAAATTGACTAAAAAAATACAAAATGGTAACGTTATTTTTCAATTAATAATTTATTATATGTAATAACTAAAAAATGTTTTTAACAAAATAAAAATAATAAAACTATTATTTTTCAATTCTTAAAATAATATTTTCAGAGATTTCGTTTTTTACTTTTGATTGCATATAATTTTATTTGTACAAATATAATTTTAATGTACAATTCATAGTTTTGAAAAAATTATATGACATTTTTTTATATGAGATAATAACAGAAGATTGTAAAAAACTATTAATGAACAAAATAATAGATTTTTAATTTGTAAAATATTATTTATGATACTAATTTTCAAATACATTTTTAACTTTTGTTATTTTTGTTTATTAAAAAATCATTAATTTGTTTTTAATTATAGACAAAAAAAAGTACACTTTTATTGCAATTTATTATTTTAAAAATTTATATATATAAAAAATTATCAAATCTTATTTTAAAAGTTATTGACACCACATTTTTATGAAAATTTGTGAACTAATTCGTTATTTATTAAGTTTAATATAATAAATAAATATATTAATTAACTAAGATGATAACATAATACTAATATAAAATAAAAATTTTTGGAACATAAAAATAAGATGTATTAATTGACTTTTTTTCTAAAAAAAAATTTATAAAACTTTATAAAATTCACAACTTCACTTAAAAATAATTGTTACTTTAAAATTCAAAAATCTAAACACTGTTTATTTTAATGAAAACAATATATTTTAATTTTTACAAAATAAGAAAATTTTGGCAAAATTAAGTTTAAGACATTTGTAAGAGCCAACAACAATCATAAAGCCAAGGTTAATGTTTTTAATCATGAAAATAAATTTCTGAAAAGTTATATTTGTGATATGCGAATATTTGTAAAAGTAATATCTTTCTTTTGTTAAAATTCTGCATTTAACTTATCCGTAACTCTTAAAGAAAATGATTATTTTTGCTATGGTTCATTATAAATTGAGTAGTGTAACTATTATTTTTATTTTGAATATTTTAGATAACTTGCATTATATGAACTTGATAAGCAAAAATATTCAATAGAAAGTAAGGTGTAATTAAATAAACTGATGAAACAAAATTAGAAAAACGGAAACAAAACCAGGAGGGGCAACATGTAGATGTAGTTTGGGTTGTCTGCAGCATTAAGAGAACAAATAAAAGATGCTGTTTAATTGTTCCTGTTAAAAACAGGATAGTGAGCCACTCTTTGACGTCATAAAAAGCACGTGGATTTCGGTTTTAAAATTCATAAAAAAACTAAAAAAGAGTCAAAAAGAAATTTAGCTAATTTTAATGATGTAACATTATATGGTAAATGACAACATTAATTTAAAAAGTTCTAAAAAAGTAGCTTAACAAGCACTACAAATAAGAAATAGAATGAATATAAAATTTCGATTTCAACAAAAAGCGTATAAAGAAAGAAATAAAAAAAGTTGTATAAATTTGTCTATCGTCAACAAAACTAAAAAAATCTTTTAAAAACATTTTTAAAAGCATGAAAAATATGAAATATAAATAAAACATTTATTGTTTTTTTTATCTTCTTGCGTATTATAAGGCAAAATGTCAAAATAAAACTTTTTTTTTAAACAATTTTTTAATTTTTAATTGATTATATAATTTCCAATCTTATTTTTAAAATATTTGTTATAGGAGATTGTTTAAATGTAAAGTCACATTTTTAGAAAACACATTATATCTACAAATTTCTTTATGTTATATTTTGATAACAATAAAAATACGTTTTGTTATAAATAAATACTATTCTAACAATATTCAAATTATTTAAAATCTAGTCAAATTATCAATTATCAATTACCTTTTAACAATTTATTTTTTGAAGGAAAGAAAAAACAAAATAGTACCAAAAAGTAATATTAATACATTTTTTTTGTATTTAACAATTAATTTTATAAACAAAAGATGTTAATTTAAAAATTAAATGGTTTTTAATAAGTTTTATAAAATATTAAATTTCATAATGTAAAATATTTTTGAAATTTATTAAAAAAATGAAATTGTGTCAATCAATGTTAAATAATCTTTTTAATTTTCACACTTTTTTAGAAATAGTTTTTACATTTACGATTTAAATTTAATATATCTGCTCATTTTTTATTCAAAAAGGCTATTGTTATAAATATTACCTCTGTATATTAATTTATATTATATGTATAAATTTATTTACATTTTTTTTATAAAGTATAGTTAATTAATTATTTTAAACTTTTTTTATTATATATCCCAGTGCTGGGTGGACGGTGCTATCTACATCTGTTCTGTGTCAAACGGTTTTCTACGGCAGATCTGCGGCAGACGGCTATCTACGGCAGATCTGTGACAGACGGGCTATCTACGGCAGATCTGCAGTAGATAAACAGTTTTTGCAGATCTGCGGCAGATAAACTATCTGCTCAAAATTTATAAAAATAAAATAAATTTTTAAGTATTCTTTTTTGTAAAAAACATTTATAAATGTTAAAAAATCTTGAAATTTTAATAAAAAAAAATATTTATTTTTAAAGTTAAACTACCCAGTGCCCGGTGGACGGTGCTATCTACATCTGTTTTGTGTCAAATGATTTTCTACGCAGATCTGCTGCAGACAAACTATCTACAGCAGATCCGCGGCAGATGAACAACTGTTTGCTGAAAATTTTTAAAAATTAAAAAATATTAAACTAATTTAATATTCCCTAATCACTTTTAGTCTTATCGTCTAATGCTTGAGACCTACTGTTTTCAAGAAAAAAAAATGTTTTTTTATCAAAAATGTTTCTATTAAAAGTGTTTAAAAAATCCTTTAACTGTTCTTTAAATTCTTGTAGACCCAATTAAATAATCTTTAATTAAATTATGCTTTTAAAACAATATTATATTATACTATATTTAATAATTAACTTTCTATTAAAAAAGGAAAGATAGTTTTAAGGTTAAATTTATTTTAAATACTAAAAAAATAAAAATAAGACAAAGAGAAGAATTATTTACTTTTGTATCTGTTAACAGTAACGGTATTTTGTAATAACTTAAAAATTTACTTTTTACTCATATTTATTAATTTTAATCAATGTTTGTATTTTTTTCACAACACCTTTAAAAAAATTATTTAACTTATTATTAAAAGCTGGAAAAGTGATTTTTGTTATGCTATATAAGAATAACATTTATATTTTTTATAATGCGTCCATATCATTTTTTATATAATTGATTCAGATTATCATAAAATGCATGTGTCAATCAGTAAAATAATAGGTAAAAATTATATTGTTTCATATAATGTACAGGGTGTATAAAAGATAGCAATCCACTTTTTAAATTTTAATAACTGTTTTTCTACTTTATATTTTTCTATACTTTTTTTTATCTTATAGAAAATCATCTAGAATATTATATAATTAATATTAAAAGATTGTTTTCTATACAAGCAAGTAAAAAAAAAATGAAGTTTTTAAAATATTTTCAATTTTTTATCGAAAAATTTTTTTTAATTACATTTTCTAAATTATTAAAATATAATTTTTATTTTTTTCTAATTAAAAAATTTTTTTTATTAAAAAAATGACAATATTTAATAAAATTTTTAAGAGAATATTAAAATATAAAAAAATAAACATTAAAATAATTAATGGAAAATGTACATAAAAGAGTTTAAAAAATTTGTGAAGTACGTGGAAAACATTTAAATAATGTTATTTTTCATACGTAATATAATATCACATAAAAATAAAGCCCTTTTACTATATAAATAAATATAAATATCATAATGTATTTGTATCTTTAATTAAATTTTTTGTTGTTTTTTTAAAATGATTCTATAATATTTTGTTTTCTAGATGATTTTTTTATACAATAAAAAAAATCACAGAAAAATTAAAGTAGAAAAAAAGTTATTAAAGTTTAAAAAGTGGATTGTTACTTTTTATACAACCTCTATAATATAATATTTTTTTGTATAACTTAATCAAAATTTATGTTAATAATTTTAAAAAAAACAGTAAATTGATTTTAAAATTTATTTCTTACCATTTTAGTAAAAAAAAGAAAAAAAAATAATTGTTTAAAAAGTTGTAATTAAATTAAAAACATTGCTAAAAATATGCCTCAAATATATGTAGTTTCAAAATTGTGTGCTTTGATGTTTAGATAGTCTAGTTCATTAAAATTAGCTAACTAATAGGTTATAGGTATAAGTTCAATTCCCCTTCAAAACTTATAGGTTTAGGTAATTAGATATATGAAGTATTAAGTTAATAGGTGTAGAATTGGAAAAAAAGTAGGTAAGGTAAGAGAAAAATGAAAACGTAGAGTCAAAAAGTAAGTAACGTAATTGGAACTTGTGGATTCATAAAAGTAATTTCATAGAAATCTTAATTTTCCCAACTTTTTATCTGCCACAGATGAATTTTTCATCTGGCAGATGAGCTCATCTACATCTCATCTGCTGTATAGATTTGACCCATCTGCGACAAGAGCAGATGTAGATAGCACCGTCCACCCAGCACTGGGTATTAACTTAACTTTTAATTATTTTTATATTATAATATTTTAATTTTTACTATATGATTTATTAAACAAAAATTAGTTGAACATAACGTAGAAAAATAAAATTTTGAAATCTTTAATTTAATACTTAGTTTACAATTTATTCCAAACATATTTTTGCAATTAAATATTCTTATATTGTTGTCATAACTTTAAATGTACAAGAAATAAATTATTTATTTTTACTTACGTTTAAAAACATGCAAAATATGTTTGTTTTTAAATTAATTCTATTTAAATTATTAAATAACTATGATAAATAATATTATTATAGGAAAAATATTTAACAAAAACTTTATCTTTAAATCTTAAAAAAAAATTATTATAAATAAAGTTTTTTCATATATTAAATTTGTTTTATTATAACTTTTTACACATAAAATATACTTAAATAAAAAATAAAGAAATAATTACATTGTTTTGTTATGCTTTAATGGTATATTTTTAACTAAAAAAATGATAACTATATGTTCATAACTTGGTAAACTGATAATAATAGATAGTTGCTTAAAGAAATATTGGCATAAATGACAATTATTTAAGAAATAAATGTTTTAAAATTAGTGTAGTATAATTTTATTATTTGTAATTAAAATGTTCGTTATTGTTTTTATTTTAAATTAAAGTTTATTTTTTATATTATTAATGATTTTGATAATAAATTCAAATTTATAAAATTTACATTAAAATATGGTTATTATTGCTTTTTATATTTTAACTTTTATATAACAAAGTAATCAAATAAATTTTTAAAATAACTTGTATACGTTAAGTTTATGAAAAAAATAAAAAAATCAATTAATTATTAATAAGACAAAAATTTTTTATAATAATAAGCAAAATTTATAATTTTTAGTAAAAATATTATTTTGTATTGAAATGTTATGTATAAAATTAGTTGATTATATTGCAAGAAAATAATCTTATTGAATGTTTATTCTTTTAGTTGAAAATTTTTATTTTATTACATTTATAAAGTTTTATTTTATAAAAGCCATAAATAATCAAAAACAACAGGTTTTTTTAAACGGTAATATTTGTAAAATAAATAATTTGTAAATTTTTTAAATAAACATAAGTATAGCGTTAAAATTAATGTTATAATAAATCAACGTATTTAAATCATATTGTATAATAATATGAAAAATACAAAATAATTATGCAAAATTGGTCTATTTTTATTAATTTAATTAGTTTTTTAGATATAATAAATATAAACTGCTAGACAAATTTAAAAATTAATAAAATATATAACTTTTCAATTCTTAAATAATCAGTTTAATTAATATAGTACATTTACTGATTTTTTTTTAACACTTTTAAAGTTTTATGTTGTAAGTAAAAAGATTTTATCTAGCTTCACAAATTTATATTTAAAAAAAATTACAAATATTTAAACATGTATTTAGATACGATATAAAATCAGAATCATAGAAAAACATTTGTTTTTATGATGGTTAAAAAGCGTTTTTAATAGAAAGCCATTATTTAGTATTCTTTCTATCATGTATAATGAAAATTGATGATATTTGAAAAAATCACTAATAAAATAATTAAAAAAAAAGTACAATTTTTACTGTAAACAGAATATTTTTATCAATAAAGTTTTTTTTATCAAAAAAAAAATGAAAATCAACTAAGAACAATAAATTATAATTATTTGTTTAATTAAAAAGTAGATTTAATGCTATTTAATAACTATATAAATTTAAAAAATGTTTAGAAAGTGTTTAATACATAATCAAAAAAGAAATGGAAAAAGATTAAACTGATAATAAATTTCCTAATTACATGGTCATTTATTTTTAGAAAAATTATACAAACGTATGTTTTTATATTATTTTATTTTAATTAAAACGATTAACATGATAGAATGATTGAATTGATATAATTTTAAACACATAATTTTTTTTAATTTAAATTTATTTTAATAATAATATAAATAAATTTTATAAAAATAAATATTAAATACAATTCATAATTTTAATTTAATATAAGATTAATAAGTTGTGTTTTGTTATTCTTATTTAAATTGTTATACTTTTAATTTTTAAAAATTTCATATAAAAATTTAAGTCAGAAAAAAAATTTTTTTTGTATTGTATTTTTTTTTAGTCTTATCATTATGATGTTAATATCAACGCACTTATATATGAACAAACAATAAGTGATGTGATAAATAATGTCACTAATGTAATTGTCATTTGTTTTTTCAACGTAAATTTTAATGAAACTTCATTTGTAATAATACATATAAGAATAATTCCATAAAAAAAATAAAGCATTATTTCTGCATTTTTAGGTGAAGTAAAATGATAACTGAAAAATTTGGCTGCAATTGTTATTGTCGCAGTTGCCAGAAGAAATGATGATAATCCTAAGAATTTATGGATCCAATTAAAATATTTTCTATTACTATGATTTGGAGTACAACGAAGGAATGAATTTAATACTTGAACAACTAGTAATCCATAAGCAAATACACCAAAAATTGAATGAAGAGATCCAGGTGATGTATTCGATTTTCCTCCAATCTTAAAAAGTAATAAAATTAATTTTTTAAATTAACTAATACCTTTGGTCCTAACCATCTAAAATTATGAGCTATTAAAATAGAAATTATACCAATAGTTGTAATTAAAAATGCTAAGGTATTAAAAATTCTATGTATTTGAAACCAAACTTTTTGTTTATAAATATTTTTATTTTCAAAAAATGATTTGTAATATCGTAAGTAGAAGACTCCATTAAGAATAAAAAAAAACCATCCAATAACAAAAAATGTTCCATGTATTTTTGTTAATAGACTTTTTGTATTTGAATCTATCTCAAATCTTTGATTAGGTTGATTATTATTCATTGGATATTTATTTGGAAGTGAAAAAATAACTATTGTAATCATTAACAGTAAATAAATGTTACGATAAACAATCCATGTAAAACTCATATTTAAACAAATAATAAAAATTATTTTAATAATATAAAAAGAATAAATGTAATGTAAAATTTTTCAACTGTTTATATATAATTTTATCATTTCTATCGTACGTGCCATTTTTACTAACTAATAAGTAATAATAAATTATTACGATTACAATTTTAGTTATAAAACAAAAAGATAACATTTTTTATTGTTGACGTTATTAGTTAGTTTCTCTCTTAATAAAAAGTATATTTGAAAGTTTAAAAAATTATCAACTATATTCTACAATAATATATGATCTATCAAATTTTGATTAAAGTTCACGGATAAAGTATGATAAGAAAACGGAAATATTATTTGATAAAGTTATTTGACATCATTTAATTGATAATATTATTTCATTTTATTCAAAAAATTTTTAATATGATGCGAAAAATAAAATTATTTTATTATTACATTAACATAAAAATATAAAAATATGCATTTTATAAAATAAATTTAAAAAATGTTAGCATTAATAGTTTACATTGTTGCTGCTGCCTCCAATTGACGTTTTTCTCTTTCTATTAATGCTATTTTTTCCTCCAATTTATCAATAACTTCCTTATATTCCATATTTTTTAACAATAAATCTTCAACCAATGCCTGTAATCTTGAATTAATTTCTGCTGATATAACTAAATTTGATTTTTCTTTATTTTTACCATTAAACCATGTTCCGAATACTGGAACGGATGATTCTTTTAACTTAATAGCAACCTATAAAAAAATTATATATTAAATACTTTTTAATAATATTAAAAAAAAATATATATATGTACAAAACAATATTAAATATTTATCATACCTGAACGGTAGGACATAAATTCAAAATCTAAAGTTGTTAAATTTCTAAAGTAATATTTATCATAAAATACAACTTACCTCTTCTAATGATTCATTTGTTGGTTTTAACATAGCTGCTTCCTCTCTTAGAGCATAATTTTGAATTATTTTAGTTTTTTTCTTCAATTCTTCAAGACATTGCTTAACATGTTCTTCTAAAAATTCTATTTTTTCTGTTTTTTTAACTAACTTTTTTTGTAATTTAACAATTTTATCTATTACAATTTGTTGAACATTACCATTATTGCTATTTATATTATTGTGACAACTTATTGATGTATTTTTATTATTTTCTATAATAATATTATCATCTTTATTTGGTGATGATGTTTGAGTATTTGATGCAGAATCAGATCTATAACCAGCAGCTGTTTCAAATGAATTTAAAGAAGATGTCCTACTAATATTTGAAGAAATATTATTACTATCTGAATTCGTGTATACTAATGAAGGATCTGTAGAATATTTTCTATCATTTAAATTTGGTAATAATTGAAAATTTTGTAAAGAACATTTATCTGACTGTAATTCCAATTGTTTTCTTAATCTTTTAACCTCTAAACGTAAATCTTTTTGATTTGCTTCGGCTTTTTTCTTTATAACTATTTTTTCATTCTCTAACTCTTGTACCCGTTTTTCCATATCTTTTATTTTATTATTTAATTCTTTTTCTATATGTAATAATTCATCTACCTTATTTGAATCTACTAAAACTTTATTTTCTTTCTCTTTTTTTAATGTTTCTATTTCTATTGTTAGATTTTGACAAATGTTTTCTTTTTCACAAATTTTTTCTTCAAAATTTTTTATTTTTATTTGATAATTATCTATTTCTGATACCCATTCAATTGATTTTTCCTGTAATTTTTGATTACTACTAAGTAATTCTTCAACTTGTGATCTTAAAATAATATTATCTTTTTCATATTCATCTTTTTCAGTTTCAGCAGTTTTTTTTAATTCTATTGCGTTATCTTTTTCAGTCTTATATTCATCAACTAATTCTTTAGTAATTCTTAATTCTTCTAATTCTTCTTTTAATTTATTATTTTCTACATTTATAATATCTAATTGATCTTTAATATCTTTTTTTTCTTCCTCATATTTATTATATTCATTATCATAATTAGTTAATTTTTTAGTTAATGAATTATTTTCATTTCTTAATCTACTCATTTCTTCCATACATTCTCTATATAAATGATCTCTACTTTTAATTTTTTCATTAAATTGGTATTCTGTTTCTTTTGCTTTAATTTGTAAAATTTGAATTTGCGATTTATAACTTTTTGCTTCTTCTAAAGCTTTATCTCTATCAATAGAAATATTATTATTGTCAACAACCATACTATTCATTTTTTCTTTCATATCTTTGATTGTAGTATGACTAGCAGAAATCCTTTTTTCAGCCATTTCATAATTATTTAAAATTTTTTCTTTTTCATTTTTTTCTTTTAATACTTCTTCCTGTAATAATTCAATTTTTTTTTTTAATTTTTCTATTGCCTCTTGACTTGTATTTTCTTTTAATTCATCAAATTCTTTTTTAATTAATTTTAATTCTTCATTTAACTTTCCATTTTCTTTCGTTAATTTCATAATTTCAGTTTCTTTTGTTGCATATCTAATAACAGCTGAATTTTTCTCATTATCAGCATTTTTTAATTTTAAATTTAAACTATTTATACTTGTTTCCATTTTATTTGTTAATTGTTGAATAGAATTTTGAAAATCTTTTTCTTTTGTTACCATAATTTCATTTAATTTTCTACACTCTTTTTCTAACTTTAAATTTATTACTTCTATCTCTTTTATCTTAATTTTTGAAGAATCCAATTCTTTTATCTTATTTTCATATTCTTGTTTTAAACTATAAAAAATATTTTAAGTAATTTTTATAAAATTGTTAAAACATACGTTTCATAGTCATTTTGAAGTGCTTCAAAACGAACTCCTAAAATAGATGACATGTTTTTATCTTCACTTTTTTCTTTTTCAACAATTTCTTTATTTTCTTGTGACAAAACACCATTTTTTAAATCTTCATTTAAACTATTTTTAATATTCTCTTCACAATTTATATTTGCCATTTAATATAAAATCTTTGTAAAATTATAGAAAAATAATAATTCTTTATATACTTTAAATATATAGATACATTTGTTTAAGAAAAATTCTAAAAAGTTTAAATAAATTTTAAGTGTTTTTACAAGTATAATAATTTAATTATTTATATTATTTCTTTTGTATATTAATAAATTAAATAATTATAAATAAAATGGATAAAATATTTAAAATAGAAATTTAAAAAAATGATATATTTTATTAATGAAAATCTTCATAGATAAATAAATATTTAAAAGGAAAAATAAATCGATATTTGTTGTTTCGAGAGTTAGTGAACAGTTAAAGATGAATTATTTTATTACATATACATATATATTTATATATACTCTTATATTTTAAATAAGATGAAAGACTATCAATATTTTTTTGGCTATTTGAGGCTATAATAATAGTATATAAAAATAAAATTATAAACTAAATATTGTTAAATATAACAAAAATTTCAATATTTATAACATTATAATATTTATTTCTAACCAAGACTATTCAAAGATTTTAAATTTGCAAATAAAAATTAATCAATAATTAAAATTTTTAATTTTTACATAATAATAATTACTATTTTCTAAAATTGTTTTATGGTAATACTTATCTTCTTAATAAATAAAACAAAAAATAACATTTTAAAAAAAAATAAATGACGTCAATTATGTTTTTTAATCTATTGTAAAAAAAAATAATGCTTTTTAATTATTAAATTAAAATATCATATTTACAAAAAGATTTAAAATTATAAAAGTATGATTAAAAATATAAAAAAAAAATTTTATCAATTGTCTTTTCTGTATAAAGTATTATATTTTTTATTTTTTAGTAAAAGTACAATATTTTAATCATTTCATCATAATTTTATTTATGAATCAAACAAATATATTACTTTAAAATTTCTCATATTAGTTTTTTTGTTTGTTACAACTAGAATAGTATCTAATTCTTTAGATTTTATTTAATAATACTTTAAATGTATTAAAAAACTTTTATTTTAAAGTTTTATATTTTATTATAGTTAAAATTAAAAAAAAAAATTATAACGAAAATAATAAAAATATTTCTAAATTAATAGTTAACAAGTATATATCAAATTGTGTAGAAATAATATTTCCTTTCACACAATTTATAATATTAATGGACTTTTATTTTAACTGTTATCCAATTTATTATTAACAATTGTGTGTTCATTAATATAAAAAAACATTCTTCCAATATATTTCAAAGTGAAATAATCTAAAACTTTTAACATAATATTTTGTTTGTATTTGATTTTATATTAAAAATATTTTTTTCAATTTAATTTTTTTAATGAATAATTAATTTACAATATACATTTATACCTTTCTTTTAATTATTTATTGTTTTTACATCAGTTAAATTTTCTTTAATAAATGGAATATCTTTTATAGATGTATATGTAAATAGTTATTGATATCATCTATTTATTATTTTTTAACTGTAAATATTTTTTCATTTGTTTTTAAAAAAATTAAAGAAAAATATCTCCTGAAGAAGAGCATAATTCTTTAATATCACAATAATGAGCAATTTCTTCAAAGTTATTATTTCCTCCAAATCTCACAGTACTGTGTCTTTTTTTTTCTAAATTATTTTTAATTAATAAATTTGATGTATCGTCTTCTAATAATGCGTTTGAAGATTGCGTATTTGTTAATACTATTTTTGTTGGTGTACTCTGTAAACTTGTATTTTGATATTTATCATCTTTCCATTTAAAATCTGTATCAAAATTAATTCCAAAGGTTTTTGGGGTAATAAATCTAAAAAAATAAAAATAATGTTGTCATAATATTTATTAAACTATTCAAAGCTTGCCTTTGCGAATGTTTTACAATGATACCAAGTGCACCAGCTGTAGCTATACGAACAGAATTTTTTTTTCGAAGCATTGCTTTATAATGTTGTTGGCGTAATTCACAATTTATTAAGGCATATAAAAATGGATTAACCATTGAATTAAAACATATAAGAAGGTGTGAAGAAAACATAATAATTGATACAATATATTGTGGAGCTATTTTAAACATTAATCCAGTAAATATTAGAAAATTCAGTACCCAATAAGGTGTCCAACATATAAAATAAAAAACAACAACAGCAATAATACGTTTTGTAACTTGTTGAACACGTGTACCTCCAAATGATGTAATATTTGTAATAGATCCTTGTTTTATTATATTTCTATTTAAATTTGCACTACAATGTATAATTGCTGTATGAAATTTTTTTGCACTGCTTCGTATTTTTATTAAAACTTTTGTATAAAAAAATATAATAAAAATTGCTGGAAGACAATAGCCAAATAAAAATGAATAAAATAAAAAATATGATCCTGCTTCAAAATAGCATTTTTTTATCATATCACCATTATATTGTATTTCACTAACTTTAGCATTTAATAAAACTGGTGTTAATAATAATGTTGCGACTGTAAAACAACCTAAAAGTACAAATATTGCTGTTTTTGTTGTACGTATTTTTAATGAATTTAATGAATAACAAGCTGCTAAAAATCGGTCCCATGATAAAACGGTCATTATAAAACTACTCAAAAGTTTATTTACACTTTCACCAAAATAAAATACTTTACATAAAATCGTTCCATATGTCCATTGACCTTGTTTTAATTCAATAATTAAAAATGGTAAATGTGATATGAGAAGAAGATCAGCAAGAGATAATCCAAGTACATAAATATATACATGTTGGCTATTTTGATTTTGGGGGCTTGTACATGGTTTGCCACAACCAAAAAAAGATAATGAACTTATAACATTAATTATCATATAAATTACGTATCTTTAATATATATGCATATGTTTAAATATTTTTAATAAAACTTACGAATTACCTATAAATCCAACAATGAAACAACATAAAAAAAGTGAAGCAAAGATATCTTTCATTAAAACGGCATTTTCTGGACTCAATGTAACTTCATTAACAATATTTGTATCAAAAGGAGTAATAGTATTACTATCACTATAATCATCAACGTACAAATATGATGTATTTAAATTGTAACTATTGTTCATTCTTTAAAAAGTTAAAATTAATAAATTTATTAAAATAAAATAATGCAGCTAAAAAATTTTATAAATATAAATAAAAAAAAATTAAGACATAGAAATTTATAAATAAATACTAATATTGTATTATATAATATAGTTTCAAACATCAAAAATTATAAAAAAGTTGCTAAATGTTAATTAATAGTATTTTAGATTATTATCAAATATTTGAGAATTCAAGTGTATAAAAGTGAAGATTTCTCATATCAAATGTAAGAATATTTTTTATATAAGCTTAAAAAATTAATAAAATTTCATCATACTATAAGTAAAATCTTTTAGGTAATTTTTTTTATAATATAATTAAAAAAAATTTTCTTCCATTTAAATGAAATTTTTATTATTCTCACATACATTTAAAAATTAAAAATAACAAAACTACAAATAAACATTGATTATGTTTTTTTTTTTCAATTTAAATTCATGATATTTTCTAAGATAGAAAACAAGTCTCAACACATGTATAATATTTTTTAAAGCCTACTTTTATTACTCTTTATATATAAATAATATAAAAAAAATTATTAATATAGTAAATGTATAAAAAAAATCATTTTAAAAAGATGAAAAAATATAACAAGAATATGTTCTTATATCTTGATTGATAGGATTATATAATAGATTATCTTAAGAAAAAAACACGTATTACTACAGTTAAAAAGAGTTGTTAGACAAAAATTCTTTTTTTTTACAAATAATATAAAGCTTATAAATTAAATTTTTAAATATTTTTTCTAAATAAAGATAATTAATTTTAATAATTTATAATTTATTTTATATATACATTTTTAATAAAAAAGTATATTTTATATATTAAAAATTTATATTGTAACATATAAATTATAAAATAGTTTGACAAGTAAAAAATATAAATAAAATGATAAAAAGTAAAATAAAATCTTTTGTTATAATTTTATATAAAAAAAATCTAAGTTTAAAAATAAAATTTAAAGTTATTGTTTTTATTAGGTAATAAAAATATAAGCTTCTTATAGGTAATTACAAAATTATTTTAAATATCTAATAAAATATGATGTCAAATATTATATCTATTTATATAAAAAAATAATAAACATTTTTTTTTTGCAAAACGTTTTAATGAAAAAATAATAAATAATTTCTATGCTGATAAATAACATAATATTAAACTGTTGCTTGTCTTCTAATGACAATTTCTCTCAGATTAGAATTGCTAGTACTTCTTCTTTTTTCGTATATTTTGTCAACGATTTTTATGGCCTCTGTAAGTTGACTTCTATTAAGGTATTCAATAAAAAGTTCAAGCTCTTCTTGTCTTCTGTATCTAAACATATCAGTAATAGCCCTATAATTTTCTCTTGCTAACATAGCTTGCCTTAATATAGGGCACCAATTTTGTAATAACATTAGCAATTTATTATAATTTTCAGCTCTATCGGGAAGGCTTTGTTCATCCTTATCCAAAGTAGCCTTGTATATTTTTTCATAAAAACAATCCCAAGTTAATCTTGCTAGGCTTACAGAATTAATATGACATAATTTATCACAAAGAAATCTTACAACGTGTGGATGTTCTGCTCGAAAACATACCTTTTTCCAACAAAGAAATCCTATTTGTTCTTGGTGGTTAATACTTATTTTTGGCCAAATAAATCTAAGGATTTCAGTAAAACCATTTGTAATTGCGAACTGTAATAATAATGATACTTTTTGACGTAATAATCTTGCTTCTCGATTAAAAAATATTCTCCACATATTTGAATCTTGCAATAGAGCAATCCAAAAATCATATACTGGATGATCTGAAAGTTGTTGATGTAATGTACGTAAACGTACTTTATCATATTTTCTTTCATTTTCTATAATATCAATCATATTATAACATGCAGCAAACTGAAATTCCATTAATGTCCAATTTTGACATTCTTTTTTTACAATTTCTTTAGCTGTCTTATAATCATCAATTTCTATACTAAAAGGACAAAATATATATATATGTTAAAAATAGCTTACATTTTTTCTTTCCATACTAATCTTGGATAGAATAATCTTAAATGTTCAGAAGGATGAAACAATCTTTTTGTACCACTTGGATTGTTTTTTATATTTTCAGGAAATATTTTTAAATGTTTTTCATGCCATCTTTGAACTTCTCTTAAAATTTGTTCATTTAAAAAATCAATTTGACTTATCATTAACGTTGGTAATTTGTTTTCTTTATAAAGAAAATCTTTTAATTTTCTTTTAACATCAGAAAGTTTTCTCCAACGAACGTTAGAAATAAATAAGGTTATTGCAGCTTGACGAGCAGCATAATAACTTAAATAATTAACATCATTTACCATTTTTACTTTATTTAAAAAAAGTATTTCAAATAAAAAGAATAATCAGTATTGTTATAATTGTATAAATAAGTAAAAGCTTTTGAATAATAATAATTTTGAAAAGAACATCGAATATTAAAAAGCTGATAAATATATAACTTGCTTTTTCGTTAAACTTTACTAAAAATAATATTTATTCTTTTCTTATTTGTTATAAAATAAAAATAATAGTAAAATAAAAGGTTAAATTTGAATAAAATTTTATAAATAAAAAAAGTAACAAAAATTTTTTAAATTATCTAAAAAATTTAGAAATAAAAAAAAATATTGAGTTAGAAAAAATGAATTATTAAATTATGTAAACAACTTTATAATAAATAAACTATAGTTTACGTCTTGAAATATCAAAACAATTAAATAATATACAAATTATTGCTAATAATAAGATATCTTATTCTCAAAACAATATTTTTCAATAAAAAGGTACATTAACAATTTTATAATATATACACAATTTAACATTCTTCTAAGATAATTCTATCAAAATATTTACTTTTACCTATTCTTGAAAGACATATATATATATATATATAGCTTTTGTTAAACGTAAAGGGCAAATATATATATTTTTTTTCTATTTATATAATTTTGCTGACATATTATAATGATTAAACAATTTTATTAAAAATATCCAATTATTTTTTATAGCTGTTTAATAAAATACATTAATTTTTTTTATAAAATGTTTTTATAAAAAAATGTCAAAATATAGTGTCATTTCTATATGATTAAAAACGTGCTTATTAAACATATGATAAATTAAAAGATTAAAAACTTAATTTTAAAACGATCAAAATAATAAAATATAAAGATAATTGATTTTATACGTAGCAAAAGAATAAAGAATTATTTTGTTACATATCAAGCTTTATTATACTAACAAAAATCATTAAAAGCTTTTAAAAAATTGTCGTTTAAATATGAAAAAAATCAATTGTATCAATGTGTAACTATTTTTTAAATTACTCTTTTTTTTTAAAGTATATATTAACAAATAAAATAATTAAAACATAAAGATTAATTTAAATATTATAATTTATATAAATTTTTATTAGAAAATTACTTAAAAAAATAAAATTTTATTACTATATTAATATCCAAAGTGTAATTCAAAATTTTAATTAAAAAAAAGATTTCTTAATTTATATAAAAAATAATATGTTTAGAAAATATTAATCTAACATTAAATTTAAAATTAAATTATTTGTTTATTAAGTATTAAAATATTATATCTATTTTGTTAATAATTTTAGTGCTATAACTATTTTATTTTTAAAAATTATCTTGTGTAATATTATATTTTAAAGTTTAAATTTTAATCAAGTTGCAATGAGACAAATAATTTGATAGTTTATTATATATTTAAAAATATTTTATATTAATGAAATATTTATTATGACAATTTTTATGAATAATAATGTATGAAAATAAAAGTAAGAAATTGATAAAAATATAGCTTTTTAAATTTTAAGATTTATTAAAAAGATATTAAATAAATTTCTATTATTAAAATAAATATTTATTTGTTTTATGAATGTTGATTTTTAAAAAATAGATTTTTTGTAGTAGTAAGAAATTTTAAAGATTTTCTTTTGTCAATATTTAAAAAGATTTTATCTATTATAATGCAATTGATCATTTTAATTATGTTTATTTGCAAGCGAAAAAATTATAAATTGATAAAATAATTATTTTTAAGTGGAGTATTTCAAGTGAAAAATTTTATTAAAAATTTATTAGACTCCCATAATTTTTTTTCAATATACTTTTGATTTAAAAAAATTCTTTTATTACTTTTTAAATTTTATATATATAATGAAAATGCAAGAGATCAACTAATAGTTTAATATAAAATATTTATCTAGATAAAAAAAATTATTTATAAAAAATTTTTTACTCTTTTTTATAATAGACAAACTATTATATTCAATTGTCTTATAGTAAAAATATTTAATTTATCATTAATTTAAAATAAAATATATAAAAAGTAATTTAAAGAAGATTATTTTATTTTTTTAAACAACATTATCGTAAAGTTATTTAATTTATATATACTTTTTTTTACGTTTGATATTTTAATTGTTTTTTTCATATGATTCCTCTTTCTATAAAAATTTTTGACATAATTTTAAAATTTCTGAACATCTTATTTTTCATTCCTTTTTCAATTTTTTGAGTGTATACATTCTTCTTTTTATTAGAAAGAATCACAAGAGTGTAGTAGCATTTTTGAATTATTTTTTTTATGATGTATTTGAAATTTGAACGGATTTGAATTTTATATTGATACTTTTATTATTATCATAATTTCTTATTATTACTTTATTGTTAATCTATCTCATCGTGTATTTTTATAACATGTTGATTATCTTTTTTTTAGCTTAATCTTTGTTATAACATCATGTGCTAGTTTCAAAATTAAGATACGTAATTTTTTATAATGATTTTAACTTATAATTTCAAAATTTAGGCAATAATAAAAGCATATAAAATCAGTCGTCAATAGAGAAAACCAACCAAAAATTAATTTAAGTAATGTGGTGTTAATAGCGGGATAATAAATGTTATTAGATGAAAACATAAATTGTAATAATAATTCATTTTGACAATTAAAACTTTTTTTGGTGTTTCTCATATACACAAGTTAATACCTCCCATTTTTTTTAAACAATTGTGTTGGAATAAAATTAGAATATTGAATAAAATAAATTATAATTTTTAAGGTATATTATTATATATAAAATATATGATTTTTTATAATAAACAGTTTTTTATTTAAAATGTATACGAACAAATCTAAATCTTTGTATTAAGTCTTCATGAACAACCATATTAATTATTGTTAAAAGTTTAAAATAATTTTTTAATTTTCTATTACTATTGCAAGATAGATTATCTGTTTTAATGTTACAATAAATTCTAAAACTAAACATAAAACTAATTCCTTCAATTTTAAAGTTAATAAAATTGTTTTGAGTAATATATTTATTTTAATAAAAGTATTATTTTTTAATGTTCAAAGAATTCCAATTTGTATTATTTAGAGAAGATATTTTATATCTGATATACATAAAACAAAATAAATAAAAGCCTACATTTTTAAATTTTATATACATTTGCAGTAAAAAATTAAAAAACATTAAATAAAAACAGAGGAATTATAAATAATTGACAAAATAAATATATAATTTATAATTTATAAACATATAATTTTATAATTGTTCCATAATCAATTAAATACAAAACACAATATTTAAATTAATAAAATAGTGCCTTTTAAAAACATAAAATTTATAATTTTAATAATTTTATTGTTTTTGTAATTAATTAATAAATGAATATAATAATTTTTGCAAAAAAATGAACGAATTTATTTTTTTACATATAATATTAAAAAAAGAAAGATAGTGTATTTTACACGTTCTTGACAATGATTCTTTGTTTTACACACAGAAGAAAAACGAACATTTTCCGTCCTACAAGCGCATTTTTTGTTCAATGATTATTTTTCGTCCAATGAAAAAATTAAAAAACAAATTTTTCTTTATTAAAAAAATCATTTTTTTTTTGTTAGATTGAGATGTAAATATAATAGAATTGGAAACATTTTAAATGTTTCATTTTTCTCACTTGTTTATATGAAAAACAATTTTTTAATGATATTAATGTAATTTTTTAGGTGATTCGCTATCGGATAAAAAAAATTATAAAAAATATCGAGTAGAAAAAGTTATTGAAGTTTTAAAAAATGCAGTAATACTTTAGGGTAGTCTTTTTTATTCAATTTTGAATATTAAAAATAACAGAACAGAAAATGATTTTTTTAGAACAATTCCCGTTCTTGAGAGAACGGAAAATGATCGTTTTTTCTCTGTGTGTAGCTTCTAACTTAAAATTGATACTTTTTAAAATTTTTTAAGTACCACGTCCCTAAAAAAGTAAAATTATCATTAAAGTAATATTAAGTTTTAGTATAGAAGCAGATTTTTTGCTTGAGATCTTAGTTATCGCTAGTTTTTAATTAGTTTTATACGATAAAATGCTTTATTCTACTAATGTAATTTACTAAGATATGAGCTGCAACGCTTACAATTTAATTTTTTTAATATGTGAAATAAAATAATTTAAATTTAATTAAAATAATATTATTCCACATATAAAAATATATATATTATTTTAATTTTTTGTTCTTATATTAAAAACTTAAACATCAAATGTTATACAATTTTTACTTTATTTTTAAAAAATTGCAAGAAATATTTCATTTTTTTTAATTTAAAAAACTATATACATAAATAAAAATAACTGGAGCTTTGTTATTAATATAATATTAAAAAAATCCAAAAAAAATGAAAGAGATATAAATAATCATTATAACCTGTATATGTCCTTTCATTTTGATAAAAATTTCTGTCGTTAAAATATAATGCTTCAAAAGAATTTGTAGATGATGATTTATTTATTAAATATGTTGATAATACTTATTATTATTATTATATTCACTTAAAATATAAATCCATCAACATTTCTATTCTAAAACTTAAAAAAAATTAAAAAAAATTTTTTTACATATTTTATTTTAATGTGAAATAAAATGATGAAATTTTTTTGTGTTGCTTATTTATCATCTAATAAATATTTTTGATTGAACATGAAAAAATAGCGTTTTATTTCTAATTATATAATATTATATTATTGATAAAATACATATATTAATAAAACAAAAAACTAATGATGTTATTAATAAAATGCTATTATATAATTAACAAAAATACCGTTTAAAAAACTTGAATGTATATGATAAAATTAAAGTTCGCATATTATTTATTATGCAAAAACTGAGTAATTAGAAGCGAAATACAATGTGTTTCGTTTGTTATTTATAATGAATATTAAAAAACAAAGGATATATGCAATCAGTAAAGAAAAAAATATAACATTTAATGTTTGAATATTTTCTATAAAATTAACTAATTGTATATCTTAACTTATAAAAATACATTGCATTTTATTTTTTTTACAAATGAGCCTTTGTTATCAAAGGAATCGTTTTTGTGTGTATCTTTTCAATTTAGATTTTAATTTACAACAAGTTTTTTTTGTCTATTTGAATTTATAAAATAAAAAATAGTTATTTAAAAAAAAAAAAATTAAAATACTTTTAAATATAAAATTAGAGCGTTCATTTTAAAAATTGCTTAAAAATTTCTTACAATTAGTTATTTTTAAACCAATAACCTAGTCGAATTGTTTTCCCGTTTTCATCCATACTTTACCACTTTCACTTTTATTTTCAAAGATTACATTTTATATTGGATTGTTATTTGTATATTTGTCTTTTTTTTTTGCAAATACACTAAAAGACATTATGATATATTGTCCTTAAATTTAACTTTCTATTTATATAAAAAAATTCTAGATTACATTTGCAAATTATTAAAAAATATTTTAAAATTAGAATCAAATTTTAAAATAAATAGAAATAAAATACTATGATAATAATATTATAAATAAATAATTTATAAGTGATTTATATAATGTTAAAATAAATGTATAACCTTTTTTAAATCAAACAATTTATTGTGAGTTAATTTTTTCAAATAAAAATAATTAATCAATTATAATTTTAAAAATTACATTAGATAAATAAATTCAAAAAAATTCAAATAATCGCTTTGTTATAATAAAACAAGTTGCTTTTTAAAAATTTATTTTATTAAAAATATTTTAAAATTGGAAAGGAAAAATATTAAATTGGCCTTTTATAAAATTATGACTAATATTTTATTTAATTAATCTACTTTTTTTTGAATAAAAATTTTAATTTTATTAAATTATTATATATTAATTAATAGATTAAAAAATATTTTTTTTTTATTAAAAAGTAATAAAAAAAGAAATAAAT
Organism: Strongyloides stercoralis; assembly: GCA_029582065.1. Lineage (NCBI taxonomy): Eukaryota > Metazoa > Nematoda > Chromadorea > Rhabditida > Strongyloididae > Strongyloides > Strongyloides stercoralis. The sequence continues at coordinate 2,565,991 of JARPTA010000007.1, forward strand.
AAACACTAAATTTTTCTTTATTCATCTATTTTAATAATAAAAACATTACCTTTCAATTTATAAGTCCAGTTAATTCAATATTTACAAGATAATAAATATTTAATTTGCTAATATTTAAAAATTTAATTAAACAAAAAATAAAAATTGGTACTGCTTACTTATAATGCTCTTTATACTAAAAAAATTATATTTAAAGTCATACATTTTTTTATATTATTAAACAATTTTATTATATTATTATTGAAATGTTAAATCTTTTCTTATTTTTTATTTTATATTTGTTATGTATTGCAGAAAATGTAAATTTTTAAATTTAGTAATAAATATTTTTTTTAAAGATTGACCAAACTGATGATTACGAAAGTGAAGAATTACATTATGTAGTAGATACATACCCACCTTATCCTGTTAAACCAAAAATTATTAATTATTTCCTTGTAAATAATGTTTATTCAAAAAATATTGATGCCGCATTTAAAAGTTTAAAATCAAAAACTTGTCTTATTTTTGAAAAGAAAAAAAATTGGAATGATAAGATTAATATTCATTTTTTCTTAGATTATGGTAGTGATATAGTAACATTAGCTCGAAATAAAAAAGAAGAAACAAAGGCTTTTTTAACAAATAAAACACTTCATAATCTAAGATTAACAAGTCATTATGTTGGTCGCACTTTGGGTTTGACTCCAGAAATTTTACGCAAAGACAGAGATCAATTTGTAAAAATGAATTGGAATAATCTGGATAATAATTATAAACTTTATTATAAAAATGCAAATATAACTAAAATACGTCAACCTAACACTAATTTTAATTTTGGATCGTTAATGTTTCTTAGTCCTACCTATGGCAGCAAGAATAATAAACCTGTTTTCAAAGCAAAGATATCATCTTATTACAATGAAATGTTTGCAAAATTTGATTATTTTTCTCATAACGATAAGAAATTTTTGAATGACATATATTGTAGTAATAAATGCAAAAAAAAAATTAGTAAATGTGAAAATGGTGGATATCCACATCCTTCTTGTACTAAATGTATTTGCCCTAGAGGTTTTGAAGGAAAAAAATGTACGAAACTTGCTTCTTCAAAAGGAAAATGTGGTGGAAAAAAAAGTTTTTCTGCATCTCAACAAAAACAATTTATAGATGGTGATAAATTTTCAGGAACATGTTATTTTTCAATAAAATCAAAACCAGGTATGCGTGTACAAGTTACTGTAGAAAATTTAAATCTTTCATCAAAAAATAAATGTGATGGTGAATTTGGTTTAGAAATAAAACATCGTGATGATAAAGGTGCAGATGGTCTTTACCTATGTGGGAAATATAAAAAGGTAGAAATTCGTGCTATGTCAAATTTTGTTGTTATACGTTATAAAGTGACAGGTAGTGATAATAAGATGAAAATTTCTTATAAAGAAGTTAAAGCTTAGTAAAAAAAATAAATTAAAATGAAAAAAACTATTTATTTGATAAATTGACTAATATTATTTTTCTATTTTTTAATAAACAGAAATTATTATTTTTAAATGTAAACATTATTTCAATTGTTGCTTTTTTTGGTTTATATAAATTTTATTTTTATATTAGTAATTGTATATTAAAAGTAAAGAAATTAACTAAAAATAATCTGTCAATTTTATCAAATTTTATAATAATTTGACTACAAATTATCGTACTTTGTGTTTTAATCAAATTGCCTTAAAATTTATAATTGTTTAGTTTAATAGATATGTGGAAATATACAAATATTTATCAAATACTTATAAAAACAGTTATAATAAATAATTATATATAACGTTATAATGAGGTAATAACAAAAATCTAGATTTTAGAGTTTAAAGATTTGTTTTAAAAGATATTTTGTAAATTTTTATTATTAAAATTCTCATAAATTGTTATTAATAAATGTTACATAAAAATGTCTTTTTTTTTATTTTTATATTTATTTTTTTAACTTTTTAATACGAAATAATAAAAAATGATTTACTAAAATTTAAAAAAAATTGTTTTTTTTTATGTAGTTATTTTTATTAAAAAAAATTTTGGTCGATATGATCTAAAATTACAATTACAATTAAAAATATTATTAAAAATTGATACAATATTTAGATATAAAAATTATTATTAAATTGATGACTTTTTATAAAAATGATGAAAATTTATTAAATAAGAAATATTATTATAGACTTTTTCCCAACTATGTAAATAAATTTCAAAAAAATATTTGTTATAAATACTTTAAAGTAATAGCAAAAAAAAACCATTTTTATTATACCTTGTTTAAAATTTAATTAAAAAATAGTATATTGATATAATTCATAAGAAATCTTCAAAAAAGGTTTTAAGTATTCTATGTTAGTATAAAACTTGGTTTCTAATTTTATTTAATCTATAAAGTTTAACAAAGAATAACAGTAATAATATAAAAAATACTATTGATATATTTTCTTCTTCTAAAACTAGGAGAAGAATAGTCTGATTGAGTAAAAATCTATACTAACCGAAATTTTGTTGTTATATATTTTTTTTGGCAATATAGTTTTTTATTTGTTTTATATTTGATATATCTACTGAAATTGGGAGGGTTTACAATTATTTTATTATATTTTATAAAAATTAATTATATAAAAAGCTTGCAATGTCTTGTAATCTTATATCTTCTACATGATAATATTACTAACTTTATTTTTGTAATATAATAAAATATTGTGTATATAATGTATTAATATATTATTTCTATAAGTCATATCCCCGTAATATTTTAAATCATTTGATTTTATATGTAAAAATATTTCGTGTTACAACTGTTTTATTATTTTAAAACAAGAGAAATATTTTAATTATTCTTTCAACAGTAACTAGTATTTTAAAAAATTTTAATAAGTGCTTTTGTTTTTTGAAAATGGGCGTGTTTATTTATTTTTTAAAAAATAATGTTGTTTAAAACTAAATTAAAAAATTTACATAAATGAGTATCAGAATGACAATTTTTTATCATACATAATTAATGGATAGTAAAATGTGATACAAAATTTTAAATAATCTGAGTAGAAAATTAGCTTTTGTAAAAGTTTAAAACAAAAAATTTTGAATTGTTTTTTATAATTGGATATAGAGACTTTTGTCTATTATATATTAAAACTTTAAAAAAGGTTTATTAAGATACTTTTTTATGTCTATAATATATAATCCTTCTAATAACTCATTGACCTCTAAATTTTATAATAATATGTTTTATAATTATTCAACTATCATATAACAATCAATAACGAAATCTACAAAAATAAAACAAAAATAAATATTTAAAACAAATTGTAAAAAAAAAACATTAAAAATGTAGTATAACATTGTGTTAGAGTAGGACAGAAATTTAGATAATTAAAAATGAATAGTTTAATTAAATATATTATTTTTGTTTTTAATATTCTTGTACTTCAATAACAAAATCAAATGCTTAGATTAAAAGGTTTATCTGGCACTATTATGATTTATCTCTTTTCTCCTCCTTTAAATTGAAGTGGTAAATGGTAATCAAAAATTTTTAAGATAAAAATTATTGATATGATAAAATACGATAAAACACTTATAAAATTACAAAATTACACCATTTTATCAGTGACAATGTACGAATGAATAATTTTTATATAAAAAAAGTTTTTAAATGTTAAAAATTTAATACTGTAATTAATGATTTGAAATTAATAACATATTTTATCATAATCATCTCATTCAAATTTTCTGCAGTTATACCAGAAAAAAAAAATACAATAAAATTTCTTCGAAACAAAGAATTAATATTTTCAACTAAGAATTTCTTAAATAAATACAATATAAAGTTGAACGTAAAAAATTAAAATTAAAGAAGTTTCTACGTTAAAGGAAAAAGGAAAAAAATGACACCAAAATCATCTATAGTTCAAAATTATTGAAATACTTCTTGGTAATATTGTTAATTTGTTTCTAATTTCATAAAATTTCTTTAGTGAATATTGTAAAAAAAAAGATGAAGTTGAATTACAACATTACTAAGAATTATAATAATAATAATCAAGAAGTACGCTGTTTATAAAATAAAATATTAGATATTATTATAAAAAGCACAGAAAAAATTATTATTAGATGTTGGTACAATTGTTACATTGTGAAAGAATCAGTCGTAAAATCAAAAGATATTTCGGAAAGCCAATTTTGAAAAGAATTTTTAGCGTTTTTATTGGCGTTTTGAAACAAAAAGTAAAAATAAGACACTGATTATTTTAAATACATAAAAAAATATTTATAGATAAATTATTTTGTAAATAAATATAATAAGATGAATTACAAATATAATTTGGTTAATTTATTAACAAATGTTCATATTCAAAATTTAAAAAAAAATCAAGAATTAATAAATAAGAAAAACAGAAGGTAAGATGAAACTTACAACTACATATTGAAAAGTTAGATGTATAAACTTACACTGAAAAAAAACATATGAAGATAGTTAATACATTACATTCATTTAAAAGATATAATTTTATATAAAAAAAAATTAACCATTAAAAGCTATTATTCAAATAAAATTACATTTAATTATATTTAATTACATTGTTCATGGAGTGAAATTTCACCCATGATATCGTTTAAGGGTTAATAATTTTAAAAAAATTTAAAATTTCTAATAAATCTGAATCGTCTATATATTATACAAATTTTATTTCATTAAAAATTATCTACTTAAGTACAACGAAATAACAGTAATTATTAAAAAAGAGCTTAAACCAATGCGTAAACAAATAATAAAAAAATTAGATATAAATTGAAACTATAACTTTAAATTTTAAAAAATTGTTACTAGTAATATTTTTTTAGAAAAACAAATGTATTTCCTAAATATAAACAAAATTATAAAAAAAAAATTTATAAAAATTATACATTAAAATAAAATTTATAAAGTATAATTATTATTCAAAACAATTAAACGTATTTTAGTGCTTTTACTCAGATTTATAAATTGATTAATAGAATTAATAAATTAAAATTTTTTGTTTTAACATCAGATTTGATGAAGTTAAAAAAAATTATTGCAGGTGATATAATATAAAACAAAATATAACAATGACAAGAATAATAAAAATTTTTAAATATATATTAACAAAAGTTTAAGTGATCATAAATCAAAATTATTGTACTAACGATAACCAATTAATACATAATGTTATTGCTTTTTAAGTACCAAAATGTTAAATTGATGCATTAATATTTTGAAACGTTTTGTAAAAAGTAAAAAAAATAAGTTGTTCTCTTGTATATATATAGTGTTCTGTTAATTTATTCTAAAAATAATCTTTTTTTTTTGTTTTTTCATATAAAAAGTTTTATATATAGCTTTTTTAACGTTAAATACTATGTAAACAAGCCTTTGTTTTATTTCATTTTTTAAAAAAAAAGGTACTAAATCATTTTGTTCTTTACTTTGAATTAATCAGAATGTTACAAAACAAAATCAATATCTTTTAATTTATAATTTATTATTTATGATATCTAAAAATATTTTTAATTCTTTAATTTAACATTTATGGCAATTTTGTTCTTTCATTTGAAACTATAAATACTTTTTTAGACGGTTCTTACTTAAATGTACTAATTTTTTGTTCCGAAAAATTCTTATAGAATTTTTATTATCTAAGATAACTTCAATAAGACATATAAATTTTATGATAAGAAAATAATAGATTATTATTTTGAATTATTTTATTTTTAAATATTTATATTTCAATGTTAATAAGGTTTTTTTTTTTATTTAATGAGTGATTTGTTATAATTTATTAATCCGATTTTTTATCGGAAAAAAATTATCGACTGTAATTTACTAATTTAATTTGGAAAAAAGACAAATTTAATAGTACCAGAAAATTAAAATTTTGTATTTATTAGCTTTATATTATATACTATAGTATAAAAAAATTACAATTTTTTTTAAAATTGTTTTTTTTTATACTTTTAGCCTTATATAAGAGATAATCAAATGTTATAAAAACAAATAATGTTTTATTTTTAAAAATATTAATTTTACTACTGTCCATCAATAATAAAAAAATTCTAATAGTTTATTTGGTGAAAAAGTTTTGAAATGCCTTCTAAAGTCTTTTATTAAAAATTCTTCAAAGTGTTTAGAATTACTATTTAAACATATTTTAATCAGTTTAATTTTATAAAGCGTCTTATATAAAATAATAACAAATAATAACAAAGTACTTTTTAAAAGTAAATAAAAAAATTACTAACTAAAAATCTTCCGATTTTGTAGCCTAAACGTTTTGTCAATTTATTCGAAATAAAAATCTGATTTATTTATTAGTAAAAAAGTGACTACTTAATATATTCTGTTTTTATTATTTTTAAAACGTTGAATTAGTTTATATTCTATAACTTGTACTTATTAATTAATTTTAACTTTTTTATTAAAAAAATTAAATGTTTCTTTAATGAATATTATATATTTTTTTTTAATTTTTATTTGATAGTAAGATAATTTATTTATAATAATAAGATAAATAAAAAAAGGAAACATATTTATACTATCAAATTAAATTAACAATCAACTTATTTGAATGAGTGATTAATTATTATTTATTTTTAAAATTCTAAAAGAAGCAATTTATACAAACAATTTATCTCTTTATAATAATTATTTTTATTAATTGATAAAATTCTTTAACTAATAGTTATCTATTTTTTAATTTCTTGTAAAGTATTAAGAAAATAATTTTATTAAATATTATTTGAAAAAAAAAGTATTTTATTAAAGTTAATATATATAAAATTTTTTTGTTTGTTTTTAATTTGAGTTGTATAACTTGGAAAGATGTTTATATAATAAACTACAATATTTTTATTTTATCAAACTAATATAAATTTGAATATAACATTAGGAGGATTATTTGATTAATTATTAACTGATTTTTATTTATATTACTATATCAATAGTTTTTAATGTTGACAAACAATACAAATTATTTTTTATATTATGAAAATAAAGATTATTTATAATTTTGAAAATAGTCTTTATTAACTTAAGTAGTCATATTCAGTGATTTTTATGTTAAAATACCTAAAAATTTATATAAAATATTTTTATAAATAAACTATAAATTTTTAGCTTTTACACATAAATTAATACTTTAAATTTAATTGTTATTTATATAGTGAAGGTCAATATTTTTATGAGTTAACATAAAGTCAAATTTTTAATGGTATTCCTTTTTTTTCATTCCAGAAAATACTGTTGATATTGCAATGGTTAGAAGTATTGGATTAATTATATTAAATAAACTATAGCGTTTTAATTTACTAATTTGATTCCAATGTCTTTTTCGCTCATTTTAATATGAAATTTAATGTGCTTGATACAATTATTTTAAAATGTCAAGCAAAATATATATAGACAAAATAAATGCGTTAGAAAAATTATATAAAAATAAATGAATAAAATTCATGTTTTTATAAAACATTCAATAAGTTGTATTTTAATAAAAATTTCTTTAAATAAATTATAGTGATTAAAAAAAATTCAAAGTTTTTATTATTAATACATGTAATATTGAATGATTATCAAATTAAAATAACAGGTGATTTTATTAATATTTATCATCAAATTTTATTTTTAAAAAATGTATCAGTAATATTATAAATAAAAGATTAATAGATAAATTAATATAATAATTATCAACAATGGAAACAATTCAATAATATTTGTTTATTAAAGAATAGATTGCATTTGATTTAAGGTAAAACATAAATGTATTATTTGGTGTAATGAAGTATAATAAATTTTTATAAAATTGTTATTGGAGCACACTACAATTTTTAATAAAAAACAATCATAACAAAATTTAATTATCTTGTTTAAAGGATTTTTAATTTTTCAACATTTTATCATAAAATAAATAAAAAGATACAAATTAAATGATGCGTATAAATGAATTGCTAAAAAACTTTTTAGATACAAAAAGGTAATTGTAATTAGATAAATTAATATAAACTTTTTATTAATATGCATACATAAAACAAAAATAACATAATTTTTTATTCTGCAAAAACAAACTTTTATAGCCATTAAATAAAATATTTTTCTACAAAAACAAAAAAATAGACATAAATTATTTAAAAAATGCAAAAATTTAAATAATAAAAATGGTTAATAAACTTTAACTTATCAATAATAAATAAAAAATTTGAATTTAAAAAAAAATCAAAAGATAATTAGGTTTTTTATAATTCCGTTTTTATCAACAGAAATTTTGCCTAAAATATTATTAAAAAGTACAAATAATTTGATATCAAAAATATTTTTTTTAAAAAACACCAACGATAAACATTTAAAAATAAAAAATAAATTTTTTGATCAAGATTAAAAATAAAATATACTTTTTGTTATATTTAATTATAATTTTTTTAACAACATTTTTATAGTAAAATTTAAATATAGCTCTAAAATTAATTATATTATAGTAATATTAGAATTTAATAATGTCAATATACTAACATTTCCTTTTTTACTATTATTTATAGATTTTATAATTTGTTATGATATTAATAAATTATTTAAAAAATTGTCTTTTAATTAATTTTTTATTGAGTAATGCAAATTAGTATTAAATTGAAAGTATATTTTTTTATATATAAATTTAATAATAACACAGTTATTTTACTATTATTTTAATAGCTATTATTTATTGTTTTAATTATTTTAGAAAAACATTGATAACAGTATTCAATGTATTAAATATAAATAATATTTAAATTAAAATATATAGAATAATGTATAACAAAGTATCATATACTTTAACAATTACTTATTAAAGCTTATTTTATCTTTTATATATCTGATATATTCATTGATTTCTTTAAATAATTTAATATTTTTTTATTGTACTTAATTTATTTTTTATAAAATACTAGATTTTACTTTTTTGAAATGTAACTGATTTAAATAAATTGTCAACAGTTATTTTTATTTGCTTTCATGTCTTTTTCAAACAAAATATTAATATTTTTTTACAGATATTTTTTCATGGATACTTTTATTTTCATACTAGTTGTTAATTACTACCAATAATTTAATTTTTACTGTACATAATATTTAATAATATCACAAGTAACAAGTATTTATTAAATATTATTAAACATTGAAAAAATTATATAAAAACTTTATGAAAATGTTTATGTGTTAAAAATTTTTAATCATTTCTTATTCGACAGCTCCGCCTTGGCATGTTATGTATATATACACATATGTATATTTATAATGAATAATTTCAAAGATGAAGATCTATTACAGAATCATTATATTTTTAGACTTGTTCACGATAAAATCATTAATTATTTTTGTATAAATAAATTGTCACTTAACAATTAAAACTTTTTAATTTTGTTTTGTTAACAATGTTTTAAAAAAAATGTTGTATCTATTTAATATAATAAGTATATTCTTTTATTTTAGCTATATTATTTTATCTTGATTATAAAAGTAAGAAAAGATAAATATCTACCATTCACGACTTTATCATATTTCCTCTTTTCTTAAAGATGATATCTTAAGATACCTGTAAAGCTATACCGCAAATAAAGGATAATTAGAGGATATTATATAAAGTATTATTGGTAAAATAAAATTATGTATGTACATATTTTTGGTCCATGATAGAGAAGATGTTATGTTAGGTTAATGTCAAGGATGAAGTTTTTCTAATACATCTTTTCTACACCTCTCTTAATATAAGTAAATCCGGATAATTTAACATTTTAAGAAAATGTTAATTAAATGTTTGAAATGTCTTTAAAAAGTTTTAAAATTTTATTATATTTTTACATTTAATTTATATAATTCAGTATATTTCTATACGTTTTAAGTTATCTATCAAAATTCAATTTCTCTTGATCTTCTTTTACTAATTTATATTTTATAATAATTCTCTTACAATTAAATTATTTTTCTTTTAAAATTTAATTCTTCTTTTACCTTTTCCGATTTTCTTCATCATACTCTTATCTTCAAAATAATTGGATCGCGCAGTTGACTTTTTTAAAAATTTTATTATAAATGACAATACGAAATAGTCTCCACATATATACATTTATATACAATACTATTCATCTCCTCATTAATTTTTAGTATAAAATTATTTTTTTTTAACATTTCTTTCTTAATTACCCTGTTATAGTTATATTTATCACTTTTGATCCTTTTATTTAAAAATTAGTTATGGAACATTAATAAATTAACATTTGACAATATTACTAATTATGATTAAGAAACTAAAAATGTATAACGTAACATTGATTGATTTTTATGACATAAAATCTCTTTTGCCTAATTGATAAATGTCATTCAAATTCTTTATCACTTTAATTACCTTACATCATAACCTTTATAATTAAAGATCATACTACATTGTTCTGTTTATTGGGAGTAAAGCCTATCATTTCCTATATATTATAATAATTACACAAACGCCATCTCATTTGAATCATTAAAATTTAGCACCAAAACAAGTTTCCTATTATTTAACCCTTTCAAAAATAAACTGTCTTTTATTGTTATATTTTTAAGTTCTACTTTCCATTGAGTTAAACAAATTGTATATTTATATTATTTTTACTACAAATAAAAAAAAATCTTATATATTTTTGTAAACACCCTACTTTTTATTAATTTTTAATCTGTTGTTATATATAAATGTATATTAAAAAATAATACAGTTTTATAAGTTATAACTATTTAGATGCCTTTTAATTATGATCATTAATATTTTTATAAAATAATTGAATTTTCTCTATATTCATTTTTACACAAATCTAACGTTGATATGTTTTATTCGTTACTGTCTCTTTTTATATAACTAATCCTTTTTTTTAAATTTATAAATATGTTTTAATATGTATGAAATATATGTTGATTGATATTTATAATAAAATAAAAATCTTTATTAATATATGTTTATATATATCTTTATTACAATACAAAATTTTGATAAGTTTTAAATATTCAAGAATGTCTGTGAATAAGATAAAACTATTCTTCACAATCTCTTCCTTTTTAAAAGCCATTGTTCAAATTGTATTATTATGAAGTGGTAGTAGGAAACTGATGATAGACAAATAATACTAAGTAAGAAGGAGTGGTTATTTGTAATTAGTGATGGTCACAGATTAATGAAGAATAGTGAAGCTTATCTAAGTTTCTTAAAATGATTCCTTTTCTCAAGCTCCTTTATATAGAATTTTTATATTACCCTATCATTACGGTTCATTTCACTTTTTTTCAATCATATTTTCACTCTTAACATTATTTAGAATAATTATAAATATTGTTATCTTAAAACTTTTGATTATTTAGATTTTACAAGGTAAAAATTTTATTTTATTTTATTTTTTATATATAATATATATTAAATTTCCATTTTTTTTCACAAAATATTTTATTTTTTTATTAAAAAAAAACTTATTTTTTAATTATCATTTGTGAATACTTCAAGGTTGTTTTTTTTTTAATTTTTTTTTTATAATTTTATTAAATTATTATACATTTAATTTTTTTTTTAAATTTATATTATATTTAAAATAAAAAATTTTAAAAAAAAATAAATAAATAAAATATTATTTTAATTTATTATATTTATTTAAAATAATCTAAAAGTATTATTCTAACCTTTTAAATATTCTTTTATTACCATTATATTTTTTTTACACATATTTATCTTCTTTTATTTTCTTTGTATAAAAATATAAATTAACTTTTTTTAAGACATTTTTTTAAACTATTAACTAAATCATATTTTTTTTTCAAACATGATTATTCTTTTTTAGAATATTTATATTGTATTGTAAAAGAAATTAAAATATTTTTACCCGAAACATTTATTTCTTCTTTATCTCAATACAACTGTATATCTTTTCCCTACTAGTTACCGGTAAAAAAGGTCATAGATTTATAAATTTTATAAAAAATCTAGAAACATAATGAATTACACATTAAATTATATCTAAAACTTTTACATAATACAAATTTGACATAACTTTTTTTTTATAGATAACAAGATATAATTAAAGTAATAATAAATTAAAAATATTATTTATAAATAATTTGAACGTTTATAATCTTTTAATTTTGCACCTTTTGATTTCTTTTTTTATGATTGTTTAGTTGGAATATATAATTCACATTGATTCACCTATAAATTATAGAAAAAATATGGTATATAAATAAAATATTTTGATATGTATTTTATATAACTATATTTAACAAAATTTGTTAATAAAATTTTAATATTTTTAAATTATTATAGATCATTATTGATGGCAAATTATTTTACTTTTGCCAAAACTCCTCATCGAACAGCTACAAGTACATTATTATTTTCCTTTATATTATTATTTATCTATTTTAATTTATTTAAAGCCGAACGGCCTAAAACAATTTTTATACATAATGGACATGGTATGTTTTTTTTAAATATGAAAAAAATTTACACAACCAGTATTTTTATTTCGTTTTTTAAGTACAAATTTTTTTTGTGTTATTTAAATTAATTAATTTATTTACCAACTATATAATTAAAATTTTTTTTGTATAATTTTAAAATACTTTTAATTTTTAACAATAATACATTTATGTGATTAAAATACTTGTACCTGTTAATTATAATAATATTTTATAATATTAATTATTAAATATTTTCAACATAATTAATTAGTAAAGTACAAATTTTAATAACCGTATAATATCATTCAATTTATTATTCATTTATATTTACCATTTATTAGGCAAACAAAAATTTTCAATAACTTAGCACTTTTTATTTTTTTAAACTTAACATTTAAAGATGTTTGATTTTTTTTTTGTTAAAATATATATTTCTTGTATATACAAAAAGTAGTGTCCACTTTATTATTTTTATTCTTTTAAAACAATAGATAAGCCTAACAAAATTAAATCACGAGAAAAATTTTTTTAAGACAAATCATTTATTATATTAAAAAAGACAATATGGTTTTATATTTAAACTTATACTTTACTTTTTTAATAAATTTTTACATTGTACAATATCTTACTATTATATAAATTTATACATTTTTTAAAATAATATATATCTTCTAAATAAATAATTATTATAATATTACTTAATATAATAAATAAAAATAGATAAAAAGTAAGGGTCAAAAATTATTTATAAATTAAAGAAAAAAAAATTTGAAATTTAAAAGATTGTATGAGAAATTTTAATACAAATAAAATATACTATATAATCATTTAATATTAACCTTGAATACAGTTTATTGAAATAAAATAACTTATGAAAATGTGATATAATAGTATGCGTCAATGATAATTGTGTTTTAAAAACGTTGCTAAATAATATTTAATATTTATACATTGTTATTATTTTTTATTGGTATATTATGATAATTTATTTTTATTTTTTATAAATAAATTTTATGTATTTTTATTTGATTATACTATTAATATAATAAAATTAAATTTATCTTTTTTTTTAATATAAGTTTTTTCTTAGCTGGCCTTAGTCGTTCTCATCGAGTAGAAGGAGCTTCTTCAATTTCTTTATCACATTCAACAACAGCTGGTGTATGTAATGAAGATGAATTTCGTTGTGATGATGGGAAATGTATTAGAAATGAGTGGCGATGTGACGGTTCAGGAGATTGTATAAATGGAGAAGATGAAAGAGATTGTCCTCATCCAGGATGTAAAACAGATCAATGGCAATGTGATAAATATGAATGGCATTCAGTTTCTTGTATTGCCGAGTACCAACGTTGTGACAATATTACTGATTGTTTTGATGGTTCTGATGAAAAAGATTGCCCCTCTCCAACAGTTTCTTGTGACAATAATGATGGTTCTGTTTTTCAATGTGCTGATGGAAGACAATGTTTTAATTCAAGTAAAATGTGTGATGGAATTTTCGATTGTAGAGATTTAAGTGATGAAAAAAGTTCTTGTCGTGAAAATCATACAGCATGCTTTCAATATCAATTTAGATGTGCTGATAATACTCAATGTATTCAAAAATCTTGGGTTTGTGACGGTACTAAAGATTGTGCAGATGGTAGTGATGAACCTGAAAGTTGTCAATTTAAACCTTGTCAAGTAACTGATTTTCAATGTAAAAATAAAAGATGTATCCCAAAAAAATTTCAATGTGATTTTTATGATGATTGTGGTGATTCTAGTGATGAAGAAAATTGTGGACATTATAAATGTTCTCCACATAAATGGGCTTGTCCAAATTCAGGTCATTGTATTGATGAGGTAAAACTTTGTGATGGTATCAGTGATTGTCCTGATTCAAGTGATGAAAAAAATTGTAGTTCTAATCTTTGCCATACATTAGGTTGTCAAGCAGGATGTATTAAATCACCAACTGGTGGTAAATGTACTTGTCCTAATGGTTACAAATTAGATGAAAGATTTCAAAGAACATGTTCAGATATTAATGAATGTAGTGAATTTGGATATTGTGATCAATTATGTGAAAACCATAGACCTGGATTTACATGTTCTTGTAAAGGTGGTTGTTTTACACTTAAAATGAAAACTGCTGATCCAAATGGTGGAAATAGTACTATGAGAGGATATTGTACATCTCCAGATCCAGAACAAATGAGACTATTTGTTGCTAGAAGAGAAGGTCTTTATAAAATTAATCCATATTCTACTAGTGATGAAGTTAAAAAAATAACATCAGGAGAATTTTTGTATGGTGTTGACTATGATTATGCTGATAAAAAATTATTTTGGACTGATAGACTTGCACATGCAGCATTTTCCGCAGATTTAACTGATAATGGAGATATTGATAAAATTAAAAAATTAGATTTAAAAAGTCTTATATTTCCAAGAAATTTAGCTGTTGATTGGATAACTAAAAATCTTTATATAATAGAATCCGGTTCAAGAAGAATTGATGTAACTAATTATGAAGGTGATCGTAGAACAGTCCTTATAAGTGATGGTTTAATATTACCATTAGATATTGCATTAGATCCTATTCATGGAGAATTATTTTTTACAAATCAACATAATGTTGAAGCATCTTCTATGGATGGTTCAAATAGACGAATACTTGTTAGTACACATACTCATCAAGTTTCTGGAATTGTTGTTGATATTCCTTCTAAACGTGTTTATTGGGTTGATCCAAAAGTTGATAGAGTTGAGAGTATAGATTATTATGGAAAAGATAGAAGAATTGTAGCACAAGGAATGCGTTCTGTTCCTCATCCATTTGGTTTAGCATTATTCGATGAAAATCTTTATTGGACAGATTGGACAAGATTAGGTGTTATAAAAGTTGAAAAATTTGGTTCTAATTCTGATATTATATGGTCAAAAAAAGAAAATAATGTATTTCCAATGGGAATAGCTGCTTATCATTATGCTTCTCAACCAAATGAACAACAATCAGATTGTTATGATGTTAAAATTCATAATCCATGTAAAAATTCAGAATGTGAAGGAATGTGTGTATTAAGTTCTTCAGATTCTACAAATGTTGTTGGTTATAAATGTGCATGTCCTATAGGGCAACGTCTTGTTGGTGGAAGTAAATGTATTCCTGCGATTGATTATCTTTTATTTAGTTCCAATAAAGTTGTTCGTGGTATTTATCCTAAAATTCCAAATAATGCTCTTGCTGAAGCTATTCTTCCTATATCACCATCTTCTCAAAGAAGAATTGGTATGTATTTTGCAGTTGAATGTGATGTTCATGGAAATTCATTCTTTTACGCAGATATAATGGATAATACAGTTTTTAGAATAAAACCAGATGGTGAAGGAAATGCCCCAATTCTTGTAACACATAATGATGGTTTAATATCAATGACATATGATTGGATATCAAAACAACTTTATTATATAGATAATATTAGAAATGCTTTAGAAGTAATAAAAGTTTCTGATCAAGGTTTATTAAATGCTGATCAATTAGAACATAAAAAATTATTAACAAATTTACGTGATCCAGTTTCAGTAGTAGTACATCCATGGAAAGGATATCTTTTTTATGCTGAAGCTGAAAGACCAGCAAAAATATATAGATGTAGTATGGATGGATCTGATTGTCTTGTTATTAGAAATGTTTCTTTAGGTAGACCATCATCAATGACAATTGATTTTATTGAAAATCGTTTATACTTTTCTGATTCACTTCTTAAAATAATAGGTTCTATTAAATTTGATGGTTCTGATTATCAAAATATTCCAATAGATGGTGCTATTCCTGTATCAATAGCTATTATGGATGAAGATTTATATTTTGTTCATCAAAGACCATATAGTATACGTATGATTAATAAAAAAACAGGTGGTGAAGGTAAAATTATACGTGATTTTAGTAAAGAAGAAAGAAGTATTTTTGGTATTAAAGCTTGTAGTGAACAAAATCAACCTATTCCTGATTTGTCAATTGATCATCCTTGTCATAATCATGATTGTGGACATTTTTGTTTTGCTATCCCACAAAATACTACCAATGGTAATGAAGTAGAAATAACAAAAAGATGTGGTTGTAAAGATGCATTTAAATTAGCTGAAAATGGTTTAACTTGTGTTAGAGATACAACAGAAATAGCAGAAGTAACTTGTCCAACAAATGGAACACATTTTCAATGTTCAAATGGTAGATGTATACCAATGGAATGGAAGTGTGATGGTGAAATAGATTGTTTAGATGATGGATCTGATGAGATTGGTGAAGATGGTAAAAAATGTAGTGGTGATATTAAATGCCCAGAAAATACTATTAAATGTGAAATTACAAAACGTTGTATTAGTGCTTTATATGGTTGTGATGGAGATAATGATTGTGGTGGTGGTGATTATAGTGATGAAGATCCAAAATATTGTAAAGAAGGTGAATCACCAGTTTGTGGTGCAAAAAAATTCCAATGTGCTAATAAAAGATGTATACCAGAAGCATGGAAATGTGATTCAGATAATGATTGTGGTGATGGTAGTGATGAAGATTTAACATTATGCCATAATCATACATGTACAGTAAATCAATTTTCATGTGGTAATTCTAGATGTATTCCTGTTTATTGGTTATGTGATGGTGATGAAGATTGTTATGATGGAACTGATGAAGATAAAGAAAGATGCCCACCTATTCAATGTAGAACTGATCAATTTAGATGTTCTAATAGTAGACAATGTATATCATTAAAAAATCTTTGTGATGGTCAAGATGATTGTCAAGATGGTTCAGATGAAGATTCTTGTCTTATTGAAAAAGGTAAATGTGCTGATAATCAATTTAAATGTGTTACATCTGGTATTTGTATACCAAAATCATGGCATTGTGATGGGCAAAAAGATTGTGATGATGGTAGTGATGAACCTAATAATATTTGTGGTATCAAAACATGTCCTAAAGATCATTTTAGATGTGATAATGGTAAATGTATTCTTTCATCATGGGTTTGTGATTCACAAAAAGATTGTGAAGATGGTTCTGATGAAGATCCTAAAAATGGATGTAGTAATGATAATAATTATCAAGCAGTTAAATGCCCATTTGAACATACACCTTGTACTAATGATCCTAATATTTGTATACCACTTCATCAACTTTGTGATGGTAAAGAACATTGTCCTGGAGGTACTGATGAAGGTGGTAGATGTTCAAGAGATTTATGTGCTGCTGATAGAGCCGGTTGTTCATATAAATGTCATAATAGTCCTAATGGACCTATTTGTTCATGTCCAATTGGTGAAATGGTTGTTAATAAAACATCGTGTGACCAAGAAAATGAATGTCTTGATCCAAAATCTTGTTCACAAATTTGTACCGATGAAAAACATGGATATACCTGTTCTTGTGAAGATGGTTATCAACTTAGTAAAGATAAAAAAACATGTAAAGTATCTGAAAATCGTGATATTATGAGAATATATGTTTCAAATAGAAATAGAATATATTGGTCTGATTCTAAACTTGATAATTGGAGAACATTTGCTGCACAAGTAGAAAATGCTGTTGCTCTTGCATATGATTCCGTTTCTGAAAAAATATTTTGGTCTGATATAAGAGAAAAAAAAATTTTTTCAGCTACTTTAAATGGAACTAATATTACTACATTTATTAGCGAAGGTTTAGATATAACTGAAGGTATTGCTATAGATTGGATTGGAAGAAATTTATATTGGGTTGATTCATCTCTTAATACCATTGAAGTTGCTAATCTTGATAAAGAAGGTGCTCGTGCAATTCTTATTCATGAAGATGTTGATCAACCTCGTGGTATTGCTCTTGATCCAAGAAAAGCATTAATGTTTTGGACTGATTGGGGACAAAATCCTCGTATAGAAAGAGCTAATATGGATGGTAGTGATAGAAAAATTATTGTTAATACAAAAATTTATTGGCCAAATACTATTGCATTAGATCTTACAACTAATAGAGTTTATTTCGCAGATTCAAAATTAGATTATATTGATTTTGTTAATTATGATGGTACTGGAAGGCATCAAGTACTTGCATCAACTAAATTTGTTCAACATCCACACGCTTTAGCTATATTTGAAGATATGATTTATTATAGTGATAGAAGATTACAAAAATTACAAGTATATCCAAAATATCCAAATGGAACATTTGATGAATATCCATCACATAGTTTTTCAAAAGCACTTGGTGTTGTTGCAACACATCCTCTTCTTCAACCAAAAATTTCTAATAATCCATGTAAAAATAACACTTGTAGTCATATATGCCTTCTTGGGCCAAACAATAAGTCTACATGTTTATGTCCACTTGGTATGATTCTTGATAATTCAAAAAAAAATTGTATTAAAGATAATAAAGATTTTCTTTTAATTATACAAAAGAACAATATTTTTGGTTATGATTTAGAAAAAACATTTAATGGTACACCAGCCTTAGAAGGTATTGTACCAATGGCAGGTTTATCTAATGCTTATGATGCCGATATTGATATTAATTCTAATGAAATATATCATTTAGAAAAATCTTCTACTGCTAGATTATTAGGTGCAAGTGTTATAAGTATGGCAAGTATATGGAAAACAACAGTTAATACAAATAATAAAACTCAAATTTATGGAAGTACAATTCCTGATGACAATAATTGTATGGCATTTGATTGGAATGGTAAAAATTTATTTATTGGTAATAAAATTTCACAAAATATTGAAGTTTTAAGAATAAGTGGTAATGTAAAATATAAAGCTATTTTATTAACAAATGATCAAAGTCCAACAGCTGTTGCTGATCCTGTTTCAATTGCTGTTGACAGTGATCGTGGTTATATTTTTTGGCTTGATCGTGGTAATGGAGCTGTTTCACCTAAAGTTGGTAGAGCTGATATGGATGGAAAAAATGCTTTAGTTATTGTTAATAATGATCTTACAGAACTTGATCATATTTCTTTAGATACTGTTGGACAAAGAGTTTATTTTACAGAATCTAAAGCTGGAAGAATTACTTCTGTAACATATGATGGCCAAGATAGACATTATATTTTAAATGATCCTGGTAAAAAACCAAATGCTTTGGCATTTATTAACAATAAATTATTTTATTCTGACTCAGCTTTTGATAAAATTTTTGTTGGTGATTTAAGTAATCCAAATTCATTTGTTGAATTTAAAGTATTTAGAAGTAATATTGAAAATCTTAATAATCTTAAAGCAATTAAAGTTTCACAATTAGGATTAACTCACCCATGCCGTATTAATAATGGTAATTGTGCTCATCTTTGTATACCAAGACAATTTAATCAGTATTCATGTATATGTTCATCAGGTTATATAATTGAAGGAACAAATGGATGTCGATTATATGATGATTCATTCCTTCTTATAGCAACAAAAACACGTGTAACAGGAATTCCATTAGATTCAGCTAATGGAAAAGGTGTTGCTATACAACCAATTGGAGGTAATGGAATAACATCTATAGATATGGAACATGAAACAAAATCAATTTTTATTGCTGAATCTCAAGGTTCAAATAAAGGTATTTCACGTGTTTCAATAGGTGAAGGTGAAATAACACAAATTGTTAAAGATTTATTTGGCAATTTTGTTGTTAAAAGTATTGCTGTAGATTGGATTAATTATAATCTTTATTTTATTACTGCTGATGCAGATCGTAGTCATATTGAAGTTTGTCAATTAGATGGAAAATATAGAAAAATTATTTTTACTACAAAAACAGAAACTCCATCATCTATTGCTGTTGATCCAATTGCTCGTTATATTTATTGGTCGGATCATGGACAAAAACCTACCATTCAAAGATCATATTTAGATGGAAGTAATAGACAAGTTATTGTACATGATGGATTAAAAGAACCTACTGATCTTATTGTTGATCCAAATACACATTTTGTATACTGGACAGATGCAGGATTAGATGGAATTTTTAGAGTTCGTGGAGATGGTGGTACACCAGAACTTGTTAGAAGTGATATTGCTGAAGCAACAGGTATTTCAATTCTTGGCTCAAATATGTATTGGACTGATAGTAGATTAGAAAAAGTTTTTATGGCAAGTAATAGACCAGTTCAAGGAAATATGATTATGTCTCCAACAACTATAGCAGCATCTATACCAAATTTAGGTGATGTTGTAGTATTTGATCAATTACTTCAACCAAAATCTAGTTCACCTTGTCATATAACTGATAATCTTAGAAAAGCACCTTGTCCACAATTATGTTTTGCAATACCAGGAAGTCAAATGCCAAATTGTGCTTGTTCTAGAGGTGTATTAAAAGGAAAAAGTTGTGAAGAACCTGATAGCTTTTTATTGTTTTCAGATGGTGATCAATTAATAGATCATAATCTTGTTCCAAATATTAAAGCACCACCACCATTAAGAGATCATCTTCCAACTATTCCAAATCTTCAAACATTTGATGTTGATGTTAATTTAAGAAGAATTTTTTATGTAGAGGAAAATTCTATGGGTACAAATATTTCATGGTTCCCAATGAATTTACCATCATCTTCAAGGCAAGTATTAACACCAAATAAAGAAAGAAAATCAGTTGATTTAGCAACTAGACATATATCTGATATCAAATTAGATTGGCTTTCACAAAAACTTTACTGGACAACTGGAAGATCAGGAAAAATATTTGCTATAGATGTTCAAGGAAATCATTTAGCTTCTATAGCTACAGGTGATTGGACTTATGCAATTACTCTTGATCCATGTTCAGGTTTAATTTTTTGGTCAGATTCAGGATATAAAGCTTCTGGTGGTGCTTACACACCAAGAATAGAAAGAGCAAATATGGCCGGTGGTGATAGAGAAATTCTTGTTTCTGAAAATATTTCACTTGCTGCAGCATTAACTGTAGATATGAAAGAACAACGTTTATATTGGGCTGATGTTAATAGACTTGTTATTGAATCTATTGGTTATGATGGTAAAGATAGACGTACTGTAGCTTCTGGTTATCGAGCTAAATCATTAGATATTTGGGATCATTGGCTATATTTGTCAGATCCAATTTCAAATGCTATTTTTAGAATGGATAAAGATACAGGAAACAATTATGAAATTGTTGCATCAGATAGAAGAATTCCTGGAACAGTTCGTGTATTTTCTTCAGATACAGATGTAAAATTAAGAAATCAATGGTGTGCTCTTCATACAGCAGAATTATGTAGAAAAAATAATGGTGGTTGTTCACAATTATGTCATCCAATTTCAACAGAAATTGGTCTTTCAGCTACAAAAGTTCAATGTGGCTGTTCTGATGATTATGAATTAGTTCAATTACCAGGAGAAGATTATGCTACACAATGTGTAAAAAGAGAAAATGATCAAACTTCATGTCAACCACCATATAATTTCCAATGTGGATCTGATGGAAAATGTATACCATTATCTGATACATGTAATGGTGTATCAGATTGTTCTGATGCTTCTGATGAAGAATCATCATATTGTAATACACGTTTTTGTCCAGAAAAATATTATTTATGTACAAATAGACGTTGTATTAATGAAGATTTAAGATGTAATGGAATCTCAGAATGTGGTGATGGATCAGATGAATTAGATTGCCCAACAACAGCTATTTGTGGAGAAGGAATGTTTCAATGTGGTAATGGTCATTGTATAAATGCAACAACAAAAGTATGTGATGGTCATTTAGATTGCCATGATGATACAGCTTCTGATGAAAATTCAACTACATGTCCAGGACTTCCAATAGATTGCAGAGGTGTTCGTATTAAATGTCCTAATACTAACATATGTATTCAACCAGCAGATTTATGTGATGGTTATAATGATTGTGGTGATAAAGCTGATGAAAATAAACTTTTTTGTATGAATCAACAACCTCCAAAACATTATGTTAGATGTCCAAATGGTAGACTTATTCCAGAAACTTGGCAATGTGATGGTGATGCTGATTGTGAATCTTCTTGGGATGAAACACATACAAATTGTACTGATAGTACAGGTAAAAAAATTTGTGTTGGAGAATATTTATTCCAATGTAATAATGGTAAATGTATTTCAAAAGCATTTATTTGTGATGGAGAATCTGATTGTGTAGATGGTTCAGATGAATCATCTATTCATGCTTGTGGTAACAGAACCTGTTCTGAAGAAGAATTTCATTGTAAATCAAACGCTTTATTACCACAGCCAAAATATGAATGTATACCAAAATCTTGGGTTTGTGATGGTGAAGTAACATGTGCCAATGGGGAAGATGAAGCTGAAGAATTGTGTGGAGTTTCTAGAAAAGAATGTAATAAAGGAGAATTTAGATGCAAAAATTCACATTGTATTCATGCTGCTTGGGAATGTGATGGAGATGTTGATTGTTTAGATGGTAGTGATGAACATAGTAACTGTACTTATACAGTATGTCAACCAGAATTTTTCCAATGTGCTAATCATAAATGTATACCAAAAGGATGGAAATGTGATGGAAACTTTGATTGTGAAGGTGGTGAAGATGAAAAAGATTGTAGTAGTGATCAAATATCAGAAGGAATTGATTTTAGTTCTTGTCCTTCAGGACAATTTGCATGTACAAGTGGTGAATGTATTGATGAAAGAAAGGTATGTGATAGAAATTATGATTGTCAAGATAGAAGTGATGAATCATCTTCATGTTTTGTTAATGAATGTGAAGTATCTGATAGTCATCTTTGTGAACAAAAATGTGTTGATTTAACAATAGGATATAAATGTGAATGTTTTGATGGATTTAGAATAAACGATAAAGATAAAAAATCATGTATTGACATTGATGAATGTGCTGAGGGAAAAAGTGGTTGTTCACAATATTGTGAAAATAAAATAGGGGACTTTAAATGTTCATGTAGTAATGGTTATGAACTTAGTAGAGATGAAATTAGTTGTAAAAGAATTGATACAAATGAAACACCATTCCTTTTATTAGCAAACAAACATTATGTTAGAAGATTAACAACAGATGGTAAACAATATGAATTAGTTGCACGAGGTTTTGAAAATGTAGTTTCACTTGATATTGATATGGTAGATAAAAAAGTATATTTATTAGATTCAGGAAAACTTCGTATGTATAAAGTTAGTCTTGATCAAATAAATGGACCATTAAAAGACTATGAAACAATAGTTAGACATAATGTTTATGGAACAGAAGGTATTGCTGTTGATTGGGTTGGTAGAAAATTATATATGTTAAACAGACAAGAAAGATCACTTAAAGTCTGTGAATTAAATGGTAGATATTGTAAAACATTAATTAGAGATCGTATTCAACAACCTAAAGCTATTGTTGTTCATCCAAAAAAAGGATACTTATTCTTTTCAGAATGGTCTTTATCACCATACATTGGTCGAGTAGGTTTAGATGGTTCTCCAGAAAGAGAAGATCCTATTGTAAAGATAGCTGAAAATGATCTTGGATGGCCAAATGCATTAGCAATTGATTATTACACTGAAAAGTTATATTGGGGAGATGCTCATTTGAATGAAATTGGTTTTATGAATTTAGATGGTAGTCATAGACATAAATTAGGTTCTAAATTAACTTCTCATGTTAGTAGTATTACTGTTTTTGAAAATTATATTTATTGGAGTGATTGGAATTTAAGACAAATAATTAAAGCAGATAAATGGACAGGTAATAATGAAACTGTTCTTGAAAGTACATTACAACTTCCAAATGATCTTAGAATAGCTCATAGTTTAGCTAGACCAAAATATGAAAATCCATGTAGTTCTAATAATGGTGGTTGTTCACATCTATGTCTAATAAAAGAAGGTGGTGATTCATTTACATGTTCATGTCCAGATCAATTTACACTTTTATCTGATGGTAAAACATGCCAAGCTAATTGTACAGAAAGACAATTTTCTTGTGGTGGTGAAGATGCTAAATGTATTTCAAAATTATGGTATTGTGATGGAGAACGTGATTGCGCAAATGGAGAAGATGAACCTGGATCAGAAATTTGTGGTGTTCGTGTATGTCCAATAGGAGAATTTCAATGTAAAAATCATAATTGTACAAGACCATTTACTTTATGTGATGGAATAGATGATTGTGGTGATGGTAGTGATGAAGTTGATTGTGATAAACCATGTGATCCATGGATGTTTAAATGTAAAGATACAGGAAAATGTTTACCAAAACATTTCTTATGTGATGGTGATAGAGATTGTAATGATGGTAGTGATGAAGATGATATTATTTGTAAAGTTGAAACTAAAAATTGTACAGCAGAACAATTTAGATGTAATAATAAAAAATGTATACCAAAAGCGTTTGTTTGTGATAATGATGATGATTGTGGTGATCTTTCTGATGAACCAAATGAATGTGTTAATGTAGAATGTAAAAAAGGATGGAGTAGATGTGCTTCAAGTTATCGTTGTATACCTGATTGGGCATTTTGTAATGGACAAGATGATTGTAGAGATGGATCAGATGAAGTTTTAGCTAGATGTCCAGCATGTGATGAAGTTGGAGAATTTAAATGTCCTTCAACTGGAAAATGTATACCATTAAGATGGAAATGTGATTCTGAAAATGATTGTGGTAATAATGAAGATGAGACAGATCCTTCATGTGGTGGTACATCTAGACCATGTTCTGAATCAGAATTTAGATGTAATGATGGAAGATGTATACCAGAAAGTAAAGTATGTGATGGAACAATACAATGTATTGATGGATTTGATGAACAAAATTGTAATAAAAGACAATGTCGTGAAGGATACAGACAATGTGCTGAAGATGGTACATGTATTCCTGAACATAAATGGTGTGATAGAAGAAGAGATTGTCCAAATGCATCAGATGAAACAAATTGTTATGGTAATACAACAAGAAGATCATGCACAGAATTTGAATTTGAATGTGGTGATTCAGTATGTATACCTAAAAAATTCCAATGTGATGGTGATTTTGATTGTTCAGATAAATCAGATGAAACTAATGAACAATGTAAATCAGCTCAATGTTTACCACCATTAAGATTTAGATGTGCACATTCAAGATTATGTCTTAATGTACTTCAATTATGTAATGGTATTAATGATTGTGGTGATAATGATTTTTCAGATGAACATCTTAATATGTGTGATAGTTTTGTTGGTTATGATGAGTGTAGTTCTGATGAATTTAAATGTTCAAATAAAAAATGTATAAAAGTTGAAAATGTTTGTGATCATGTTGATCATTGTGGTGATGGTAGTGATGAAATAGGGTGTGCTAAAGCTAAAGGAAAAACATGTACATCAGCAAAAGATAATGGTGGTTGTAGACATTTATGTACTGATGTTAAAGATGGATATTTTTGTCATTGTAGAGATGGATATCAACCAGATCCAGATAATCCATTTGATTGTATTGATATTGATGAATGTAAAGGAAATAATACATGTACACAATCTTGCCTTAATACAAAAGGTGGATATCTTTGTAGATGTTTAGAAGATTATGAAAATTCTGTATTTGTTGGAGCAATGTCAGGAAAAGATTGTAGAGCAAA
This sequence comes from Strongyloides stercoralis, assembly GCA_029582065.1. NCBI lineage: Eukaryota > Metazoa > Nematoda > Chromadorea > Rhabditida > Strongyloididae > Strongyloides > Strongyloides stercoralis. Next base: position 2,592,043 of record JARPTA010000007.1, read on the forward strand.
AGGTGATCCAGCTCAAGTTATTATAGCAGCTGATGATGAAATTGTAGAATTACATTTATCTGGTGGTAAAGGAACTAATAGACATGCTGTAGCAAATGCTGCTGAAACTAAAGGACAAAATGATATTATAGGTGTAGAATTTGATCCAAGAAGAGAATTAATGTTTTGGATTGATTTAACACAAAAAAAAATCTTTAGATCAGCTTTACCTAAAGGTAATCAAAGTCATTCTGGACAGCCACTTGAAATTGATTTTGATTCACTTGGTATTATACCATCTGCTTTAAGTGTTGACTATGTTACAGGAAATCTTTTTATTACTACAATAAGTAATGATGCAAGTACTTCAAGTCTTATTGCTAGAAAAAAAAGAATGTCCGAACCAATAAAAAATACTGGTTCTATATATGTAGCAAAAAATGACGGAAGATATTTTACTAAAATTATTGGTTCACGTTTAGAAATGCCAACAGCAATTGTTACATTACCATCTATTGGAAGAATATGTTTTTCTGATAGTGGTATGAATGCTAAAATTGAATGTTCTGATATGGATGGAAGAAAAAGAAATATACTTGCTAAAGAATTAGTTTTTGCTCCATCTAGTATGACTGTAGATGAAGGAAAAGGAAACAGAATTTATTGGACTGATCCAAAATATCATAAAATTGATTCAATTCTTCCTGATGGTTCAGATAGAAAGATAATTGTTAAAGATAGAAAAACACCATATGCAGTAGATGTATTTGAAAATAATCTTTATTGGGGAAGTAAAGAAACTAAAACATTATATGTTCAAGATAAATTTGGTAGAGGAAGACTTTATGTTTTAGCTTCTGGATTAGAAGATATTCATGCTATTCGTATACAACAAAGATTTGCTAAAGATACTAAAAGAATTGAAGGTTCATGTAAAAGCAGTGATTGTTCACATATATGTGTTGAACTTCCTAATAATGGTTTCCATTGCATTTGTCCAAAAGGAAATCTTCAAGGTGATGGTAAAACATGTTCTGCACCAAAAGTTGAAGCATTAGAAATGCCTCAACAATGTAAATGTGAAAATGGTGGAATTTGCATGGTAAATGGTTTATGTGATTGTGGCGATATGGAAGGTGAATATTGTCAAAAAGGTTCATCTGTTACTAAACAATTAATTGGATCATTTAGAAGTGGAGCATTAATTGGAATTTTATTAATGATAATAGCTTTAATTATAATGGGAATTATAGCTTTCTTAGCAATAAATGCATATCAAAAAAAATGGTTATTATTTAAAAAGAAAGAAGGAAATGATCCAAGCGTATCTTTTAGTGGTAATGTAATATCATTTTCTAATCCAGTATTAGAAAATAAACAAAATGAACCAACACAAATAGAATATCAAACAGCAACATTAACGGCTGTATCAAATAATGAAGTAGAACCTTCAAGTACAACATTTTCTAATCCAGTATATGATCTTGAAGCTAATGATAGCTTAGAATTAGCCCCAACTTTATTAAAAAATCAAACATCAACTGTTGATAATGATTTTCAAAAAAATAAAAAAAGTGTAGAACCAATGACAGTTGAGAATCCGTTAGCAGATTTAGATGAAGTTAATCATGTAATTGAACCATCATATAATATAATAGCTCCAAGAAGTGATCTTTTAAAAAGTCCAACAGTTCCACCGCGTCCAATAAAAGGAATAGAAAAAGATAAAACACATCTTGTACCGGATCAAATATCAGATGTGTAAATTTTTATAGTCGGAATTTTTTTATAAATATGCATAATATTATTTTTAGCCATATTTTTTTTATTTTTGTTCATTGAAATTTAGTTATTTTTTATGCCTTGCCTTACATTTTTGAGGGGTACAGGGCAATTCTTCAAATTGCGGATATTTGGCAAAAGTTTAAACATGTGTAAAATACGTATAAAACAAAATTTATTTTTTTTATTTATAGTATACAATATTATAAAAAAATACTTTAAATAAGTTTATTAACATCAATGTCTCAATTAAATTTTATTTAATTTATATTTTGCTTATAAAATATCAAATTTTGATGAATATATATTTTATCGTTATTTTTTGTATAAATTTATGAAACATTATTAATTAATAAATTATTTTGTTAAAAACAATTTTTTTTTATTTTTAAATTATTTCTTTATTTATTAAAATTAATGTATTTTTTATAAAAAATAGTCGTATTTAATCAAATTATTTTTTATATTAGATAAATTTTTAAAAAAAAAAACTTTAAACAAAATTATGACATCAACTTATATTTGTTTATTAAAATGGCATAATTTAATAATTTTACAATAAAAAAACACAATCATGATTAAGAAAATAAAAAAAAATTTTCCATAGTTATTTAGTTATTTTTTTTTTGTTTTATAAATAGAATTATTATCGGTTTTTAGTTTTTTAAAAATAATAGTTTTTAACTAAATAATAATAACTATCTTTTTCAATTTTCCTTTACTTCATATGACATATCCAGTTAATTTTTATATTTAATATTTCCAGCAGATTTACTTTAGATTGCTATTAGATTGCACTACTATATTAATTTAAATTTTTAAATAATCAAATAATCCTTATGAGTTTAAAAACAAATAAATTTTTATATTTAATATAACTAACCATACAATACAATTTTTATTTAAATAACTAGTTTAAACTTTAAAATTAAAAAAAAATATTATCATAAAGATAAAAGCTTACAATAAGAAAATAATATATCATTATTAAAAATTATTACAACACAATTATTTAAACGATTTAGGTTATAAATCACCAATTATAAAATTTATATAGTAATTCGTTCTTATTTCTTTAGATAGACTTACTAAAAGACCGTTTTTTATTATATTAATAAAATTAAAAAATTATTTGACCTAATATATTATTACACATTTTTTCTGTTCAAAATACCACAGTATTCACAAAATAATAAGTTTTGTTATTTTATTAAATTGTTGTTATTTAATAAAAAAATTTTTAATTATAATTTTTTGATTGATCAATAAGAGTAAAATATCATTCATCAGTATTAAGAGAGTAAATTTTAAAAAATTTTAAAAACAAAGAAGCAAAACGATTAAGTGGAAAAAGATATGATTGCCATAATTTTACTTTTTATAAAAAATATTTATTATTGTTATTCTTCAATTTGTTTTATAAATAATATATTTTGGAAGAAAAATTTTTTAATTATATTTACTATTCTTTACTAGAATTACCAACTTTAAACAAAAATTTTTTTCTTGTTTAATCAATACAAATAATAGTATTCTAGATTGTTTATTATTAGATAAATGTTTTAACTAAAATAAAAAAAAAGGATGTATAAAAAGAAGTGGCCCTATTTTTAAAGTTAAATAACTTTTTTTTACTTAATATTTTTTATGATACTTTATCTAATAGAGAATTGTTAAAAGTATAATATATTACGAGATCATTCTTAACAAACAACTTAAAATTAAACTAAAGGTAAAAATATATTATGGCATTTATACACACACATTGCTTCTCTTAGTTCAAATGTTTTAAATAATAAATTTTTTTTTATTTATAATTGTCATTAATTAACAGAAATAATTTTTAATAAAATTAAAATAAAAATTGTTACATAGCTAAACATACAAAAGATTTATTAGTCTTAAATAATAAAAAAAATCCAATTATTAATATTACAAAAAATTGAAAATTCAATGTGTTAAAATGGGTATAATTAAAAAAAATATTTTTTTTGTTTATCAAATAAAACAAAATAATTTTTGTTCAGTCTATTGTATTAAAAATGAAAAATTTGATTTACATAATAAATTTGATTTTTTTATAAATATGATATTAGAACAATTCATCTTTCTAGCAATTAAAATGTTTAAATTTTTAAAAAATTTGAACCTTTTTGATCATTGAAATAATCACTTAAATCATTATACCAAATATTTAAAATTTTTAACAACAAGGTAATTTTAATAATAGAAATTCAAAAAAAAATAAAGTTTTAAAAAATTAAACTTTCAAATAAATAAATTTTTAATATCTTAAGGAAACATAATATTAAAAGTATAAAATTTTTAGTTAAAATATTTTTTATTTATCAATTTTTATAAGTTTAAAATACAGCCTGTTCCATAAGTAACTCCCAATTTTTTTAAATTTTTTTTCTAATTGATATTTTCTTTTTTTTATCTGATAGAAAATTGTCTAAAGTATGTTATGTTATAAGATCGTTCTTAAGAAACAACTTTTAACAAAACTAAAATTATAACTATAATAACTTTTTTTGATGTAATATCAGACTTTACAATTACTTACTTAATTTATAAGTATTGAAACCAAGAGATATGAAAAGCAATGTAAAAATAGTAACTTTAAAACTAATGAATTTAAACACTTTCAAAATAAAATATTAATTTAGAATTTTCTTTAAAAATACAGTAATTTAAAAAAAATATATTTTTAAAACACGTTTCCCAGGAAAGTCGAACAAGCTAGGACAAGCACAATTTTAAATTTCTAATTTAATATCCTTAATATATTTACCTAGTTGACATATTACCAAATACAAAATATTAGCTTCATATCTCTTCATTGCACTTCTGTAGAGCTTCAAAAAAATTTTGACCTACTTTTCATATCTCAAAAACTAGTGGATGAAACTATATCGATATATATATCAATCTTCACCATTTTTTGAATCCTTTTCAAATATGCAAATAAAAATTTAAAATCTTTGTATTTTGAAGTAGTTAGTGTCAGAAAACTAACAAAAATCGAGTTTCCCAATTTAGCAAATAGTCTCAGTGAATAAAGCATATTTGAAAACCTATAGTTACATATTCAGTTTATTCTCAAGTGTGTGAGAAAAAAAGTTTTTGATAAGTAAAATTTTAAAATTTTTACTTTTTAAACCCTTAAAAAACATAAAAAATAAAATTTTTCAATCACTACACTCAAAATTTAAAACTGTTTCTACGACTGTTTTTTTACAATTTAGGGTAGTAATTCACATTTGTGTCATTTTGACAAATAAATTAGTTTTTTTTAAAAGGTGTTAAAATTTGATTCAAAAATACATGTATATTACTTAGAAAATAAAAGATAAATTTTTGAAAACTGTATGGTTTTTTCTTAAGGAATGTATATACAGTCAATATGACTTACATATTTTTTTTACAATTTATTACAGACTTTTTTTTTTAAAATTTATAATAATTTCTTAGAAAATAATTATAAACTCTTGAAATTTATAATAATTTTTTTATGCAAATGTATCAACAGTCAATATGACTTACATACACTTTTTATAAAATGATATACATTTTTTAACTAGCAAGGTGTTATTTTCTTTTTTAAAAATAGATATCTTTACAAAAAATGTACCTTTTTTTTTAATTTTTTTTACAAACAATTTTTTAAGAAACGTATATACATAACAGTTTAATTACATATGCAAAAAAAATTTTTAGCAACAATTCCGTTTTTGCCGATTTTTTATTTATTAAAAAATTTGATCGTGTTTTTTTATATGATTTATTTTTTTTTGATATATTAATTCTTTTTTTACAAAAAAAAATTTAAAACAAAGAATAAACAAGAAAAAATATTTTTTCGAAAGATTATGATTATATAAACCATTACTTATTTTGATTGTAAAAAAGAATTAATATATCAAAAAAAAAATAAATCATATAAAAAAACATGATCAAATTTTTTAATTAATAAAAAATCGGCAAAAACGGAATTGTTGCTAAAAAGTTTTTCTGCATATGTAATTAAACTACTATGTATATACGTTTCTTAAAAAATTGTTTGTAAAAAAAATTAAAAAAAAAGGTACATTTTTTGTAAAGATATCTATTTTTAAAAAAGAAAATAACACCTTGCTAGTTAAAAAATGTATATCATTTTATAAAAAGTGTATGTAAGTCATATTGACTGTTGATACATTCAAATCAAAAGTCTATTCATTTTTTAAGTATTTATGGTACATTCTTTTATAAATAAACATGAATTAATAACTACATGTACATATGTTTTTTTAAATGCTATGGATTTATTTATTTTTACATAATTTTATTTTTGTATTGTCGTAATAATTTTTTTAAATTTATGAAATCACAAATATTCTATATATTTAATGTTAATAATTTAAAAAAAAAGTTAAATTTTATTATTATGATACTACATCCAAGGGTAGTAATGTATATGTCAGATTGACTGTTTAAAATTTTGAGTGTATATAATTATTATATAATATTTTACCAACTATTATATATGTATTTTTTATAACTATTATTTTTATTATTTTATTATATTTATTATCAAATAAATACACAAATAAATAAATTCTTATTTTATCTTATTATATCAATAAATTTTAAATATTTTTTTTACTTTAAAATTGTTAATAGTTTTAATATTTATTGTTATTATACTTTTTATAATACTATAAACAATATATTCAAAATTTGATTAAAATTACAATCAAAATAATAAGTATTTTTTTTTATATATATGAAATATTTTAATCAACCATAATATAAAATTAATATTTTTTAAGTTAATAAAAACTTATTAATATAAAATATACAAAAAGTTAAATTTAAAAAAAAAATATTTTTTTAATATTAAATAATGTTATTAATTTTAATATACAATAATACAAAAAAATATACCTATTATAAAAAAATAATTATAAATAAAATTAAAAAATTTTTGAAATTGCAGTTTCCCTAATTTAAAAATTATCAAATATAAGATATTCTTTTGCAAAATCTTCAATACTTCGTTTGTCTTTTTTCAAATCTTCTAACATTTTCAAATATTCTTTTTCAACCATAATATCTTTAGACAAAGATGTTTCATTCTGAGTAACACATTTTTCAAATAAATTTATCCTTGTTTTTTTATTATTTGAAGTTTTATTTAAAGATTTTTTTTGATTTTCTTCAACAGCAATATATCTTTCTTTGACATTACCAATACTTTTTGAAGTTCTTTTTTTTTCATCTTTAATATTAGTAGATAATCCGGAAATATTGATTTGTTTATTGATTGAATTATTATTTAAAGATATTGTTTGAGTTTCTTCAACCGGAATATATTCTTTTTTAATATTAATAACACCCTTTAATGTTCTTTTTTTTCTACTTTTAACATTATACAATTCTGAGCTATTTTTTTCTTTGTTATTTAAATTATTATTTAAATGTGTTGTTAAATCCTCTTCAACAGGAACATATCCTTCTTTAACATTAACAACAACTTTTGAAGTTCTTTTTTTTACATTTATTACACTAGATAACCTTTGAACATTGCCTTCTTTATCATTAGAAGTATTGTTTAAAGGTGTAGTTAAATTTTCTCCAATGGAATAGCATTCTTCTTCTTCAATATTTAAAACATCTTTTAATGTTTTTTCTTTTTCATTATCACTAATATATTCCTCTTTAATAATAAAATCATTTTTTGATTCTTTTTCATCTTCAAAATAAGACAATCTTGAAATATTTCTTTTTTTATTGTTTGAAATATTAATTGATGAAGTTGATGAATTGTCTTCAACAGGAATATATTCTTCTTTGATATTAATAATACTTTTTAATATTTCTATTTCTTTATTTTCAACATTGGATAATCCCAAAAGAATTTCTTTTTTATTTTTCAAAATATTATTTAAAGGTTTCTTTGAAATTTCTTCAATAGAAAAATATTTTTCTTTGGTATTATAAAAATTTTTTGTTATTTTTAATTTTTCATCTTCAACATCAGACAATTCTGACATTTTTGTATTTCTTATTTTTTTATTCTTTTTTTTCATTAAATCAATAGAAAATACCTTATTGTTGTTTATCATATTCTTTTCAAAAAAGTTGAAAATAGTGTTAAACTTTTACCAACTGTTTTTTAATGTATTGACCGACTTGGAATAATGTTCTTTACAAAATATATAATAATTTTTTTTCAAAATTTATCTACTAAAATAAATATATTAACAATCAAATTATATAATTAAAATTAAGAAAAAAAAAAAGAAAACATAAATATAAATTTATAGTAATAAGTGTAACTTACCTAAGGTTTTAATTTTTACAAAACTATTTAAAAATGATTTAAAAATAAAATTTGTTTTAGCTTATCCAATATTAACCCCTAAAATAAAAAAATAGTATTGCGAAAATGTTTTATCAAATAAAGAAAAAAAAAAAAATAATTAAATATAAAATATAAAAATATTTATTTAGATATAAGCCAAAAAAATTTAGTTTAGCTGTTTAAAAGTCTTAAATTTTAAGTTGGAATAATATTACTTATTATTAGATTTTTTGTATGTCTTTAAAAGAACTAAAAAAAAATAATCATTTTTTTTTATCATATACTTTTTTGAAAGATTTAATTTTTTTTTTACAATTGAAATGCTACAGAAAAAATGAGATTTTTACATCAATATGATCAAAAATTAATAAAAAACAATTTATATTTTAAAGATTCTTTAAAAATTTCTATATATGATTAATACTTTATAATAAAAATGTTTAAATACTTTTTTGTTTTGTTTTTTAAAAAATTAAATTGGTTATAAGTAATTGATGATTAATAAATTTTTACAAATAAATATATGTATAGGTTATTTTTAAAAAAACAAACATATTACAAACAATTTTGAAGATACTTGACTTTTACGTTATAAGGGAAAATTTGAAAATTAATTTAGCAATTCTAATACAGATTTTTACAACCAAATTTATCAATTTTGGTTTTATTTTCAAAAAATATCTTACTTATAAAATATGACAAAAATTGTAATTAAAAAAGTTATAAAAAATTACACTCATAACTCAAGTTAACGAGACACTTGAAAACATAAAAGTTGTTGCGCTTGACTTTTTTTAATTATTAGATATACCCTACGTTAAAAATTTTTTCTTGTCTTCAACAGTTCTTGAGATATGATGATTGTTTTTTTCCCGCTAAATCATTTAATATCATTTTTTATATCATTAAAATGACTTAAAATATAAAATTATTTAGAAAACAGTTTCTATGTGAAAATTGATTTTAAATTGATTTTAAAAAAATATATTCTTTTATCACAATTTTAATCAAACTATGGTTAATTTTAGAAATAATTTTAAAAAAAATATGAATTATCTTTGACTTCTTTTGCTTCACAACAAAGATTTTTGTATATAGTTAACATTGTAAGTAATTTTTTTTAAATTATCAAATGCTGACATTTTTGTACTTTAAAATCTTTATAGTATTTAGAAAATCATATTTTGATCAAAAAAGTTCTAAATTAACAATATCATTATTAGTACTAATAATATAAATAAATTTTATTTAATCTTTTTATATAATAATTATACAAAATATATGTAAATTAACAATTTACCAATGTTGTTCTTGAAACATTGTTTTTATTTTACGCGGTTTTGGAGTTTTGTATTTATATTGTTTAAGTAAAAATCATCCTTTTTCTACTACCAATTTTTTATATTACATATTTTGTTATTTTTTTTATAGTTTTTTAAAAATTTTGTTAATTTTTTTGTCTACTTTTACGAGTTTTTTCTTTTTTTTTTTTATTTATTTGTTGATTTTATTTTTCTTTTATTTAAAAAAAAATTTGTTTCAGATTACTATTAATAAGTAATGTATCTAAAGAAAATCTTTTTATATTTGTTAATAATGAGATAATAAAGGAATTTGGGTAATAACTGTGATATGAAAGGATGGTATTGAATATCTCAATAGTAAGGGTTTAATTTATTATTAATAATTATTGTTTTTTTTTTAGAATCATAGCTTTATGTTTTACTGTTGATTACAGTAAATGAATTCAATATAAGTTTAAAGGGAATCTTATTGTGTCTTTAAATAGTCGTAGACAAATATAAACTGTGTATTGATTGGTTTTAATGGAGTATGGAAAAAAAATTAGCTGATCAATAGCTGAGTTTTAACTATTATTAAAGGAATGTGTAGGATTTTTAATTTATTTTAAAAATGTCTGAAGAAAATTGAAATGAGGTTTTATTGATTTTCTAAAAAGTCTAAGATTGTTAATGAATTAAAGGTAATTTATAAAAAGTGTTTAAAATATACTTTTTAGATACAATGTTTGGTTACTTTTTTAATAACCAAACTTACAATGAAAAGTCACAGTTCAAATTAGAAGCTGGTAATAAAAAGATTATTAAAAACGTGTAAGAATTACTAATACAATGTCAAACAAAGTATTCTTACTACTACATTATTTGTTTTTGGACTATTAGACAAACTAAATAAATAGGTCTCTTTTTGACGAAATAATAAAAAGAAATGTTGTAAGAAGCTTTTTGTAGATATCTATTAATGTAGAAGAAATTTTGGTATAAATGGAATAGTGCTGAATATCTCAAGGTAAGTAGGAATTAAATTAATCGTTAATAAATAATGATTTTTTTATCTAGAACTTTAAGATAATTTTAATAGTAAAAAAAAAATTAAAAAGTTTTTTAATCTTTGTAATTAAATGGGACTTGTAAACAATTGGAAAATTTTTATTTGGTAAGTGAACATTTTTAGTTTTATTTTTAATAATAATTTTTAGGAAAGCTAATATTAATTTCTATGGAGTCGGTTTTAATGCTTAGAAAAAGAAGTTTAAGTAATTGATATATTTTTAATTTGAGAATAATTCTAAATATTCTTTGTTTATGTAAATAAATAAAATATAAATTGTTTGAGAGGATCTCTCTCAAAATATGTTATTTTTTTTATTGTTATTTTAATGGTTAAAACCTTTAGTTATTTAAAAAAAAAGAAAGAAAAAAGTTTTTAGGTAGTAAATCGGAAACATTACATTCTTAGAATTTTGATGGACAATGTTTTAAAATTATATATTCAAGTATAGAATTTAACAATTTTATGTATGATTGTTGTGAATTTAGAAAAATAAAAAAAGAAATATATTGATTTGTTATTGATAGTATCTCTGATTGTAATGGATGATATTGATGTAAATGTATTGACCTACTTTTAATAAAATAAGTTACTGTGTTTTAAATTAAAATGAAAATATTTGGAGCTAGTTTATTATTGTCAATAAACAACAATCTTAGGAGTTCAACAATTGAATATTTTAAAAGCTGCCAATATTTCAAAAGTATTTTATTATTTAATAACATGAAGATAAAAAATATTTGATGTTTGCCTATATAATAAGTAAGAAGTTAGTTTTTTTTTTATTTCTATTAAAAGAATGGGATATTTTAAAGAACGTTGGATTTTTTTTTGTTAAATAAGTTAAACGAGAATTGTTAAACAAGGAAAGAAGTTTATAAATATTACAAATCTCAATTATTGATTAGAAATTTTACTTTAAACTCAGAGTACGATTTGAACAAATAATCGAAGAGATTAGAAAATTTTACCACAAAGACTTACAGCTGGTTGTTTATAAATTTTGTTTCAACTTGTGATTTTTTAAGCACTTATAAGTTAACAAATATTGTAAATAAAAAAAAAAAAGAATATTTTATAACTTATAACAAATAAAAATAAATATTAAAAGATTTATTAATTTTTATTGGAATAATATATCTTTTTAAAATTGCTTAAAATTTTCAAAAAATTATAAAATAAAACGTTACTGAGAAAGTGTATTTTGTAAATGTTGAAATGATAAATATTTTTAATCTTGTAAACTGTAATTAAAGATTATTTTCATAAATTTTCTCAAAAGAATTATTCTTTATAAGTTTAATTAAATTATATATTTTTATTTATTTACTTTAAAACAATAGCATTTTTAATATGTTATAATATGTAATAGAATTATTTTATCTATATAAACCTATGTCTAATTTTTTTTCTATAATAAACATTAATTAATTATATTGTAAAATTTTTAGTATAAAGAAATAATTAATAACTTAAACAAAACATTAATAGTATAATATAGTTAACGTAATTGTTCATTTTTTCTATTAAATTAAAAATATTTTTAATTAAAGCATTTACCAAGTATTAGACTAAATTAGTTGTAAAAATATATGTGATCCCATTTAAAAAAAAATGTTTATATTAAAAAAATATTTGACATACTTCTAAAACCTATCAAATATTAATAGTCTTTTTCAAATAGTATTTTAATCATAAAATTTTTTTGAAATTGATTATATTTTAAAATATAATTTTTTACCAGTCGTTTTCCTGAAAATAAATAATGCAAAATTTAGAAAAAAAAAAAATAATTATAGGAAAAAAAGTTTATTTTACGTTTTTTAAATAAATAAACAATTCTAGTATTTTAAGTATTCATTTATTAATTATAAAAATTTTATATTTTAGAAATAATTTTTAAAATTAGTCAAAAATTTGATTATTAATTTTTTTTTAAAATAAAACGGATTTTTTCTAACAATTTGTAATAAAGATATAATATACGCTATGTCAGGGAGAAACTACAGAATATTATAGACGTAGAACGCAATTATAAAAGGAAACATCTCGTATGATATTTAGTCACTTTAGTCAATCTAATCAGTTTAGAGGAAACATATTTATAAGTTGTAACATTTGTAATATTATAACATCTTAATAAAAGCTACATATAAAACTTATATTATACTTTCTTGGAACCTTTCAAAAGTCCTACTTATTTTTTGTGTTTTCCGGATAACAATCTATATATATAATATAGTATATATAGTAGATAAATGTACAGTAGATTTTATTTTAAATGATAAAAAAACTATAAAAATATTTATATTTAAAATGGTTATTCTTGTTTAATTGCTTTCTTAATAATTTAAATATAACTTTATTTTGTTAATTATTAATTATTGATAATTATTATGTATTTTAGTATAAGATTGTTACGAGGATAATACTTCAATTTACTTATAAAACAGATAGCATTAAACTTTGTTTTAAAAATAAAAGCAGCAATCATTTCAATAATATTGTTGTTTTCAAATATCATTTATAAAAAAAAATTGAATTTTTGAAAATTGAAAAAATATTTACTAATTATTTATATACTTTTAATTTGTTTATATACAAAAAATTAAAATTATTATAAAATAAAAATATTAAAAAAAACCTTCAAAATTTCTAACATTTTTTTAATAATTCTTCAAGTTTTTTAGACATATTATAATTTTTTTTTATACGATTGATTAATTCTTCACATTTTGTAAGACCCTAAAAAATTATAATTATTCAATAAATTAAAAATATATTTAATATAATCTTACAGAAAGAACAAATGTTATACTTATATCCCTATAACCACGTTCTTCTAATGAAGAAGGCCAACATACTCCCATTTTTTCTGCTTCTAATTCAACAATATGTCTCATTGAATCTTAAAATATTCTTAAAAATTCTTTTTTTACTTACCTCTTAAGCCTATTAAATAGATATCAAGTTCATTGATTAATGTTTGCCTTTCTTTTTCTAACAAAATTAATTCTTTTATCTTTTTAACAAAGTCAGGAGAAGTTTTATAAACTTTAGATGATGCCATTTTTAAGAAAATAAAAATGTTTTTCTGAAAAAAAAATTGGGAAAATGAGTCTCTCTTTAATTAAACAGTATTTATAAAAACAAATAAATTATAAAAATTGTAGAATTTATATTGAAAAAGATATAAATTATAAAAAAAAAAACTAAGATATCTTTCTGTTTATTTCTTTTCAAAGGTAAAAAAAAATTGGTACTTAATATCTTTTTGAATAAAATTTTATAATTTAATTAGCTTTAAGAAAAAAAAATTTGTAGAAATTTAGGGAAACACGATTTATCTTTCTAAGATGCTTGTTGACTTGAGTTGTAAGTGTATTCTTAAGAATATCTTTAAAATATATTTTCTATCCTATCTTAAGAATTAGAATTCTTATGAAAATAAATTGAGCTCAACAAATTTCTTACAAAAATATTTTCCATAACAGTTTAAATATTTTTATAATTTTCAAAATTATTAAGGAAATCAGGTTTATTGAAAGATATTATTTATCATCAAAGTAAACTTTTATTGAACACAACAATTTTATTGTAGAAAGTTATCAAATAAAACCTACTTTTATCACTTAGACAAATACCTTGGTTATTAAATCATAGCTTTGTTTAATAGATTTTCTTAATCTTCATTGTTCTTCAAGATTTAAAAATATAAAGTTTGTTCCTGAAATTAACTTCTTAAAAATAGTGATTTTTGGTATTGGCATCATACCAAATAATTTCGTTACTGGTACAAAAAAGTCATAGATGCCGAATATTTTTTTCATCATATTTAAAATTGATCATAACTTGATTAGAAATAGTGATAAAAAGATGTTATTTTTTTAAAGAACTTTAAATCAGTTTTCGATTAAGGTTACATTCAAAATATTTTAATATCTCCATTACTTACTTATTAAGATATATAAAATGATGACATACAAGAGATACATACAAAAATTGTTGTTATCATATCTCAAGAATGGTTCAATATTAAAAAAAAATTTTAACAAGGACTACATTTAAAAATTCAATACAAGTTCAGCGCAGCATAATTCATTTAAATATAAGCTCATTGACTTAAGTTGGGAGTATATTGTTAATAAATTTTTTAGATAATATTTCTTATGATATCTCAAGAATAAGAAATTTTACAAAACTGATATTAGACTCAGTAAATTTTTAATAAAAATCTACTTTATAACAGTTAAAATAATTTCATAATTTTGGAATAAAACAAAAAAGTTAGATATTGAAAAATATTCCCCAGCGCCAATGTAAAATTTAAATGAACACAACCATTTTTATTGTATAGAATTATCAAATAAAACTTATTTTTATCATTTAGACAATTCATTTTATTAATTATTTATACATCTCATTAATCATCTACTAAATCTCTACAAGTTTTGAAGATTTTAAAGTATGAAGTTTGTTACTATGAATTAAGTATTGAAACGGTGTCTACTTATAATATTAACGTTATACCAAACAATTTCGTTACTGGTCCAAAAAAGTCATAGATAATGAATATTTTTTCATCGTGTTTGAAATTGTTCATAACTTGACTTAAAATAATAATAAGAAGATACTATTTTTTTAGAATGACTTAAAATTAATTTTAAATTAGGGTCTACCTTTAAAATATTTTTATATCTATACCATTTATTAAGATATATAAACGATGATTTGAAGATCGGGCGCCAAAAAATGTTTTTTGTTATATCTTAAGAATGGTTTGAGATTGGAAAAACTTGTCAACCTAGACTATACCTAGAAACTTTGTAAAAGTTCAGCACAACAAGTTCTATTCTTCTATAATTTCATTGACTTGAGTTATTAGTACGTCCTTGAGAATTTTTTAAATTTATATTTCTTATCATATCTCAAGAAAGAGTTGTTCTATTAAAATTATATTATGTTTAATGAATTAATTACAAAAATCTAAATTAGAATCGGTAAAATAATTTCATGATTATGGTTGTAAAATAAAAAACAATTTTTCTTAAAAAATATACTTCTCTATTGACTATAACTTAATGTGACTTTAAAGATTCTTATTATTATTAATCATGGTCACATTAGAAATAAATTAAATTTGATTTTGATTTAAATACTGGGATCAATAATTATTAATTTATTTGAATTGGATAAAAAATATCATTGAATTTTTTTTAAATTTAGACGTTTTTGGAATTTTGTTTATCATTCTTTAAAGAAGAATCATTTTTTTTTATCACACAATTTTTTTTATAGCACATTATATATTATTTTTTTTAAATTATTTTTTGAATATTGTAATATTTTTTTTTATGTTTTTTAATTAAAAATTTATTTTGTTTTATCTTTTAAATTATAGTAATTGAATTTATTTTTTTAGCACATTAATAATCTTTAATATGAGATTTTTTTTCTATTTCAGAGGAGGACAATAATACTAATAGAAATAATTTTGAAAAAGAAAATATTTGTATACTTGCATAACAGAATTTTTCTGTAGCAATAGGTAAGTCATCAGAAAATATTTTAAAAATTTTTATATTTCGTAGATGTACCTTTTGATAATTGTCTTGATGAATCAATCGAAGACGAAGATAGCTATGTAAAAATATTATTTCATCAATTGATAAACAAAAAAATGGGTTGGATTCTTTTAATGTTCTTAGAATAATATCAAAACCTATTAAAGTTAATGAAAACTTCTTTAACAGTTTTCTACAAGTTTTGATTTTAATAAAAACAGTTACAAAACAAGAATAATTCAAGAAATTTAATTTTTCAACAGAAGCGCTTCTAATGTTATGGTATTAAAAAAGATCTGTGAAATTTATCTTGATTTAATTAAGGATTTTGATGAAGTATATGAAAAAAAAACAGATTTACCCTATTATTTATAATCTTAAGTATGAAACATTTGGAATTTTTTATAGAGATGAATTTATGACTTTTTTATATGAATATGTTCATAATTGTGTGTTAGAAAATGGACTATATTAAAATTTTATGAAATGATTTAGAAGAGTTGAATAGTTTTTGATTAGCACTACTGGAATTCACAAAAAATGTTTAGGTAGATTCAACAGTTATAAAAAAATGAAAGTTTTGCTCTTATTAAGAACATCAATTAATTTAACTTTAACACTGTAAGTTTAATTATAAGTTACAAATCTTTATCACTAACAACTGATAAAAATAAAAATCAAATTTTATCATTTTTGTTGACTCTAAAACAAAATTTAAATTTAAACAAATTCAAGTCATCAACTGAATATGATGGAATTGCAAGTAATATATGTTACATAAAATTATGATGTTAATAACTATTTATTGAGGAATTGGAATTAATATTGTTTTAAGCGTTTCAAATAACTCAAGTAATAATAAGATAACCTCTTTGGATTATGGATCTGTTAGTAATGTTATTATAATATTAATCAATGAATAATAATGATGAGCATGGAAGTGATAGCAATAGTAATAAAAAAGATTATTTTAAAGTGTCAGCTTGGGAGCATTGTTTTACTGAATTTAATTATATTTTATCAATTACTATCATTTCTGAATACATTAATACTTTTTTGATAAAAAGAAATAATTTGTTAAATAAATGTTTTTATAATTTGAACAACATTCTAATTTATTTGATGAGATTTTTAACATTATAGATACATTATTAAAGTGTAAAGAATTTTTTTTAACAAAAATGTTTCAATTGTAAGTGAAATAGGTAAATACATGTTTTTGAAAATGTTTAAAAATTTATGTTATAATAAAGAAAAAATTGTGACTTTATTAATTGATAGCATGTATTCAAAAAATAATGTCAGTTATCATGCTTTAAATACAATTTACACGATAGTTAAATATTACTCATTTGATTTTGTTTTTCATATAGACTATTACTTTGATAGAATAACTGATTATTGTATTTAATTTAAACCAAAACTTCTAAGAGTATATTTTGAAATATTATCATCTCTTTCTATTTCATGTTCTGACGAAGAAACAGAATCAAAAAATTTTCTATTTACGACTTATTTAATTATTTTTTTGAATCATTTGGTGAAAACTTATTTTGTGTAGCAATGTTGGCAGGGTATTGTTCATTTATGTGAATTAATTTGTTAAGATCCAGAAAAGTATTTTTTTGAAATATTTAAAATTTTAGAAAACTTGGCCAATTACTCAAATTATAACCCAGAAAATAGAAGTTATTATTTTATAAAGTTGAGTATAAATTTAAAAGATGGCCATAAGAAGTTCTGAAAGGAATCAGAAAAAATTAATTAAATTAATGAATAAATAAATTTTACATACCTTTAAAATTACATATTTTGAATATTTAGAAAGGCTACTTGAATACATTACTACAGAAGATAGTGATTTTTCTCCATTATTTAAAGTCTACAATTATATTGATTCACAATATTTTATGAGACATACATCTTTTTTAAAACGTGATTTAAAAAATTCTTGCAATTAAAATGTTAGTATGTTGAATTTTGTAACTCCTATAATTCAATTTATCTAAAAATTTTTAAGATTAGTAAATAATTAGAAAATGCAAATTGATAAATCTTCTTTTGAAAATTTATATTTTATATCAGGTAAGTTATGTTTCTAAATTATATTATATGACATTGTTTTTTTAGAAGCAAATATTGATTTTCATGGAATAAGTTTAATATTTGAAAAATAAAATTTGAACAATAAAGAAATATTTGATCTCAGAAAAACTATTATATTCTTATTAGATTGTATTTCTAATCTTTTAAACACTTTTACTGACTGCAGTTCTTCTTCTAAACATAATAAATACTTCAAAAGAAGTATTGATTGAATGTTAAATTCCAATATATATTATCAAATGTTATTGACAGTAAATATAAAGTATTTATGACGTTTCCATCTTTATTATGCAATAGTTATAGTGCGTCAAAAAATTCAGCTTTACTATTTGGAATAAAAAAGCGTGATATTCAGAGTAAAAAGAAAAATCATAATATGAAGATAGATGTTTATGAATGTACTTTAAGAAATACTCAAGTAACAAATAAAAAAAAGAATTTAACAAAGTCTTATTATGAAAGTATTCCTTTTGCTAAAAAAAAATGATTATATAACTTTATTCAACATTAGTGTTTTAATAAAATGTTTTGATGCATTTTTGGAATTTTCATAATTGCTTAGTATAGTATTGAATAGTATGAATTATACAATTAGTAGGATAAAAAATACTTTTGTAAATAAAAAAATGTCTTCTTTTGGAACATCAAAAAATTTTAAGACGATCAAAACAATTTTTCTTTTTGTGGATAAACAAAATAAGAAAGTATTAGAAAAGATTTCTTTCAGAGTGCATAATTCCAATGATGAAATTTTTTGATTACTTATAAAAAAAATTTAAGCATAGAGAATCCACAATATTGTAAAGAATAAAAAATATAGAAAAGAGATATTTTTAATTTATTACTGATAATATTCCTTATCTAATTAATAAAATGATGACGATACTAGTATGGAAGCATTAAATTATTTTTTTGAAACTAAAAGTTTTATAATTTCTTTCAGTATAATGTGTGTAAATATTGATTAATATGTTATATGATTTCGTTAATAAAAATGAATTATCGTGTTTAAGACTTGCAACAAAATATTTTAATTTACTTGATTGTCTATGACCAAAAAGTAAGAATGTCATTAGTTTATTAGTTTCATATTTAAAAGACATTGCAAGAATTTTAGAAGTATATTTTAACTTGATTTTACTAAAATATCAAATTCTTGCTGTTATATATATAATAACTAAGAAATTAATTTTCTTAGTTCCTGTCAATAAATAAAATAATGTAAAGGAAACAACTTTTTCTTATAAATTAAACTATGAAAAGTCAGCTGTAACTAATTCAAATAATTCTTGTAGTTTTAACGCTATTACACAAAAAATCATTTAGCTACATTTATGATGTTTGTTCTATAACTGTTGCTACATTAGCACAAGAATTTTTAACATAAAATGAAAACATATCTAATGACTGTGTACAAAAAAAATTTGGATTTATGGTATTTTGCAATTTTTAATTTAAATAAAATGATTTCTTATATAAATATTTCAAAATTTTGTACAAAAACTGTTTTATCAATAGTTGTTAAGGAAGGAAAAAAGTTTATAGATTTTCTAAGTTCAAAAAGATCTACTTTTGTGACTTATATTAATGTTAACAAAGTTTTTTATGAACATAAAAGACGATTTAAATAAATTTTTAACAAAATTAAAAAATGTTACTTAATTTTATTACCCGGTTTCAAGTCATATGAGATATATTAATAATATACAGTTAACATACAGTACGTGTATTGACCATACCAATATAGCTTTACAGATCTGTATACTAGTAGTATGTTAACTGTATACAGCTAAGAAAAATTTTTTTTAAAAAAAATGTAAAAAAATAATAATGTAATTAAATAAATTCTAACATATTTAAAATTTATAAATTTTTATTTAACTTTATACAGTTAAAAATTACTAGTATTCTTCAAAGTTTTTCTATTGATCATTGTTAACTAAGAACTGTAAGATTAGTTTTATCGAAATTAAGCCTTTATTGAAGCTAGTTTACATGTTGCTTTCTACGTTGAATTAATATTTCAATATTAAGATTCTTGTTTTCCGAAGTTTTAAGTAAATATATATTTATATCAAAAATTTTAAAAAATAACAAAGTTTGAATACAATTATAAAATCAGAAATTTAAAAATTAAAAAGTTACAAACTATTAATTTTTAAATCAGCATTAGATAATATTTAATAAAAGAACATAAATATGGTACTCCATAATTATTTTTTAATTTCATAAATGATTCTTGATGATACTTATTATGAGCAAATTGATAAACTTAGTTCTATCTTTATATGAAAACTTCAATATAATATATGATAAAAAATCTGAAAAAAAAGATTTAAAAAACATACATATAACCTACGTTAATAATGCCGTAAAAACATGAAATTTATTGCGCTAGATTTCCTTTGACTCTTGAAATATGCATTGTACTTAAAAAGTTTCCCAATCTTGAAATATGATCTTTAATTTTCTTCATCCGCATCAAGTTGTCAAGATTTCTAATATCTTAAAAATGGTTGAAAATATAAAAAAACTTTGAAGGTAGATCTTATATGAAAACAAATTTGAAATTGATTCCCAAAAAACACATTCTTTTATCACTACTTCCCATTGAGTTATAGTCAAATTCATAATTGTATAAAAACATTTAATCTCCAAAACTTTTATTATAACTCAGCTGAAATTAGTTTCCATTTGACTCCATAAAAAACATCAGCTTAGAATTAAAATGTTTCATAACTATTTCTTCAAGATTTCTAAAAAAATTCAAAGTTTATCTAAAATAATTTATCATTATTAATTTACATTAAAAACTTCTAAAACCTTGAAATATGTACTACTTAATTAGTTAATAAAAATGCTTGTTATTAATTATCATTCGTGATAATGTCTTGTTTTTCAAAAAATGTAAAAAACATGTAAAAAATATAATTAATTAGGATTAATTAAGATAATTAATTATCACGTATAAACATTATACCAATGTTTACCAAAATACTATACCAATGCATACTCCTGAAGTTCTCACTGTTTACCCGGCAAAAACGGTTGCATAAGACAATCATTTGCATCTTTTTTTAATACCCGCGTACGCGTGTTTTTAATATTTTTTATCTATTATTTATTATTTATTATTTTTTTCAGAATCCAGTTGCAGCTGTTTATTATTATTTCTAATATGGATTACCCCACAGAGGATCAAGATTACTTCAGATAAGTTTAATTTTTGAATTAAAAAAATTTTTTTTTTTAGATTAATTTCAATTCAATTCAAACTAATTTCACCAACTTCTACAACCTATGGCTGCAACTTGGAGGATAAACTAGGATCAGAAAAAATGTTTAACAAATCAAGGTATGTTTTATATTTTTTTTATTTTAAATATTCATTTAAATTTCAGGCTCTCTCTAATATGCTACTGTGGAACACTGTCAGGAAAAAAAATTGGATTCAAAGGAACAACATGAAAAAACAGGTACGTTTAAGAAAAAGTATTTCCCTTTTAAAGTAGCACTCAACCTATAAAAAAAATTTTGTTTTAAGCTTCACACCCAATTATTAAGTCTTAGTTGTTATTTCTATCTTTGCTACTTTAAATATTTCCTATGTTTTTAGTATGTTTTGTTTGTTACTTTATATATTTCTATATTTAGCATTATTTTTTTACCACTTTTAGTTGTTCTCTTGTTATTGTATTATTTATGTAATTTTTAGATGATTTCGTGTATATCTTATAGTCTAAGTTATTTTTTATTATTTTAATATATTGGATACATATCTTTACTACTTTTACTTTTATTTTTTTATTTCTTTAGTATTTACACATTTAACTTAAGTTATTTCTTTCTTTCTTAACTTAATTTACATATTACTTTACTTAGTTTATTTATTACATTGGTATATATTATATAATGTTAGATACTTTCTCAGTAACTTTAGTTATATTTATATTGCCTAAAGTAGTTTTCCTATTATTTTAACATGTCTATTTATTACCTTTACTTATTTTCTTTGTTTCCTTATATATTAATATATTTTTTAAGTATATACTTATATATTATTTAGTAACATTTTAAATACTTTTAAAATAATATTTATATTACTATTAATTGTTTTATTGTTACTTTATGTATATTTATATGTTACTTAAGTATATATTTTATAACTTTAGTTATATTTATTTTACATATAGTATTGTTTCTATTATTTTAACATGTCTATTTATTACTATTAGTTATTTTTATTGTTACTTTATATATATTTATATGTTACTTAAGTATATATTTTATAACTTTAGTTATATTTATTTTACATATTGTATTATTTCTACTATTTTAATTTGTTTATTTGTTACCATTAGTTATTTTTATTGTTACTATATATGTTTATATATTACTTTATATTTATTTACATAGTTATAGTTATTTTTTAATATCTTATTTATATTTATTTATTACTTTTACTTATATTTACTGTTAGTTTACCTATTTAATTATTTGTTTTTCTGTTATTTTTATATATTTTTTATTACTTTTAGTTATAACTGGAGGAAACTGGAGGCTGGGGCTTAATTGAGTACAAATCTGGAGAATGGAGCTTATTATAGGACTATTACTTCGTACAGAAAGGGGATTCAATGGATTCAGGAACTTAGATGAATGCAGTATTCTATTTTTATAACTATTTATTATTTATTTATTGTATTTTGTATTGCTTTGTTGATTTTTTTTGTTTTTTTGCTTGTTTTTAGTTATGTTTCTCTTTTTCAGTTGTTTTTTCCTTCTATTTATTTTGTGGATTCTTGGTTTCTCTTTGGTATTTAATGATTTTCCTGGTTTTTTATTGGTTTATGCTTAAAAATTAACAATTCACTGTGTATTAACCATAAAAAAGTGTTCTGGAGCATCGAAAAATATAAAATTCATGTAAAATTACTGGAAATTTGGGATTTTGGTCGGGAGATCAAACTACAAAACACAAAAATTATGGGAATATACAAATTTTAGCCAAGGGATCAAACTGCAAAACACAAAAATTGTAAGAATATACGAATCTTGGTCAAGAGGTCAAACTACAAAACACAAAATTTGTAAAATACACAGCTAATGCAATGTATTCTATGTTTCTACAGCATTGTTAGCGTAAGTTGTGAATATGTTTTTAAAGTTTTTTTTTCAGTTATATTTTTTTTACCAGATCTTATGTTGGAGACATGCTATGAAGATTAGAGTAAGTTAATCTAATTCCTTATAAAAATTTCATTAAGAATCATTTTTTTATCTTAACAAACTTTTACGAAACTACCGAAAGCATGTTCTTCAAAAAAATATTCTTTACGACTGACTTCAACTTTTATTGATCATAATTTTGTAAGTCTTATTTTTTTACTAATGATTATATTCAAGCTTAATTACTATTCTAGGACTCTCATTTGAATGTACTTTTACTCAAAAGTTTTGAACGATTGTCTTAATATTATTAATATTAACTCAAGGTAGAACGAGGCATGCGGATTAATCTCAATGGAAATAAACTTTAAGTAGTAATTATTCTTTAGTTTTAACATAGCAAAATTTATCAGAAGAAGTTTGAGAAATAATAATTTATCCTGAAAGTAGTTTAAGCACAATAAAAATACACAAAAATTTTTAATGCTCAAGCTATAAAGAAGAAAACTTTTATTCTTATATAATTTTTTCTTTGAAGTCGAGTAAAATTAATTTTATTTTAATATAATAAGTTTCAGATGAATAACAAGAGAAATTGGAGACAATAAGTTTATCTTTAACATCTTCAACTTTTATCATAACATGGATTAAAATAATGATAAAAGAATGTAGGCTTTTGGAATCAACATTGAGTCAGTTTTCAAATAAGGTTTATCTTTGAAATATTTTTTTATCACAAATTGTTTATAAGGTATAAAATATTGGAGCAATATATTGTGTGCGAAAAAATAGTGCTTATTACATCTCAAGAACCTTTGAAGATTAAAGAAATTGTCATTTTGCATTACATTTGAAAGCTTAAGATAAGGCCAACGTTTTAAATTTCATATTTTTGTGAGATTAATAACTTAAATTATGAATACATTTTTAAAAGTTTTATTAGTTATATTTTTATCATGTCTCAAGAATGTAATGTCTAGTGAAATCAAAACTAAGTTCAATAAAATGATCACAAAATTCTGTTCTGAAACAAGTTAATTAATTTTATCATTTTGGATTACAACATGAGGGTTAACTTTTTTTTCAAAAATATTTTTTAGCATCGACTTCAACTTTAATTAGAAACAACGTTATGAATTTTATTTTCATTTTATCAATATTAACATTCAAAGTTAATTTTTTTACAATATTTGTAAACAATAAGACATTATTTCAAATGCAAATAAACTACAATTTAGTTTTGCGTTAAATTATGTGTAAAAATATCAAATACAATTTATTTTCATAGTTTATAGTAATAATGATAACGTGAACTTTTCAAGATTATAAATTAATTTCTAGAACTTTAAAGACTACAAGGATTTCAAAGCCAAAATTCTTCATTTTACATTAACTTCTGAAGAAGTAAAACAGTGGCCGTCAATTTATAAGTGTATATGTGATTTTGTTATGAGACTTAAAAAATCAAACATGCTTAATGTTTTTTTTTTCATCACCACTGACTTCCATCATAATTTTGCTTAGAAGTGATGATAAAAGGATGAAACTTTTTAAAAAGACTTAGAATCAATTTTTTTACAAGGTTTATCTTCAAAATACTTTTATATCTTCAACCGTTCTTAAGATATTAAGATTAATGACTATTGGTTAAGCACGATGAAATATTGATTGTCGTATCTGAAAAGTGGTTGAAGGTTAGAATGAATTTCCAACATGAACTACATCTAAGAACTCAACAGAAGTTCAGCTTAATACATTTTATGCTTTGAAGAACTTTTATACTTGAGTTACAAGCATATTCTTAATACATTTTTATAATTGTGTTTCTTATCATATCTGGAAAACAGGATATCATATGAAAATGATAATATGATTAATGAATTACCCACAGAAATCTGCTTTAGAGCTGACAAATTAGTCTTATAATCTTTGACTACGACGTGAAAACCGTGTTTTTTCAAGAAATATTCTCCATCATCGACGCTAACTTCTTTACCATATAACTTTGTAAGTTTTACTTTCTTTTGTTTATTTATAATTATATTAAAAATAAATTATTTTCAAAAAATTTCAGATAAGTAAAATGCTGTTTGGATATTGTTTCTTATATTATTTTACCATTATGTCCGCTAAATTGGATCTTTTTTTTTCCAGTGATAGTATGGTTTACTATGGTATTCTGAAATTAGATCAAATTACAACTACTAACTATTATTGTCAAAAATTGGACAATTCTATTTTAATATTTATTCAATGATACCCAATTTAGTTAATAGAAAAAGGATGTTTTTTTGATTTTAATATTTATCAATTACTATGGATATCCAGTAAGTTTTTTTTTATTAAAAAATACATTCATTAAAAAGTCATTTATTCTATTCTTTATGATATATTAAAGCACTGTCGTTTGTTTAAATTTATAGACTTGTAAAAAAACTTTATTTATTAATTAAAACATTCAAGATAATTATCTTATTTTTTTACAATGTGTTTTGTATTTATGGTCTAATATAAATTGTATTGCAGAACTTTTTAAATCAAATGATAATGATCAAATTATGGATAAGAAATCAATCAAAGAATTTTTACCTTTCTACAAATGCTTTAAAAGATTTTATAGAAATTGAAGGAACTGTTGAGTATGATGGCAATGCTAACATCTTTGATTATGTTTCAAATGTTTATAAAAAGAAAATTACTAATTCAATTATGAAAATAGAAAAATTGGTCAAAAGTATAAATGATAAAGTGGTTTACATACTTTTTAATATTATAATATTATTAAGAAATAAAAGGGTATATTTTGGTTCAAATATTACATACATAACCCCTCTGAACAGTGTATTCCTTTTCTATCATTAACCCATGGTCTAAAATCATCACCAATCATTATTCTCATATAACCATTGCCATTAAATTTGGCTTCCAAACTTCTAGCTGTAACATAAGTATCACCTTTTTCATTTTTTTTCCACATCTGAATTATCCACTTCTTTTGGGCACAATTTTTTCCCTTAATTTAAATTTTACTCTCATTATTAAATAATAAATTGTTAAATGAAACATACATTCAATAGTTGGGTGGTTTTTTTTTTTTTTAAATCTTAAATGTTCACTCTTATACTTAATAGAAAGTGCAGTAACTTGTAATTGAAACTTTTTTTCAGTACCATTGGTAATATTTAACTTAACATTACATCCATGGGAAAAAAATATTACAGATCCAAGGAAAATGATGAAAATAATACTTGCTGCATTATTCATTGTGCTTACTAGTAGAGATAAATATAATAATGTTACAAAAATACCAAACCAATTAGATGTATAATCTCTTATATAATACTATTTTTAGGTAATTATGTGAAATCATTCATCTTGCCTCTTTTATTGAAATTATTTATTTTTATTTTGCTAGAATTGGTGTAAATATTTTTAATATATCCATTAGATTATCATTTTTATTAATTTATTTATCCATATATATGTGTGTTAAAGATATATTAGTGATTTTTGTATTTACTACTAATAAAATCGTCTAATGCAGAAAGCATAATGATGCCCTATTTGTGATTTATTTTTGTTAAAGGGTACTGTCAAAGAGCGTCTTCATTATTCTTACCATCGATTTCATGTTAACAGCTTGTAAATATTTTGGTTCATATTAATCAAGGCTTTCTTGATTCAGTCTTCCTTATTTTATTCTAACAAGGTAGGGGTAAAAAATAAAACGACAAGAATGGTATGCTTTCTTTCAAACTTTTCTTTAATTTCAATACTTTTTTTAGGCTTTAACAGCTGATGAAAGGAACACATTATTTATGCTATTATTGGAGAACGGTTGGAAGATGGTCAATAATCGTGATGCCATAAATAAAGTAATAACTTTCAAAGACTTCAACAAGGTAGTAAAAGAATAATAGAAATCAATTATTTTAACTATTATTTTTAGGCGTTTGGTTTCATGAGAAGAGTTGCATTGATGGCTGAAAAAATGAATCATCATCCAGAATGGTTTAATGTATATAATAAGGTTGATATTACATTAAGTACACATGATGTTGGTGGTTTATCAAATAATGATATTAAACTTGCTACATTTATTGATAATAATATTTTGTAAGAAACATACTTTAAATTTACCTACACATAAATGATATGAAGTTTAACTTTCTAAAAAAGTAATTGAAGGTTAATTAAATAAACACATATTTTTATGATTGTATAATTTCTTTACTATTTCTTCCACATTTATAAATATTAAAAAGAAACTTGAGATTCTTTTATATTAAAGATAATGAAAAGTAACATTATTTTCTTATGTGATAATACCTGATAATCCATAACGGTTAACTTTATACGATGTATTTATAAAAAGTATTCCTGAAATTGACATCATTACATTTATTTTAACATACTTGTTATTCGGAATCTTAAAAAAATTAAGTTTTGTAGTGCTTATTATTTCAAATAATTCTCTTTCTCCAGTGATAGTTGTTCAAAATACTTAGATAACAGTAAATATACACTTAAATTTATCTTTAAGTTGTTAATTTTAGCATTAATCTACAAAGCCAAATAAAGACATTTTTTTGAAGATTTTAAAACATACATTTAGTCATCCTAAATTTTTTGAAAATAATTCATTTCTGATGTAATTATAAATAAACAAAAAGAAATTAAAACTTACGAAGTTATATGGTATAAAAGTTAGCGTCGATGATGGGGAATATTTCCTGGAAAAAAGACGGTTTTCATGTTGTAGTCAAAGATTAGAAAAATAAATTTGTCAATTTTAAAGCAGATTTCTGTGGGTAATTCATTAATCATAATCTCATTTTCATATGACATCTTGTTCTTCAGATATAATAAAGAACACAGTAAAAAAATGTATCAAGAATAAGGTTGTAACTCAAGTATAAAATGTATTCCGGTCAACTCCTGTTAAGTTCTTAAGTATAACTCATGCTGAAAATTTATTCTAATCTCCAATCATTCTTCATATATGATAATCAATATTTCATCGTGCTTAACCAACAATCATCAATCTTTATATCTTAAGGACAGTTGAAGATATAAAAGTATTTTGAAAGTATCCTATAGAAAATTGATTCTACGTCGGTTATAAAAAGTTGAATCCTTTTATCACAATATCTAAGCAAGTTATCATCAAAGTTGAAGATGTTAAAGATAAACTTATTTCTCCAATTTCTTTTGTTACTCCCCTGAAACTTATTATATTAAAATAAAATTAGTTTTATTCGACTTCAAAGAAAAAATTATATAAGAATAAAAGTTTTCTCCTTTATAGCTTGAGCATTAAAAATTTTTGTGTATTCTTATTGTGCCTAAACTACTTTCAGGATAAATTATTATTTCTCAAACTTCTTCTGATAAATTTTGCTAATGTTAAAACTATAGAATAATTACTACTTAAAGTTTATTTCCATTGAGATTAATCTGCATGCCTCGTTCTACCTTGAGTTAATATTAAATAATTAAAACAATCGTTCCAAACCTTTGAGTAAAAGTACATTCAAATGAGAGTTCTTGAAAAGAAATTAAACTTGAATATAATCATTAGTAAAAAAAATAAGACTTACAAAATTATGATCAATAAAAGTTGAAGTCAGTCGTAAAGAATATTTTTTTGAAGAACATGCTTTCGGTAGTTCCATATAAAGTTGTAAAGTTTAATAAATGATTCTAAACGAAATTTTTATAAGGAATTTGATAAAATTACTTTCATCTTCATAGTATGTCTCCAACATAAGATATGGTAAAAAAAATATAACTGAAAAAAAAAACTTTAAAAACATATTCATAACTTACGCTAATAATCCCATTGAAACATAAAATCTATTGCGCTAGACTTCTACCGACTTTTGAAACATGCCTTGTACTGTAAACATTTTCCAATCTTAAACAAATCTTGAAATTCGATCTTTAATATTCTTTGCACATATTAAACTTTAAATTTCTTATATCATAAAGGAGGTTGGAAATAAAAAAAAAACTTTGAAGATAGACCCTACATGGAAACTAATTTGAAGTTAATTCCAGAAAACAGCATTTCTATATCATCACTTTCCACAGGGTTATAACCAAATTCATATTTGGATGGTAATATTCAATCTCCCAAACTTTTATTATAACTCAGCTGAAACTCGTCATCATGAGCTGACATTAGTTTCCTTTGGCTCCACGTATAACATCAGGTTAAAATAAAAAAGTTTCATGGTTATTCCTTCAAGATTTCTATAAATTCAAAGTTTGTCTAAAATAATTTTACACTATTAACTTACAATATAAATT
This sequence comes from Strongyloides stercoralis, assembly GCA_029582065.1. Taxonomy (NCBI): domain Eukaryota; kingdom Metazoa; phylum Nematoda; class Chromadorea; order Rhabditida; family Strongyloididae; genus Strongyloides; species Strongyloides stercoralis. Next base: position 2,621,656 of record JARPTA010000007.1, read on the forward strand.
TCTTTAACATTAAAATATATATCACACAAAAAGTTATTGAAAACGTTTGTTATTAATTATCATTCGTGATAATGCATTGTTTATCATAAGATGTAAAAAACATGTAAAACGGCATAATTAATTAAGATTAATTATTGTTTAATTAAAAAAGTTCAATTTTTTATTTAATGTTACTTTCAACAATATTTTCTTTTGATATTTTTTGACTAACTACTAAAATTTCAGCAAGAGCTTCTTCAGCTAATTTTGAAATATAACTTTTTAGTATTATAAAACCAAAATTATACATTTTTCTACTTCCTATTTCAATTGTAAAAACATATTTAATTCCTAAACTTTTAGCATAGTCATTAGAATATCCATTTGCTCTATACAAAATATCAGCACTTTGCCCAACATTGTAATCAGCTCCGGAAATGTTTTCAATTGCATTTCTCATTTCTTCACCTAATTTATGAAGGTTTTTCCTGTCATCAGTATAAAGCTTCTTTTGATATCCCCATGGGTATAAAATAAATCCTTCATAACTATGTAAAGTTACCTATGTAAAGTTACAAATCCTTGAATTTTATTTTTTACCAAATAATTTGCATAACTTTTTACTTCAAGTTCGCATTCTTTAGATATTCCTAAAAAGCTTATACAAATATTATAAATCTTATTCCATTTATATGGATAACTTCTATTAAAATCAACATCACATATAGATTGTTCTGTATTTTTATTACCTTTTCATGTTCGTTCTTAAATTCTAGAATATTCTTATCCATCTGGATTAACTATTGAAAAAATATTATTCCAAGAATACAATTCAATAACATTTCTTTATTCTTCGTAATTTCATTATTTTAAAAACTATACTTGTTATATCTGAAACTAATTCTATGCTTTTAACTATAGAAATATATTTTTCATTATTGTAAATGATTTTATTGATATTGTCCAATCTATTTTTGCTTATATTTATTAATGTTTTACACAGAATTCATACACTTTAACAGTATTTTGTAGTTTGATTCTTCACCAATATTCATAAATTTCTAGGTTTTTTGAAAGTACGTTTGCTTATCTCAGTTATTTTACCTAATTATTTAAAACTAAAGGTAATGTCCCAGCCTCTCAGTTATTTTATGTAGCTTTTAATATTTGATTGCTACCTTCTGAAGTTTTAAATTGTTTTCCATGGCCATATATATTTGTATAATTATCTACATTGGATTTTTAATTCCTAAACTTAAAAGAAAAAAGAAAAGAATCATTAGATGCATAAAAGAAATTTACATTCTCAACAAAAAATCTAACCGAAGATTACATAATGAAATAATAAAAGAAGAAATAGAAAATAAACAACCCAAATTGAAAAAGAAAAACGGAAGAGATAATAAACACACAAATCAAAAATATTAACACAATAATAAAAATTAAAATATAAATAAAGCCTCCACGCTTTAGACTCAGCTCCAGTAGAGCAACATCCTTTAATTTCTACTAGAAGAGCTTCCATGTTCCAGATTCGGTCCTAGTTGAACCATAGCCTCCATACTTCTGATTAAGCTCCAGTAGAGCAACAACCTCCAATTCCTTCCAGATGAGCCTTCATGCTCCATATTCAGTTGAATAACAGTCTCTAGTTTCCTCAAGAATCAGATCCAGTTTATTCTAAAAAAATTTCCATAATCCTAATTATGCTCCAGTAGAGCAACAGCCTCCAGTTTCCTCTATAAAAGTTTCTATGCTCCGAATTCAGCTCCAGTAAAACAATAGTTTACAACTAATTACAGAAAGATTTTCATCACTCAGAGTCAGTTCCAGTAGAGCTATAACCTCTATTTTATTCCAAAAGAGTTTCCACGCTCTCCAGTTTTAGTTCCAATTGAAAAACAGCCTCCACTTTTTTTTTCCAAAAGAGCATCAATGCTTTTGATTCAGTTCCAGTTGAATAACAGCATCCAAAACAACAATAATAATGTCTAAATTCTAACGCAGTAGATCAAAACAAAAAAACATACCTGGATTCTTTATCGTAATTAGCATTATTGCTAAATGAATTCCTCCCAAAAGAAAAGAGTTTACACGTTTTAGATTCAGCTCCAGTAGAGTAACAGCTTCCAATTTTTCCCACAACAGCTTCCATCTTCCAGATTCAGTTCCAGTTTAATAACAGTCTCCAGTTCACTCCAGAAAAGTTTCTATGCTCCTGATTCTACTCCAGTATAACAACAGCCTCCAATTCATTTCAGAAGAGTTTCTGTGTTTCAGACTCAGCTGTAGTATAGCTACATCCTCAAGTTTCCTCTAGAAAAGTCTTCATTCTCCAGATTCAGCCCCAGTTGAATAACAGCATCCAAAACAACAATAATAATGGCTAAATTTTAACGCAGTAGATCAAAATAAAAAAACATACCTAGATTCTTTATCGTAATTAACATTATTTCTAAATGAATTCCTCCCAAAAGAAAAAAGTTGACACGTTTCAGATGCACTTCCAGTAGAGCTACATCCTCCAGTTCACTTTAGGAAAGCATCTATACTCCTAATTATGCTTCAGTAGAACAACAGCCCCCAATTCTTTTCACAACAACTTCCATGCTCCGAATTCAGTTGAACAACAGCCTCCAATTTGCTCCAGAAGAGTCTCAACCCGTCAGTTTCAGCCTTAGTCCGCTTCAAAAAAGTTCCGATGCTTCTGATTCTGCTCCAGTAGAGCAACAGCCTCCAACCCTTACAGAAGAGCTTTCATGCTTCAGACTTAACTGCAGTATAGCTACATTCTCAAGTTCCCTCCAAAGAAGCTTCAATGCTTCAGATTCAGTTCCAGTTGAACAACAGCCTCCAAAACAACAATAATAATGTCTAAATTGTAACGCAGTAGATCAAAACAAAAAAACATACCCGGCATATTATATTTATCGTAATTAGCATTATTTACTAAATAAATTCCTTTCACAAGAAAAAAGCTTCCATGTTTCAAATTCGACTCCAGTAGAACCACATTTTCCAGTTTGCATTAGAAAATCATTTATACTCCTGATTATGATCTAGTAGAGCAACAGCCATTAACTCATTCCAGAAGAGCTCTTATCCTTCAGATTCAGCTCCAGTTGAACAACAGCCTCCGAAACAACAATAATAATGTCTAAACTGTAACACAGTAAATCAAAACAAAAATAACATACCCAGGTTCTTTATTGAAATTAGTGTCATTATTAAATGAATCCTTTACAAAAAAACTTTCATGATCCAGGTTCAGTTGCAGTAAAGCTATATCTGCCAGTTTTCTTCAGAACAGTCTCCATGCTCCAGATTCATTTTCAATTGAACAACAGCCTCCAAAACAACAAGAATAATATCTAAACTGTTACACAGCAAATCAAAACAGAAAAAACATACCTAGATCCTCTATCGTAACTAGCTTTATTACTAAATAAATTCCTTCCAAAAAGAAAGCTTTCACTTTTTAAATTCAGCTCTAATAAAACTACGTTCTTCAGTTTTCTCCAAAAAAGCAGCTATACTCCTAATTCAGCTCTAGTAGAGCAACAGTCTCCAGCTTCACTCAAAAGTTCCCATGCTCCAGACTCAGATCTAGTTGAACCACAGCTTCTGATTCGCTCCACAAGAACTTCTATTCTTTATTACCAGAACCAGTGAAGCAACAGCCTCCAACTTTTCTCAGAAAAATTCCCTTGGTTCAGATTCAGCTTCAATTGAACAACAGTCTCCATTTTCCTCCAGAAGAGTCTCAATGCTTTTGATTCAGTTCCAGTTGAACAACAGCTTCCAAAACAACATTAACAATATCTCAATGTGTAGCATGGCAAAAAAGAACAAAAAACATACCTAGGTTTTTTATTGAAATTAGCATTATTATTAAATAAATTCTTTACAAAAGAGCTTCCATGCTTCATATTCAGCTGCAGTAAAGATACATCTCCAAGTTTGCTCTAGAAAAGCCTCAATGCTCCAGATTCAGTTCCAGTTGAATAACAGCCACTATAAAACAATAATAATAATGTCTAAATTTTAACGCAGCAAATCAAGACAGAAAAAACATACCTGGATTCTCTATTGTAACTAGCATTACTACAAATAAATTCCTTCTAAGAGAAAAAAGCTTCCATGTTTTAGACTCAGCTCCAGTAAAACCACATTTTTCAGTTCACTTCAAAGAAGCATCCATACTTTTGATTAGGCTCCAGCAGAGCAACAGCTTCTAATTCCTCTCACAACAGCTTTCATGCTCCAGATTTAGTTCCAGTTGAATAACAGTCTCCAGTTTACTCCAGAAAAGTCTCTATGTTCCTGACTCAGCTCCAGTAAAGCAACGGCTACCAACCCTTTACAAAATAGCTTCTATGCTTTCGATTCAACTGCAGTATAAGTACATCCTCAAATTTCTTCCAGAAAAACCTCAATGCTTCAGAATCAGTTCCAGTTGAACAACAGCCTCTAAAACAGCAATACTAGTGGGTGGCTAAATTCTAACGCAGTAGATCGAAACAAAAAAACATACCTGGTTTTACTATCGTAATTAGAATTATTGCTAAATGAATTACTCCCAGAAGAAAAAGGTTGACATATTTCAGATTCAGCTCCAGTAGAGCAAAAGCCTCCAATTTCTTCTACAACAGCTTCCATGCTCTAGATTCACTTCCAGTTGAATAACAGTCTTCAGTTCATTCTAGAAGAGTTTACATGCTCCTGATTTTGCTCCAGTAGAGCAACAGCTTCCAACCCATGACAGAAGAGTTTTTATGCTTCAGATTCAGCTGCAGTATAGGTACATCCTCGAATTTCTTCCAGAAAAGTCTCCATTCTCCAGATTCAGCTCCAGTTGAACAACAGCCTCCAAAACAGCAATAATAATATCTAAACTCTAATGCAGTAGATTAAAACAAAAAAACATACCTGGATTCTTTATCGTAATTAGCATTATTGCTAAATGAATTTCTCCCAAAAGAAAAAAGTTGACGCGTTTCAGATTCAGCTTCAGTTAAATAACATTCTCTAATTTCACTCTAGAGAAGCATCCATACTCCTGATTCGGCTATAATAAAGCAACAGCCTCTAATTTTTACTACAACAGTCTCCATGCTCCAGAGTCAGTTCCAGTTGAATAACAGTCTCCAGTTCACTCCAGAAGAGTTTCCATGCTCCTGATTCTACTTCAGTATAATAACAGCCTCCAATTCCTTTTAAAAGAGTTTCTATGCTTCAGAATCAGTTCCAATTGAACAACAGCCTTCAAAACAGCAACAATAATATCTAAATTCTAATGCAGTAGATTAAAACAAAAAAACATATCTGGATTCTTTATCGTAATTAGCATTATTGCTAAATGAAATCCTTCCAAAGGAAAAAGTTTACATGTTTCAGATTCAGTTCCAGTTGAATAACATTCTCTAATTTACTCCAGAGAAGCATCCATACTCCTGATTCCGTTCCAGTTAAACAATTGCCTCCAAAACAACAATAATAATTGTCTAAATTGTAACACAGTAAATTAGGACAGAAAAAACATACCTTGATTATTTATCGTAATTAGCACTGTTACTAAGTGAAGAATCCTTCTTACAAGAAAAAAACTTCCATGTTTTAGATTCAGCTCCAGTAGAATTACATATTTCAGTTCACATCAAGAAAGCATCTATACTCCTGATTATGCTCCAGTAGAGCAACAGCCTCTAACTCATCTCAGAGGAGCTTCTATCCTTCAGATTCAGTTCCAGTTGAATAACAGTCTTCAGTTCACTCCAGAAGAGTTTTCATGCTCTTGATTCTGCTCCAGTAGAGCAACAGCCTCCAAAACAACCATAATAATGTCTAAATTTTAACGCAGTAGATCAAAACAAAAATAACATATCTGGATCATTTTCGCAATTGGCATTATTTTACCAAATAAATTTCTCCCATAAGAAAAAAGGCTCCATGTTTAAGATTTAGCTCCAGTAAAGCCACATCCTCTATTTTCCCCCAGAAAAATTTCCATGCTTCAACTTCAGTTCCAGTTGAACAACACCCTCCAATACAACAGTAGTAATGAATAAATTGCAACGCAGTAATGCAAAATAAAAAAAAAACATACATGAATTCTTTATCGTAGTCAGCATTATTACTAAATGAGTTTCTTCCAAAAAAAAATTCCACCATCTTGATTCAGTTCCAGCAGAACAACAGCTTCCAATTTTGCTCAAAAGAGTTCCCATCGTCCGGATTCAGTCCTAGTCAAACAACCGCTTCTGATTTGCTCCAGAATAACTCCTTTTCTTCATTATCAGAACCCAGTAAAACAATAGACTTTAGTTTCTCCCAGTAAAGTTTCCTTGGTCAAGATTCAGTTCCAATTAAACAACAGCCTCCATTTTTCTCCAGAAAAGCCTTAATGCTTCTGATTCAGCCCTAATTAAACAATATCCTCCAAAAAAACAATAATAATGTCTAAACTATGACGCAGTAAATCAAAACAGAAAAAACATACCTCGATTTTTAACCATAATTAGCATTATTGCTAATTGAATTCCCCCAAAAAAAAAGAGCTTTCATGATTTAGATGACTCCAATAGAACAACATCCTCCAATTTCTCTCAGAAGAGTTTTCATGTTCATGATTCAGTTCCAGGTGAATAACAGCCTCCGGTGTGCTCCAAAAAACCTTCCACGCTTCAGATTTAATTCTAGTTTAGCAAAAGTTTCCAGTTTTCTTTAGAAAAATTTCCTTGCTCTAAATCCAGCTCCAGTAGAGCACCATAATAAATCCACTATTGAAGAAACCACAAATGTTCCAATGAGTTGTGGCTCAAAAGTGATTCTTATCTGAAATTTAATCAAACACAAATAAAAGTTATAGGAAACTTACCAAAAGTAAAAATGTAGTACAGCCTAAAAAAATATTTCTAAAAAAATCTTAAATTTACCTGGTTTGATTCAGTGACAATAACAAAAGTTCAGAAATAAATTTGAACTTGCGGCAAACGTAAAAAAAAATACATTAAAGAAAAACAAACAAACATGCCGGTAGTGAAAAAAGATGCGAACTTTTTACCGCGTAAACACGAAAGTTTCAGGAGTAGCTTCTGGAGTAATGTTTTTCTTGGTATTCCGTTTCTACGTGATTCATATAGGTAGTTTTTAAAATAGTTTATTGACACATTATTACAATTAAAAATTAATAAAAAATTCAAAAATTATAATCAATCGAAGTTAAAGTCAGAAATATAGAAAATTCTTTGAAAAAAGACAACTTTAGTATCCTTATGGAAATTGATAAATTTGAATCAGTGAATCTAAGTAAGATTTTTGCAAGAAATTTATTAAATCTAAATTCATCTTTTTAGAATATCTTCAATATGATATATAGTAAGAAATATGTTTTCAAAAATGTTTCAAGAACATATTTATAATTTATGTTGATTAAAACATAGAAATTTAAAATTTGTTGTGTAGTTTTTTATTGAATTCTTAGATATAGTGTATGTTGAAAAATTTTTTCAATCTCCAACTGTTCTTGAAATATTAAAGGTAATACTTTTACCACACACCATTTCCTATATCTTAAGAATTTCCTATATCCTAAGAATAGTTATTGGTATAAAAATATTTTAAAGGTAGACCCTAAATGAAAAGTAATTTGAAACTGATTTCAATAAACTAGATGCCTTAGTTATTATTTTTAAGAAGATATAATTCAAGTAGGAGATGTCAAAAAAATATTTATTGTTTCTAACTACTTCTATAATTCAATGGAAACATATTATATCAAGATGAAATTAGCTTTATTTAACTTTAACTTCATATAAAAATTACTCAAGAATGGAAAGTTTTATTAAAATATATTTATCATTTAAAGGATTCAAAAATTATAAGAAACAATTTCTTATCTTTGTATTGATTATTAAAGATTTAAAAGTATTTTAAAAATAAATTAGCATTCTTCGAACTTTTTCTATTGATCATTGTTAAATAAGAACTGTAAGATTAGTTTTACTAAAATTAAGATTTTATTGAAGCTAGTTTACATATTGCTTTCCACGTTGAATTAATATTTCAATAATAAAGATTCTTGTTTTTTAAAGTTTCAAGCAAATATATATTTATATCAAAAACCTTAAAAAATAACAAAGTTTGAATACAATTATAAAATCAGAAATTTAAAAATTAAAAAGTTAAAAACAATTAAATTTTAAATCAGAATTAGATAATATTTAATAAGAGAACATAAATTCGGTACTCCATAATTAATTCTTTAATTTTATAAATGATTCCTGATGATACTTGTTATAGGCAAATTGATAAACTTAGTTCTATCTTCATATAAAGCCTTCAATATGGTATATGATAAAAAAAAAACTGAAAAAAAACTTTTAAAAACACACATATAACCTACGTTAATAATGCCGTAAAAACACGAAATTCATTGCGCTAGATTTCCTTTGACTCTCGAAATATGCCTTGTGCTTAAAAAGTTTCCAAATCTTGAAATATGATCTTTAATTTTCTTCGTCCGCATTAAGTCGTCAAGATTTCTAATATCTTAAAAATGGTTGAAAATATAAAAAAACTTTGAAGGTAGACCCTATATGAAAACAAATTTAAAGTTGATTCCAGAAAACAGCATTCCTTTATCATAACTTTCCATAAAGTTATAATCAGCTTTATAATTGTATAAAAATATACAATTCCTCAAATTTTTATTATAACTCAGCTGAAACTTGTCGTATTAAGCTGAAATTAGTTTTCCTTTGAGTCTATAAAAAACATCAGCTTAGAATAAGAAGGTTTCATAGATATTTATTCAAAATTTCTAAAAAATTTAAAGTTTATATAAAACAATTTATCATTATTAACCTACATTAAAAACTTCTAAAACCTTAAAATATATATCACACAAAAAGTTATTGAAAAAGTTTGTTATCAATTATCATTCGTGATAATGTATTGTTTATTATCAGATGTAAATAGAAGTAAAATTCATAACGTAAAACAGAACATTATTCCCAGATATACATGTCGAGAACATCGCTTTAATCTTTATATTCCCGTTATTTCAAGATCAATATTTGTTATATCTGAAGTCAATGTCAAACTTTCAACCATGAAAATATATTAATCCATTATTGTAAATAATTTCATTGACATTATTAAACACTTTTCCCTTATATTTACTAACATTTTATCATTTCATATAATATTTCTAAAGATTATTAAGAAGTTCTTAAACTCAGAATCAATATAAGATTTACATGTTTTTCACTTTTACATGTAGCTGCATCTCCAATCATTTTTTTAAGTACTTTCAACATCGATTAATTTCAAGTTCCCAACTTTTTATTCTTCTAGACCAGTTTTTATATCATTTATTAATATCGTTCTTCAGTTTTACTCCAAATGCATTTCTTATTACAGTTAAGCTGATTCTTGCTATTTGAACATAAATAGTTTTTGTTTGACTTCTAAACGTTAATTAAGAATTAAAATATTTCATAAATATAAAAAATAATTTCTAAAACATACCATTAAACTAATTATTGAAAATGTTTCCTACTTGTTGTCATTTGTGATAAAATTTTTCTTATCATTAATTGTAAGTAAAGATATTATACTTATCACTAATAAACATTATACCAAATTGACCTTATATTGTTTGACCTTTTTTCAATAGGACGATATTCCAAAAGGTACTCTTAACGTAGTACTGTTTACCCGGTAAAATTTATTCGCATCTTTTATTACATTTTGTTACGACGTGTTCTTATTTTCTACTAATATTTTTTTTATTTTCAGATTCAAAAGGCTCCAGATTTATTTATTTTTGCTTCTGTTATGGTCACCTTCATGGAGGATGCTGCTGATTACCAGGTACGTTTAAATAATATAAAAATTTTTGTTCCCCTTTTAGACCATAAAATATTTTACTCTAGTTAGGTTTTCAATATTTTTCTATGGTCTATTAATGTTTAGGATTATTATATTTTTTAATTAGTCAATTTCACTTTAAGTTTTTTAAGCAATACATTTTTTCCATGTGTATAATTTCTGTTAAGCTTCATACCTTTAAATATTCCCTTCTTAAAAATTATTCATTTAGAAATATTGTTGATACAGTTTAAAATACATTATACTGTTTATGTATAAGTATTTTACATTTACTTCCTCTATATCATTACAACAGTAGTATATTATATATGCTCTTATTTAGTTTATACAATGTTAGCAGAAATTTATTTTATGTATCCAGGATAAACTATATTATTATTGTATATTAATTTAACCAAAACTTAATTATTACTACTAAGAAAAGTTTTATTATTTATTCTCATTATTCGTCACTCTAGTACTTTACTTACTTCTTTGTAATTTTTGTTATTTAACTATTACTTTAGTATATTTCTTTACTATTATCTTTAGTTATTTTTTTTTATCACTTTAATATTAACGTATTACTTTGGCATGTATCTATATAATTTTTGTTATTTCTCAATAACTATAGTTATGTTTACATTGTCTATGAGTAATTTCTTTGTTATATTTGTGTTATTTATACATTACTTTACCTATCTATATACTACTTTAATATATATTAATATTTGTTTTAACTACCTTTTAGTACCTTTAGTTGTTTTTTATGTTGCTTTTATCTATTTATAAATTACTTTTGTACATATTAATATTATTTTGGTTATTTCTGAATAACTTTAACTGTGTTTTTATTATCTGTAGTAATTTTATGTTACCTTTATATAATTCTTGGTTAACTTAGATTATTTTTACTATTACTTTATCCATTTATAAATTACTTTAGTACGTATTAATATTATTTTAGTTGTTTCTTAATAGCTTTGATTATATTTTTATTACCTATAGTAGTTTTTGTGTTACCTTTATATAATTCATGTTACCTTAGATTACTTTTATTATTACTTTGCATATTTATAAATTACTTTAGTACGTATTAATATTATTTTAGTTATTTCTTAATAACTTTAATTATATTTATTGTTACCTTAGATTATTTTTATTGTCACTTTACGTGTTTATTTATTACTTTTGTACATATTAATATTATTTTAGTTATTTCTCAATAACTTTAATTATATTTTTATTAACTATAGTAATTTTTCTATTACTTTCATGTATTTCTTTCTTAGTTACCTTAAATTATATTTCTAGTTACTTTAAGTTATTTTTATCATTACTTTATCTATTTATATATTGTTTTTGTGATTTCTCTAAAACTTTGGTACATATTAATATAATTTTAGTTATTTCTAAATAACTTTAATTATATTTTTGTTACTTCTAGTTATTTTTACTATTGTTTATCCATTTGTATGTTATTTTTGTATTACTTTGGTACGAATTTATATAGTTTTAGTCATATTTTTATAACCTGTAGTAATTTCTCTATTAATTTTTGATATTTATTTACTACTTTTTGTTATTTATTTTGTTGCTTTACATATTTTTCCATTATTATAGTAGTTTTTTTTATCACTTTGGTATATATCTTTGTGAATTTGATTGTTTTTATCATCTTTAATAGTTTATCTATTATTTTTAGTATATTTTTTTTATTGCTTCTAATTATTTCTTTATACTTTGCTTTTCTATAATTTTTTATTATTTTTAGTCGTTTTTGGAGTAAACTCGGGACTGTAGCTCTACTGGGGCTGGATCTAAAGTACGGAAGCTCTTCTGGAGCGAACTGGGATGCTGGGACTTTGCAAATTTTGGATCTGGAGCATGGGGACTCTTCTCGGACTATTACTTTGTACACAAAGATGATTCTGTGGATGCAGAGGTCTAAGAGAATACAGGGATTCAATTTTATAGTTAATTATTTACTTATTTGTTGTATGTTGTATTGATGTCTTCATTTTTTTGTTTTGTTTTTCTTTCTCAATTTGGGTTGTTTGTCTTCTATTTCTTCTTCTGTTGTTGAGTTTCGGATTCTTTTGTCAGTTTTTCTATTGGAATTGTTGGTTTTTGTCTAATATTCGGTAGTTTTCTTTATTCTTCTATGAAGTTATTGTTATGAATTGGTAACTATGGAAATATGTCTGGTGATAAAAGACATCTAAGGTTAAGAATTGTGCAATACTATGAAAGGATCCGTACTACTGGGATTCGGCTTGTTGCTTGGTGGAAACTTGCGTTTCCCGGTAATTTTTAGGATTTTTGTGTTATGTAGTTTGATCGTTTAGCCAAGAATTGCAAGTCTTCGTGTTTTGTAGTTCGATCATTCGACCAAAAATTGTAAATCTTCAAAGTTTTTGTGTTTTGTAGTTCGATCATTTGACCAAAAATTGTGAGTTTTCGAAACTTTCGTGTTCTGTAGTTTGATTATCTGACCGGAAATTGCAAATTCTCAGAACTCTTGTGTCTCGTAGTTTGATCACCCGACCAGAGGCTGCAAATTTTCAGAATTTTTGTGTTTTGATCACTCGACCAAAAATTGCAAATTTCCGAAACTTCTGTGTTTTGTAGTTTGATCACCTGACCAAAAATCGTAAGTCCCAGAAATCCCTGTGCTCTGTAGTGCGGTCTCCTGATCAAAAATTATATATTCCTGAAGTTTTTATAAACCACTTCCTGACTTTCCAGTACTTTTGTATAATTGCTATAGTTTCACTATGCTTGCTACTTCCTGAAGCCTTGAAATACCCTTTTCTATCACAGTACGCAATGAATCTTTCATTATTTAAATAAAAACCATTGGAAAAACAGAAAAACTATCAAACAGCAGACAGAAACCAAGAATCCAAAACGTAATAACAGACGAAGAAATAGAAAATAAACTACCGAAAAAGAAAAACAAATCACTGAGAAGGAAAAACAAACACAAAAACCAAAAAATAAACACAAAATACAACAAATAACTAATAATTAGTTATAAAAATTAAATCCTAAATTCCTCCAGACTTCTGCATCCATAGAATCCTTTTTCCACACAAAGAAACAGTCTCCAGATTTTCAGCCAGTAAAGTCCCAGGCTCTAGTTCGCTCCAGAAGAGCCTCCGTGTTCTAGATCCAGCTCCAGTAGAGTTACAGCCTCCAGTTTACTCAATAAATGACTAAAAACAATAAAAAATAAATATAAACAATAGAAAAACAATTAAAGTTATAAAGATATAAACGGAAATAATAAAGAAATTACAAAATTAATATATAAATAAATAAAGTAATAATAAAAATAAATAAAGGTAACAAAGAAATATACAAAAACAATATAAAAACTTCTATGAGTAATAGAAATATTATTAAAATCATTAAAAAAATTATTAAAATAATATTAATATGTATCAAAGTATCAAAGATACTACAAAAAATAATATATAAGTAGGTAAAATAATAATAAAAATAAATAAAGGCAACAAATAAATCTACAAAGGTAATTAAAAAAAAACCAAAACTATACAGACATATACTAAAGCAATATATAAATAGACAATGTAACAATAAATATAACTTAAATTATATAAATGTATACCAAAGTAAATTACAAATAAGGAAGGTAATAATAAAAATAAGTAAAAGTGATAAACAAACATATAAAATTAATAGGAAATTACTATAAGGTAACAAAAATATAATTGAAGCTATTAAGAAATATCTAAAACTATATAATTATATACTAAAGTAACACATTAATATACAATGTAACAATAAAAATAACTAATGGTAGTAAAAATATATACCAAAGTAACAAACATACTAGAAAAATAATAATATAAATAGGCAAATAATAATAAAAATAAGTAAAAAAAAATAAATATACTAAGGTAATGGAAAAATTACTATAGGTAATAAAAATATAATTAAAGTTATTCAGAAATAACTAAAATAGTATTAATATGTACAAAAGTAATATATAAATTTATAAAGTAGTAATAAAAATAATCTAAGGTAACTAAGAATTATATAAAGGTAACATAAAAATTACTATATGTAATAAAAATATAATTAAAGTTATTAAGAAATAACTAAAATAATATTAATATGTACAAAAATAATATATAAATGGATAAAGTAATAATAAAAACAACTAAAGGTACTAAAAGGTAGTTAAAAATAATATTAATATATACTAAAGTAGTATATAAATAGGTAAAGTAATATATAAATAACACCAATGTAACAAAGAAATTACCATAGGCAATATAAACATAACTAAAGTTACTGGGAAAGTAGCTAAAATTATATAGACATATACCAAAGTAGTAAATAAATGGGTAAAGTAATATATAAATATGTACAGAAACAAAGAAAAAACTAAAGTAATAAAGAAATTACCTTAAGCAATAAAAATACAACTAAAGCTATTGAGAAAATAACATAACTAAGATTATATAGATATACATTAAAGTAATGAAGGAATAAACAAAAGTAATAAAGAAATTGCTCATAGACAATGAAAAAATATAACTATAGTTATTGAGAAACAACAAAAGTTATATAGATAAATGCCAAAATATATACTAAAGTAATAGTTAAATAACAAAAATTACAAAGAAGTAAGTAAAGTACTAGAGTGACGAATAATGAGAATAAATAATAAAACTTTTCTTAGTAGTAATAATTAAGTTTTGGTTAAATTAATATACAATAATAATATAGTTTATCCTGGATACATAAAATAAATTTCTGCTAACATTGTATAAACTAAATAAGAGCATATATAATATACTACTGTTGTAATGATATAGAGGAAGTAAATGTAAAATACTTATACATAAACAGTATAATGTATTTTAAACTGTATCAACAATATTTCTAAATGAATAATTTTTAAGAAGGGAATATTTAAAGGTATGAAGCTTAACAGAAATTATACACATGGAAAAAATGTATTGCTTAAAAAACTTAAAGTGAAATTGACTAATTAAAAAATATAATAATCCTAAACATTAATAGACCATAGAAAAATATTGAAAACCTAACTAGAGTAAAATATTTTATGGTCTAAAAGGGGAACAAAAATTTTTATATTATTTAAACGTACCTGGTAATCAGCAGCATCCTCCATGAAGGTGACCATAACAGAAGCAAAAATAAATAAATCTGGAGCCTTTTGAATCTGAAAATAAAAAAAATATTAGTAGAAAATAAGAACACGTCGTAACAAAATGTAATAAAAGATGCGAATAAATTTTACCGGGTAAACAGTACTACGTTAAGAGTACCTTTTGGAATATCGTCCTATTGAAAAAAGGTCAAACAATATAAGGTCAATTTGGTATAATGTTTATTAGTGATAAGTATAATATCTTTACTTACAATTAATGATAAGAAAAATTTTATCACAAATGACAACAAGTAGGAAACATTTTCAATAATTAGTTTAATGGTATGTTTTAGAAATTATTTTTTATATTTATGAAATATTTTAATTCTTAATTAACGTTTAGAAGTCAAACAAAAACTATTTATGTTCAAATAGCAAGAATCAGCTTAACTGTAATAAGAAATGCATTTGGAGTAAAACTGAAGAACGATATTAATAAATGATATAAAAACTGGTCTAGAAGAATAAAAAGTTGGGAACTTGAAATTAATCGATGTTGAAAGTACTTAAAAAAAATGATTGGAGATGCAGCTACATGTAAAAGTGAAAAACATGTAAATCTTATATTGATTCTGAGTTTAAGAACTTCTTAATAATCTTTAGAAATATTATATGAAATGATAAAATGTTAGTAAATATAAGGGAAAAGTGTTTAATAATGTCAATGAAATTATTTACAATAATGGATTAATATATTTTCATGGTTGAAAGTTTGACATTGACTTCAGATATAACAAATATTGATCTTGAAATAACGGGAATATAAAGATTAAAGCGATGTTCTCGACATGTATATCTGGGAATAATGTTCTGTTTTACGTTATGAATTTTACTTCTATTTACATCTGATAATAAACAATACATTATCACGAATGATAATTGATAACAAACTTTTTCAATAACTTTTTGTGTGATATATATTTTAAGGTTTTAGAAGTTTTTAATGTAGGTTAATAATGATAAATTGTTTTATATAAACTTTAAATTTTTTAGAAATTTTGAATAAATATCTATGAAACCTTCTTATTCTAAGCTGATGTTTTTTATAGACTCAAAGGAAAACTAATTTCAGCTTAATACGACAAGTTTCAGCTGAGTTATAATAAAAATTTGAGGAATTGTATATTTTTATACAATTATAAAGCTGATTATAACTTTATGGAAAGTTATGATAAAGGAATGCTGTTTTCTGGAATCAACTTTAAATTTGTTTTCATATAGGGTCTACCTTCAAAGTTTTTTTATATTTTCAACCATTTTTAAGATATTAGAAATCTTGACGACTTAATGCGGACGAAGAAAATTAAAGATCATATTTCAAGATTTGGAAACTTTTTAAGCACAAGGCATATTTCGAGAGTCAAAGGAAATCTAGCGCAATGAATTTCGTGTTTTTACGGCATTATTAACGTAGGTTATATGTGTGTTTTTAAAAGTTTTTTTTCAGTTTTTTTTTTATCATATACCATATTGAAGGCTTTATATGAAGATAGAACTAAGTTTATCAATTTGCCTATAACAAGTATCATCAGGAATCATTTATAAAATTAAAGAATTAATTATGGAGTACCGAATTTATGTTCTCTTATTAAATATTATCTAATTCTGATTTAAAATTTAATTGTTTTTAACTTTTTAATTTTTAAATTTCTGATTTTATAATTGTATTCAAACTTTGTTATTTTTTAAGGTTTTTGATATAAATATATATTTGCTTGAAACTTTAAAAAACAAGAATCTTTATTATTGAAATATTAATTCAACGTGGAAAGCAATATGTAAACTAGCTTCAATAAAATCTTAATTTTAGTAAAACTAATCTTACAGTTCTTATTTAACAATGATCAATAGAAAAAGTTCGAAGAATGCTAATTTATTTTTAAAATACTTTTAAATCTTTAATAATCAATACAAAGATAAGAAATTGTTTCTTATAATTTTTGAATCCTTTAAATGATAAATATATTTTAATAAAACTTTCCATTCTTGAGTAATTTTTATATGAAGTTAAAGTTAAATAAAGCTAATTTCATCTTGATATAATATGTTTCCATTGAATTATAGAAGTAGTTAGAAACAATAAATATTTTTTTGACATCTCCTACTTGAATTATATCTTCTTAAAAATAATAACTAAGGCATCTAGTTTATTGAAATCAGTTTCAAATTACTTTTCATTTAGGGTCTACCTTTAAAATATTTTTATACCAATAACTATTCTTAGGATATAGGAAATTCTTAAGATATAGGAAATGGTGTGTGGTAAAAGTATTACCTTTAATATTTCAAGAACAGTTGGAGATTGAAAAAATTTTTCAACATACACTATATCTAAGAATTCAATAAAAAACTACACAACAAATTTTAAATTTCTATGTTTTAATCAACATAAATTATAAATATGTTCTTGAAACATTTTTGAAAACATATTTCTTACTATATATCATATTGAAGATATTCTAAAAAGATGAATTTAGATTTAATAAATTTCTTGCAAAAATCTTACTTAGATTCACTGATTCAAATTTATCAATTTCCATAAGGATACTAAAGTTGTCTTTTTTCAAAGAATTTTCTATATTTCTGACTTTAACTTCGATTGATTATAATTTTTGAATTTTTTATTAATTTTTAATTGTAATAATGTGTCAATAAACTATTTTAAAAACTACCTATATGAATCACGTAGAAACGGAATACCAAGAAAAACATTACTCCAGAAGCTACTCCTGAAACTTTCGTGTTTACGCGGTAAAAAGTTCGCATCTTTTTTCACTACCGGCATGTTTGTTTGTTTTTCTTTAATGTATTTTTTTTTACGTTTGCCGCAAGTTCAAATTTATTTCTGAACTTTTGTTATTGTCACTGAATCAAACCAGGTAAATTTAAGATTTTTTTAGAAATATTTTTTTAGGCTGTACTACATTTTTACTTTTGGTAAGTTTCCTATAACTTTTATTTGTGTTTGATTAAATTTCAGATAAGAATCACTTTTGAGCCACAACTCATTGGAACATTTGTGGTTTCTTCAATAGTGGATTTATTATGGTGCTCTACTGGAGCTGGATTTAGAGCAAGGAAATTTTTCTAAAGAAAACTGGAAACTTTTGCTAAACTAGAATTAAATCTGAAGCGTGGAAGGTTTTTTGGAGCACACCGGAGGCTGTTATTCACCTGGAACTGAATCATGAACATGAAAACTCTTCTGAGAGAAATTGGAGGATGTTGTTCTATTGGAGTCATCTAAATCATGAAAGCTCTTTTTTTTTTGGGGGAATTCAATTAGCAATAATGCTAATTATGGTTAAAAATCGAGGTATGTTTTTTCTGTTTTGATTTACTGCGTCATAGTTTAGACATTATTATTGTTTTTTTGGAGGATATTGTTTAATTAGGGCTGAATCAGAAGCATTAAGGCTTTTCTGGAGAAAAATGGAGGCTGTTGTTTAATTGGAACTGAATCTTGACCAAGGAAACTTTACTGGGAGAAACTAAAGTCTATTGTTTTACTGGGTTCTGATAATGAAGAAAAGGAGTTATTCTGGAGCAAATCAGAAGCGGTTGTTTGACTAGGACTGAATCCGGACGATGGGAACTCTTTTGAGCAAAATTGGAAGCTGTTGTTCTGCTGGAACTGAATCAAGATGGTGGAATTTTTTTTTGGAAGAAACTCATTTAGTAATAATGCTGACTACGATAAAGAATTCATGTATGTTTTTTTTTTATTTTGCATTACTGCGTTGCAATTTATTCATTACTACTGTTGTATTGGAGGGTGTTGTTCAACTGGAACTGAAGTTGAAGCATGGAAATTTTTCTGGGGGAAAATAGAGGATGTGGCTTTACTGGAGCTAAATCTTAAACATGGAGCCTTTTTTCTTATGGGAGAAATTTATTTGGTAAAATAATGCCAATTGCGAAAATGATCCAGATATGTTATTTTTGTTTTGATCTACTGCGTTAAAATTTAGACATTATTATGGTTGTTTTGGAGGCTGTTGCTCTACTGGAGCAGAATCAAGAGCATGAAAACTCTTCTGGAGTGAACTGAAGACTGTTATTCAACTGGAACTGAATCTGAAGGATAGAAGCTCCTCTGAGATGAGTTAGAGGCTGTTGCTCTACTGGAGCATAATCAGGAGTATAGATGCTTTCTTGATGTGAACTGAAATATGTAATTCTACTGGAGCTGAATCTAAAACATGGAAGTTTTTTTCTTGTAAGAAGGATTCTTCACTTAGTAACAGTGCTAATTACGATAAATAATCAAGGTATGTTTTTTCTGTCCTAATTTACTGTGTTACAATTTAGACAATTATTATTGTTGTTTTGGAGGCAATTGTTTAACTGGAACGGAATCAGGAGTATGGATGCTTCTCTGGAGTAAATTAGAGAATGTTATTCAACTGGAACTGAATCTGAAACATGTAAACTTTTTCCTTTGGAAGGATTTCATTTAGCAATAATGCTAATTACGATAAAGAATCCAGATATGTTTTTTTGTTTTAATCTACTGCATTAGAATTTAGATATTATTGTTGCTGTTTTGAAGGCTGTTGTTCAATTGGAACTGATTCTGAAGCATAGAAACTCTTTTAAAAGGAATTGGAGGCTGTTATTATACTGAAGTAGAATCAGGAGCATGGAAACTCTTCTGGAGTGAACTGGAGACTGTTATTCAACTGGAACTGACTCTGGAGCATGGAGACTGTTGTAGTAAAAATTAGAGGCTGTTGCTTTATTATAGCCGAATCAGGAGTATGGATGCTTCTCTAGAGTGAAATTAGAGAATGTTATTTAACTGAAGCTGAATCTGAAACGCGTCAACTTTTTTCTTTTGGGAGAAATTCATTTAGCAATAATGCTAATTACGATAAAGAATCCAGGTATGTTTTTTTGTTTTAATCTACTGCATTAGAGTTTAGATATTATTATTGCTGTTTTGGAGGCTGTTGTTCAACTGGAGCTGAATCTGGAGAATGGAGACTTTTCTGGAAGAAATTCGAGGATGTACCTATACTGCAGCTGAATCTGAAGCATAAAAACTCTTCTGTCATGGGTTGGAAGCTGTTGCTCTACTGGAGCAAAATCAGGAGCATGTAAACTCTTCTAGAATGAACTGAAGACTGTTATTCAACTGGAAGTGAATCTAGAGCATGGAAGCTGTTGTAGAAGAAATTGGAGGCTTTTGCTCTACTGGAGCTGAATCTGAAATATGTCAACCTTTTTCTTCTGGGAGTAATTCATTTAGCAATAATTCTAATTACGATAGTAAAACCAGGTATGTTTTTTTGTTTCGATCTACTGCGTTAGAATTTAGCCACCCACTAGTATTGCTGTTTTAGAGGCTGTTGTTCAACTGGAACTGATTCTGAAGCATTGAGGTTTTTCTGGAAGAAATTTGAGGATGTACTTATACTGCAGTTGAATCGAAAGCATAGAAGCTATTTTGTAAAGGGTTGGTAGCCGTTGCTTTACTGGAGCTGAGTCAGGAACATAGAGACTTTTCTGGAGTAAACTGGAGACTGTTATTCAACTGGAACTAAATCTGGAGCATGAAAGCTGTTGTGAGAGGAATTAGAAGCTGTTGCTCTGCTGGAGCCTAATCAAAAGTATGGATGCTTCTTTGAAGTGAACTGAAAAATGTGGTTTTACTGGAGCTGAGTCTAAAACATGGAAGCTTTTTTCTCTTAGAAGGAATTTATTTGTAGTAATGCTAGTTACAATAGAGAATCCAGGTATGTTTTTTCTGTCTTGATTTGCTGCGTTAAAATTTAGACATTATTATTATTGTTTTATAGTGGCTGTTATTCAACTGGAACTGAATCTGGAGCATTGAGGCTTTTCTAGAGCAAACTTGGAGATGTATCTTTACTGCAGCTGAATATGAAGCATGGAAGCTCTTTTGTAAAGAATTTATTTAATAATAATGCTAATTTCAATAAAAAACCTAGGTATGTTTTTTGTTCTTTTTTGCCATGCTACACATTGAGATATTGTTAATGTTGTTTTGGAAGCTGTTGTTCAACTGGAACTGAATCAAAAGCATTGAGACTCTTCTGGAGGAAAATGGAGACTGTTGTTCAATTGAAGCTGAATCTGAACCAAGGGAATTTTTCTGAGAAAAGTTGGAGGCTGTTGCTTCACTGGTTCTGGTAATAAAGAATAGAAGTTCTTGTGGAGCGAATCAGAAGCTGTGGTTCAACTAGATCTGAGTCTGGAGCATGGGAACTTTTGAGTGAAGCTGGAGACTGTTGCTCTACTAGAGCTGAATTAGGAGTATAGCTGCTTTTTTGGAGAAAACTGAAGAACGTAGTTTTATTAGAGCTGAATTTAAAAAGTGAAAGCTTTCTTTTTGGAAGGAATTTATTTAGTAATAAAGCTAGTTACGATAGAGGATCTAGGTATGTTTTTTCTGTTTTGATTTGCTGTGTAACAGTTTAGATATTATTCTTGTTGTTTTGGAGGCTGTTGTTCAATTGAAAATGAATCTGGAGCATGGAGACTGTTCTGAAGAAAACTGGCAGATATAGCTTTACTGCAACTGAACCTGGATCATGAAAGTTTTTTTGTAAAGGATTCATTTAATAATGACACTAATTTCAATAAAGAACCTGGGTATGTTATTTTTGTTTTGATTTACTGTGTTACAGTTTAGACATTATTATTGTTGTTTCGGAGGCTGTTGTTCAACTGGAGCTGAATCTGAAGGATAAGAGCTCTTCTGGAATGAGTTAATGGCTGTTGCTCTACTAGATCATAATCAGGAGTATAAATGATTTTCTAATGCAAACTGGAAAATGTGGTTCTACTGGAGTCGAATTTGAAACATGGAAGCTTTTTTCTTGTGAAAGGAATTTATTTAGTAAATAATGCTAATTACGATAAATATAATATGCCGGGTATGTTTTTTTGTTTTGATCTACTGCGTTACAATTTAGACATTATTATTGTTGTTTTGGAGGCTGTTGTTCAACTGGAACTGAATCTGAAGCATTGAAGCTTCTTTGGAGGGAACTTGAGAATGTAGCTATACTGCAGTTAAGTCTGAAGCATGAAAGCTCTTCTGTAAGGGTTGGAGGCTGTTGCTCTACTGGAGCAGAATCAGAAGCATCGGAACTTTTTTGAAGCGGACTAAGGCTGAAACTGACGGGTTGAGACTCTTCTGGAGCAAATTGGAGGCTGTTGTTCAACTGAATTCGGAGCATGGAAGTTGTTGTGAAAAGAATTGGGGGCTGTTGTTCTACTGAAGCATAATTAGGAGTATAGATGCTTTCCTAAAGTGAACTGGAGGATGTAGCTCTACTGGAAGTGCATCTGAAACGTGTCAACTTTTTTCTTTTGGGAGGAATTCATTTAGAAATAATGTTAATTACGATAAAGAATCTAGGTATGTTTTTTTATTTTGATCTACTGCGTTAAAATTTAGCCATTATTATTGTTGTTTTGGATGCTGTTATTCAACTGGGGCTGAATCTGGAGAATGAAGACTTTTCTAGAGGAAACTTGAGGATGTAGCTATACTACAGCTGAGTCTGAAACACAGAAACTCTTCTGAAATGAATTGGAGGCTGTTGTTATACTGGAGTAGAATCAGGAGCATAGAAACTTTTCTGGAGTGAACTGGAGACTGTTATTAAACTGGAACTGAATCTGGAAGATGGAAGCTGTTGTGGGAAAAATTGGAAGCTGTTACTCTACTGGAGCTGAATCTAAAACGTGTAAACTCTTTTCTTTTGGGAGGAATTCATTTAGCAATAATGCTAATTACGATAAAGAATCCAGGTATGTTTTTTTGTTTTGATCTACTGCGTTAGAATTTAGACATTATTATTGTTGTTTTGGATGCTGTTATTCAACTGGAACTGAATCAAAAGCATTGATGCTCTTTTGGAAAAAAAAGTGGAGGCTGTTTTTCAATTGGAACTAAAACTGGAGAGCGTGGAAACTCTTTTGGAATAAAATAGAGGTTATAGCTCTACTGGAACTGACTCTGAGTGATGAAAATCTTTCTGTAATTAGTTGTAAACTATTGTTTTACTGGAGCTGAATTCGGAGCATAGAAACTTTTATAGAGGAAACTGGAGGCTGTTGCTCTACTGGAGCATAATTAGGATTATGGAAATTTTTTTAGAATAAACTGGATCTGATTCTTGAGGAAACTAGAGACTGTTATTCAACTGAATATGGAGCATGAAGGCTCATCTGGAAGGAATTGGAGGTTGTTGCTCTACTGGAGCTTAATCAGAAGTATGGAGGCTATGGTTCAACTAGGACCGAATCTGGAACATGGAAGCTCTTCTAGTAGAAATTAAAGGATGTTGCTCTACTGGAGCTGAGTCTAAAGCGTGGAGGCTTTATTTATATTTTAATTTTTATTATTGTGTTAATATTTTTGATTTGTGTGTTTATTATCTCTTCCGTTTTTCTTTTTCAATTTGGGTTGTTTATTTTCTATTTCTTCTTTTATTATTTCATTATGTAATCTTCGGTTAGATTTTTTGTTGAGAATGTAAATTTCTTTTATGCATCTAATGATTCTTTTCTTTTTTCTTTTAAGTTTAGGAATTAAAAATCCAATGTAGATAATTATACAAATATATATGGCCATGGAAAACAATTTAAAACTTCAGAAGGTAGCAATCAAATATTAAAAGCTACATAAAATAACTGAGAGGCTGGGACATTACCTTTAGTTTTAAATAATTAGGTAAAATAACTGAGATAAGCAAACGTACTTTCAAAAAACCTAGAAATTTATGAATATTGGTGAAGAATCAAACTACAAAATACTGTTAAAGTGTATGAATTCTGTGTAAAACATTAATAAATATAAGCAAAAATAGATTGGACAATATCAATAAAATCATTTACAATAATGAAAAATATATTTCTATAGTTAAAAGCATAGAATTAGTTTCAGATATAACAAGTATAGTTTTTAAAATAATGAAATTACGAAGAATAAAGAAATGTTATTGAATTGTATTCTTGGAATAATATTTTTTCAATAGTTAATCCAGATGGATAAGAATATTCTAGAATTTAAGAACGAACATGAAAAGGTAATAAAAATACAGAACAATCTATATGTGATGTTGATTTTAATAGAAGTTATCCATATAAATGGAATAAGATTTATAATATTTGTATAAGCTTTTTAGGAATATCTAAAGAATGCGAACTTGAAGTAAAAAGTTATGCAAATTATTTGGTAAAAAATAAAATTCAAGGATTTGTAACTTTACATAGGTAACTTTACATAGTTATGAAGGATTTATTTTATACCCATGGGGATATCAAAAGAAGCTTTATACTGATGACAGGAAAAACCTTCATAAATTAGGTGAAGAAATGAGAAATGCAATTGAAAACATTTCCGGAGCTGATTACAATGTTGGGCAAAGTGCTGATATTTTGTATAGAGCAAATGGATATTCTAATGACTATGCTAAAAGTTTAGGAATTAAATATGTTTTTACAATTGAAATAGGAAGTAGAAAAATGTATAATTTTGGTTTTATAATACTAAAAAGTTATATTTCAAAATTAGCTGAAGAAGCTCTTGCTGAAATTTTAGTAGTTAGTCAAAAAATATCAAAAGAAAATATTGTTGAAAGTAACATTAAATAAAAAATTGAACTTTTTTAATTAAACAATAATTAATCTTAATTAATTATGCCGTTTTACATGTTTTTTACATCTTATGATAAACAATGCATTATCACGAATGATAATTAATAACAAACGTTTTCAATAACTTTTTGTGTGATATATATTTTAATGTTAAAGAAATTTATATTGTAAGTTAATAGTGTAAAATTATTTTAGACAAACTTTGAATTTATAGAAATCTTGAAGGAATAACCATGAAACTTTTTTATTTTAACCTGATGTTATACGTGGAGCCAAAGGAAACTAATGTCAGCTCATGATGACGAGTTTCAGCTGAGTTATAATAAAAGTTTGGGAGATTGAATATTACCATCCAAATATGAATTTGGTTATAACCCTGTGGAAAGTGATGATATAGAAATGCTGTTTTCTGAATTAACTTCAAATTAGTTTCCATGTAGGGTCTATCTTCAATTTTTTTTTATTTCCAACCTCCTTTATGATATAAGAAATTTAAAGTTTAATATGTGCAAAGAATATTAAAGATCGAATTTCAAGATTTGTTTAAGATTGGAAAATGTTTACAGTACAAGGCATGTTTCAAAAGTCGGTAGAAGTCTAGCGCAATAGATTTTATGTTTCTACGGCATTGTTAGCGTAAGTTGTGAATATGTTTTTAAAGTTTTTTTTTCAGTTATATTTTTTTTACCATATCTTATGTTGGAGACATGCTATGAAGATGAAAGTAATTTTATCAAATTCCTTATAAAAATTTCGTTTAGAATCATTTATTAAACTTTACAACTTTATATGGAACTACCGAAAGCATGTTCTTCAAAAAATATTCTTTACGACTGACTTCAACTTTTATTGATCATAATTTTGTAAGTCTTATTTTTTTACTAATGATTATATTCAAGTTTAATTTCTTTTCAAGAACTCTCATTTGAATGTACTTTTACTCAAAAGTTTGGAACGATTGTTTTAATTATTTAATATTAACTCAAGGTAGAACGAGGCATGCGGATTAATCTCAATGGAAATAAACTTTAAGTAGTAATTATTCTATAGTTTTAACATAGCAAAATTTATCAGAAGAAGTTTGAGAAATAATAATTTATCCTGAAAGTAGTTTAAGCACAATAAGAATACACAAAAATTTTTAATGCTCAAGCTATAAAGGAGAAAACTTTTATTCTTATATAATTTTTTCTTTGAAGTCGAATAAAACTAATTTTATTTTAATATAATAAGTTTCAGGAGTAACAAAGAAATTGGAGACAATAAGTTTATCTTTAACATCTTCAACTTTGATGATAACTTGCTTAGATATTGTGATAAAAGGATTCAACTTTTTATAACCGACGTAGAATCAATTTTCTATAGGATACTTTCAAAATACTTTTATATCTTCAACTGTCCTTAAGATATAAAGATTGATGATTGTTGGTTAAGCACGATGAAATATTGATTATCATATATGAAGAATGATTGGAGATTAGAATAAATTTTCAGCATGAGTTATACTTAAGAACTTAACAGGAGTTGACCGGAATACATTTTATACTTGAGTTACAACCTTATTCTTGATACATTTTTTTACTGTGTTCTTTTATATCTGAAGAACAAGATGTCATATGAAAATGAGATTATGATTAATGAATTACCCACAGAAATCTGCTTTAAAATTGACAAATTTATTTTTCTAATCTTTGACTACAACATGAAAACCGTCTTTTTTCCAGGAAATATTCCCCATCATCGACGCTAACTTTTATACCATATAACTTCGTAAGTTTTAATTTCTTTTGTTTATTTATAATTACATCAGAAATGAATTATTTTCAAAAAATTTAGATGACTAAATGTATGTTTTAAAATCTTCAAAAAAATGTCTTTATTTGGCTTTGTAGATTAATGCTAAAATTAACAACTTAAAGATAAATTTAAGTGTATATTTACTGTTATCTAAGTATTTTGAACAACTATCACTGGAGAAAGAGAATTATTTGAAATAATAAGCACTACAAAACTTAATTTTTTTAAGATTCCGAATAACAAGTATGTTAAAATAAATGTAATGATGTCAATTTCAGGAATACTTTTTATAAATACATCGTATAAAGTTAACCGTTATGGATTATCAGGTATTATCACATAAGAAAATAATGTTACTTTTCATTATCTTTAATATAAAAGAATCTCAAGTTTCTTTTTAATATTTATAAATGTGGAAGAAATAGTAAAGAAATTATACAATCATAAAAATATGTGTTTATTTAATTAACCTTCAATTACTTTTTAGAAAGTTAAACTTCATATCATTTATGTGTAGGTAAATTTAAAGTATGTTTCTTACAAAATATTATTATCAATAAATGTAGCAAGTTTAATATCATTGTTTGATAAGCCACCAACATCATGTGTACTTAATGTAATATCAACCTTATTATATACATTAAACCATTCTGGATGATGATTCATTTTTTCAGCCATCAATGCAACTCTTCTCATGAAACCAAACGCCTAAAAATAATAGTTAAAATAATTGATTTCTATTATTCTTTTACTACCTTGTTGAAGTCTTTGAAAGTTATTACTTTATTTATGGCATCACGATTATTGACCATCTTCCAACCGTTCTCCAATAATGGCATTAATAATGTGTTCCTTTCATCAGCTGTTAAAGCCTAAAAAAAGTATTGAAATTAAAGAAAAGTTTGAAAGAAAGCATACCATTCTTGTCGTTTTATTTTTTACCCCTACCTTGTTAGAATAAAATAAGGAAGACTGAATCAAGAAAGCCTTGATTAATATAGACCAAAATATTTACAAGCTGTTAACATGAAATCGATGGTAAGAATAATGAAGACGCTCTTTGACAGTACCCTTTAACAAAAATAAATCACAAATAGGGCATCATTATGCTTTCTGCATTAGACGATTTTATTAGTAGTAAATACAAAAATCACTAATATATCTTTAACACACATATATATGGATAAATAAATTAATAAAAATGATAATCTAATGGATATATTAAAAATATTTACACCAATTCTAGCAAAATAAAAATAAATAATTTCAATAAAAGAGGCAAGATGAATGATTTCACATAATTACCTAAAAATAGTATTATATAAGAGATTATACATCTAATTGGTTTGGTATTTTTGTAACATTATTATATTTATCTCTACTAGTAAGCACAATGAATAATGCAGCAAGTATTATTTTCATCATTTTCCTTGGATCTGTAATATTTTTTTCCCATGGATGTAATGTTAAGTTAAATATTACCAATGGTACTGAAAAAAAGTTTCAATTACAAGTTACTGCACTTTCTATTAAGTATAAGAGTGAACATTTAAGATTTAAAAAAAAAAAAAACCACCCAACTATTGAATGTATGTTTCATTTAACAATTTATTATTTAATAATGAGAGTAAAATTTAAATTAAGGGAAAAAATTGTGCCCAAAAGAAGTGGATAATTCAGATGTGGAAAAAAAAATGAAAAAGGTGATACTTATGTTACAGCTAGAAGTTTGGAAGCCAAATTTAATGGCAATGGTTATATGAGAATAATGATTGGTGATGATTTTAGACCATGGGTTAATGATAGAAAAGGAATACACTGTTCAGAGGGGTTATGTATGTAATATTTGAACCAAAATATACCCTTTTATTTCTTAATAATATTATAATATTAAAAAGTATGTAAACCACTTTATCATTTATACTTTTGACCAATTTTTCTATTTTCATAATTGAATTAGTAATTTTCTTTTTATAAACATTTGAAACATAATCAAAGATGTTAGCATTGCCATCATACTCAACAGTTCCTTCAATTTCTATAAAATCTTTTAAAGCATTTGTAGAAAGGTAAAAATTCTTTGATTGATTTCTTATCCATAATTTGATCATTATCATTTGATTTAAAAAGTTCTGCAATACAATTTATATTAGACCATAAATACAAAACACATTGTAAAAAAATAAGATAATTATCTTGAATGTTTTAATTAATAAATAAAGTTTTTTTACAAGTCTATAAATTTAAACAAACGACAGTGCTTTAATATATCATAAAGAATAGAATAAATGACTTTTTAATGAATGTATTTTTTAATAAAAAAACTTACTGGATATCCATAGTAATTGATAAATATTAAAATCAAAAAAACATCCTTTTTCTATTAACTAAATTGGGTATCATTGAATAAATATTAAAATAGAATTGTCCAATTTTTGACAATAATAGTTAGTAGTTGTAATTTGATCTAATTTCAGAATACCATAGTAAACCATACTATCACTGGAAAAAAAAAGATCCAATTTAGCGGACATAATGGTAAAATAATATAAGAAACAATATCCAAACAGCATTTTACTTATCTGAAATTTTTTGAAAATAATTTATTTTTAATATAATTATAAATAAACAAAAGAAAGTAAAACTTACAAAGTTATATGGTAAAGAAGTTAGCGTCGATGATGGAGAATATTTCTTGAAAAAACACGGTTTTCACGTCGTAGTCAAAGATTATAAGACTAATTTGTCAGCTCTAAAGCAGATTTCTGTGGGTAATTCATTAATCATATTATCATTTTCATATGATATCCTGTTTTCCAGATATGATAAGAAACACAATTATAAAAATGTATTAAGAATATGCTTGTAACTCAAGTATAAAAGTTCTTCAAAGCATAAAATGTATTAAGCTGAACTTCTGTTGAGTTCTTAGATGTAGTTCATGTTGGAAATTCATTCTAACCTTCAACCACTTTTCAGATACGACAATCAATATTTCATCGTGCTTAACCAATAGTCATTAATCTTAATATCTTAAGAACGGTTGAAGATATAAAAGTATTTTGAAGATAAACCTTGTAAAAAAATTGATTCTAAGTCTTTTTAAAAAGTTTCATCCTTTTATCATCACTTCTAAGCAAAATTATGATGGAAGTCAGTGGTGATGAAAAAAAAAACATTAAGCATGTTTGATTTTTTAAGTCTCATAACAAAATCACATATACACTTATAAATTGACGGCCACTGTTTTACTTCTTCAGAAGTTAATGTAAAATGAAGAATTTTGGCTTTGAAATCCTTGTAGTCTTTAAAGTTCTAGAAATTAATTTATAATCTTGAAAAGTTCACGTTATCATTATTACTATAAACTATGAAAATAAATTGTATTTGATATTTTTACACATAATTTAACGCAAAACTAAATTGTAGTTTATTTGCATTTGAAATAATGTCTTATTGTTTACAAATATTGTAAAAAAATTAACTTTGAATGTTAATATTGATAAAATGAAAATAAAATTCATAACGTTGTTTCTAATTAAAGTTGAAGTCGATGCTAAAAAATATTTTTGAAAAAAAGTTAACCCTCATGTTGTAATCCAAAATGATAAAATTAATTAACTTGTTTCAGAACAGAATTTTGTGATCATTTTATTGAACTTAGTTTTGATTTCACTAGACATTACATTCTTGAGACATGATAAAAATATAACTAATAAAACTTTTAAAAATGTATTCATAATTTAAGTTATTAATCTCACAAAAATATGAAATTTAAAACGTTGGCCTTATCTTAAGCTTTCAAATGTAATGCAAAATGACAATTTCTTTAATCTTCAAAGGTTCTTGAGATGTAATAAGCACTATTTTTTCGCACACAATATATTGCTCCAATATTTTATACCTTATAAACAATTTGTGATAAAAAAATATTTCAAAGATAAACCTTATTTGAAAACTGACTCAATGTTGATTCCAAAAGCCTACATTCTTTTATCATTATTTTAATCCATGTTATGATAAAAGTTGAAGATGTTAAAGATAAACTTATTGTCTCCAATTTCTCTTGTTATTCATCTGAAACTTATTATATTAAAATAAAATTAATTTTATTCGACTTCAAAGAAAAAATTATATAAGAATAAAAGTTTTCTTCTTTATAGCTTGAGCATTAAAAATTTTTGTGTATTCTTATTGTGCTTAAACTACTTTCAGAATAAATTATTATTTCTCAAACTTCTTCTGATAAATTTTGCTATGTTAAAACTAAAGAATAATTACTACTTAAAGTTTATTTCCATTGAGATTAATCCGCATGTCTCGTTCTACTTTGAATTAATATTAATAATATTAAAACAATCGTTCCAAACTTTTGAGTAAAAGTACATTCAAATAAGAGTCCTTGAAAAGAAATTAAACTTGAATATAATCATTAGTAAAAAAATTAAAACATACAAAATATTGATCAATAAAAGTTCGAGTCAGTCGTGGAAAATATAGTTTAAAAAAACATTCTTCTGGTAGTTCCATATAAAGTTGTAAAGTTTAATAAATGATTCTAAACGAAATTTTTATAAGGAATTTGATAACCTTACTTTCATCTTCATAGCATGTCTCCAACATAAGATCTGGTAAAAAAAATATAACTAAAACAAAAACTTTAAAAAAATATTCACAACTTACGCTAACAATGCTGTAGAAACATAGAATACATTGCATTAGCTGTGTATTTTACAAATTTTGTGTTTTGTAGTTTGACCTCTTGACCAAGATTTGTATATTCTTACAATTTTTGTGTTTTGCAGTTTGATCCCTTGGCTAAAATTTGTATATTCCCATAATTTTTGTGTTTTGTAGTTTGATCTCCCGACCAAAATCCCAAATTTCCAGTAATTTTACATGAATTTTATATTTTTCGATGCTCCAGAACACTTTTTTATGGTTAATACACAGTGAATTGTTAATTTTTAAGCATAAACCAATAAAAAACCAGGAAAATCATTAAATACCAAAGAGAAACCAAGAATCCACAAAATAAATAGAAGGAAAAAACAACTGAAAAAGAGAAACATAACTAAAAACAAGCAAAAAAACAAAAAAAATCAACAAAGCAATACAAAATACAATAAATAAATAATAAATAGTTATAAAAATAGAATACTGCATTCATCTAAGTTCCTGAATCCATTGAATCCCCTTTCTGTACGAAGTAATAGTCCTATAATAAGCTCCATTCTCCAGATTTGTACTCAATTAAGCCCCAGCCTCCAGTTTCCTCCAGTTATAACTAAAAGTAATAAAAAATATATAAAAATAACAGAAAAACAAATAATTAAATAGGTAAACTAACAGTAAATATAAGTAAAAGTAATAAATAAATATAAATAAGATATTAAAAAATAACTATAACTATGTAAATAAATATAAAGTAATATATAAACATATATAGTAACAATAAAAATAACTAATGGTAACAAATAAACAAATTAAAATAGTAGAAATAATACAATATGTAAAATAAATATAACTAAAGTTATAAAATATATACTTAAGTAACATATAAATATATATAAAGTAACAATAAAAATAACTAATAGTAATAAATAGACATGTTAAAATAATAGAAACAATACTATATGTAAAATAAATATAACTAAAGTTATAAAATATATACTTAAGTAACATATAAATATACATAAAGTAACAATAAAACAATTAATAGTAATATAAATATTATTTTAAAAGTATTTAAAATGTTACTAAATAATATATAAGTATATACTTAAAAAATATATTAATATATAAGGAAACAAAGAAAATAAGTAAAGGTAATAAATAGACATGTTAAAATAATAGGAAAACTACTTTAGGCAATATAAATATAACTAAAGTTACTGAGAAAGTATCTAACATTATATAATATATACCAATGTAATAAATAAACTAAGTAAAGTAATATGTAAATTAAGTTAAGAAAGAAAGAAATAACTTAAGTTAAATGTGTAAATACTAAAGAAATAAAAAAATAAAAGTAAAAGTAGTAAAGATATGTATCCAATATATTAAAATAATAAAAAATAACTTAGACTATAAGATATACACGAAATCATCTAAAAATTACATAAATAATACAATAACAAGAGAACAACTAAAAGTGGTAAAAAAATAATGCTAAATATAGAAATATATAAAGTAACAAACAAAACATACTAAAAACATAGGAAATATTTAAAGTAGCAAAGATAGAAATAACAACTAAGACTTAATAATTGGGTGTGAAGCTTAAAACAAAATTTTTTTTATAGGTTGAGTGCTACTTTAAAAGGGAAATACTTTTTCTTAAACGTACCTGTTTTTTCATGTTGTTCCTTTGAATCCAATTTTTTTTCCTGACAGTGTTCCACAGTAGCATATTAGAGAGAGCCTGAAATTTAAATGAATATTTAAAATAAAAAAAATATAAAACATACCTTGATTTGTTAAACATTTTTTCTGATCCTAGTTTATCCTCCAAGTTGCAGCCATAGGTTGTAGAAGTTGGTGAAATTAGTTTGAATTGAATTGAAATTAATCTAAAAAAAAATTTTTTTAATTCAAAAATTAAACTTATCTGAAGTAATCTTGATCCTCTGTGGGGTAATCCATATTAGAAATAATAATAAACAGCTGCAACTGGATTCTGAAAAAAATAATAAATAATAAATAATAGATAAAAAATATTAAAAACACGCGTACGCGGGTATTAAAAAAAGATGCAAATGATTGTCTTATGCAACCGTTTTTGCCGGGTAAACAGTGAGAACTTCAGGAGTATGCATTGGTATAGTATTTTGGTAAACATTGGTATAATGTTTATACGTGATAATTAATTATCTTAATTAATCCTAATTAATTATATTTTTTACATGTTTTTTACATTTTTTGAAAAACAAGACATTATCACGAATGATAATTAATAACAAGCATTTTTATTAACTAATTAAGTAGTACATATTTCAAGGTTTTAGAAGTTTTTAATGTAAATTAATAATGATAAATTATTTTAGATAAACTTTGAATTTTTTTAGAAATCTTGAAGAAATAGTTATGAAACATTTTAATTCTAAGCTGATGTTTTTTATGGAGTCAAATGGAAACTAATTTCAGCTGAGTTATAATAAAAGTTTTGGAGATTAAATGTTTTTATACAATTATGAATTTGACTATAACTCAATGGGAAGTAGTGATAAAAGAATGTGTTTTTTGGGAATCAATTTCAAATTTGTTTTCATATAAGATCTACCTTCAAAGTTTTTTTATATTTTCAACCATTTTTAAGATATTAGAAATCTTGACAACTTGATGCGGACGAAGAAAATTAAAGATCATATTTCAAGATTGGGAAACTTTTTAAGTACAATGCATATTTCAAGAGTCAAAGGAAATCTAGCGCAATAAATTTCATGTTTTTACGGCATTATTAACGTAGGTTATATGTATGTTTTTTAAATCTTTTTTTCAGATTTTTTATCATATATTATATTGAAGTTTTCATATAAAGATAGAACTAAGTTTATCAATTTGCTCATAATAAGTATCATCAAGAATCATTTATGAAATTAAAAAATAATTATGGAGTACCATATTTATGTTCTTTTATTAAATATTATCTAATGCTGATTTAAAAATTAATAGTTTGTAACTTTTTAATTTTTAAATTTCTGATTTTATAATTGTATTCAAACTTTGTTATTTTTTAAAATTTTTGATATAAATATATATTTACTTAAAACTTCGGAAAACAAGAATCTTAATATTGAAATATTAATTCAACGTAGAAAGCAACATGTAAACTAGCTTCAATAAAGGCTTAATTTCGATAAAACTAATCTTACAGTTCTTAGTTAACAATGATCAATAGAAAAACTTTGAAGAATACTAGTAATTTTTAACTGTATAAAGTTAAATAAAAATTTATAAATTTTAAATATGTTAGAATTTATTTAATTACATTATTATTTTTTTACATTTTTTTTAAAAAAAATTTTTCTTAGCTGTATACAGTTAACATACTACTAGTATACAGATCTGTAAAGCTATATTGGTATGGTCAATACACGTACTGTATGTTAACTGTATATTATTAATATATCTCATATGACTTGAAACCGGGTAATAAAATTAAGTAACATTTTTTAATTTTGTTAAAAATTTATTTAAATCGTCTTTTATGTTCATAAAAAACTTTGTTAACATTAATATAAGTCACAAAAGTAGATCTTTTTGAACTTAGAAAATCTATAAACTTTTTTCCTTCCTTAACAACTATTGATAAAACAGTTTTTGTACAAAATTTTGAAATATTTATATAAGAAATCATTTTATTTAAATTAAAAATTGCAAAATACCATAAATCCAAATTTTTTTTGTACACAGTCATTAGATATGTTTTCATTTTATGTTAAAAATTCTTGTGCTAATGTAGCAACAGTTATAGAACAAACATCATAAATGTAGCTAAATGATTTTTTGTGTAATAGCGTTAAAACTACAAGAATTATTTGAATTAGTTACAGCTGACTTTTCATAGTTTAATTTATAAGAAAAAGTTGTTTCCTTTACATTATTTTATTTATTGACAGGAACTAAGAAAATTAATTTCTTAGTTATTATATATATAACAGCAAGAATTTGATATTTTAGTAAAATCAAGTTAAAATATACTTCTAAAATTCTTGCAATGTCTTTTAAATATGAAACTAATAAACTAATGACATTCTTACTTTTTGGTCATAGACAATCAAGTAAATTAAAATATTTTGTTGCAAGTCTTAAACACGATAATTCATTTTTATTAACGAAATCATATAACATATTAATCAATATTTACACACATTATACTGAAAGAAATTATAAAACTTTTAGTTTCAAAAAAATAATTTAATGCTTCCATACTAGTATCGTCATCATTTTATTAATTAGATAAGGAATATTATCAGTAATAAATTAAAAATATCTCTTTTCTATATTTTTTATTCTTTACAATATTGTGGATTCTCTATGCTTAAATTTTTTTATAAGTAATCAAAAAATTTCATCATTGGAATTATGCACTCTGAAAGAAATCTTTTCTAATACTTTCTTATTTTGTTTATCCACAAAAAGAAAAATTGTTTTGATCGTCTTAAAATTTTTTGATGTTCCAAAAGAAGACATTTTTTTATTTACAAAAGTATTTTTTATCCTACTAATTGTATAATTCATACTATTCAATACTATACTAAGCAATTATGAAAATTCCAAAAATGCATCAAAACATTTTATTAAAACACTAATGTTGAATAAAGTTATATAATCATTTTTTTTAGCAAAAGGAATACTTTCATAATAAGACTTTGTTAAATTCTTTTTTTTATTTGTTACTTGAGTATTTCTTAAAGTACATTCATAAACATCTATCTTCATATTATGATTTTTCTTTTTACTCTGAATATCACGCTTTTTTATTCCAAATAGTAAAGCTGAATTTTTTGACGCACTATAACTATTGCATAATAAAGATGGAAACGTCATAAATACTTTATATTTACTGTCAATAACATTTGATAATATATATTGGAATTTAACATTCAATCAATACTTCTTTTGAAGTATTTATTATGTTTAGAAGAAGAACTGCAGTCAGTAAAAGTGTTTAAAAGATTAGAAATACAATCTAATAAGAATATAATAGTTTTTCTGAGATCAAATATTTCTTTATTGTTCAAATTTTATTTTTCAAATATTAAACTTATTCCATGAAAATCAATATTTGCTTCTAAAAAAACAATGTCATATAATATAATTTAGAAACATAACTTACCTGATATAAAATATAAATTTTCAAAAGAAGATTTATCAATTTGCATTTTCTAATTATTTACTAATCTTAAAAATTTTTAGATAAATTGAATTATAGGAGTTACAAAATTCAACATACTAACATTTTAATTGCAAGAATTTTTTAAATCACGTTTTAAAAAAGATGTATGTCTCATAAAATATTGTGAATCAATATAATTGTAGACTTTAAATAATGGAGAAAAATCACTATCTTCTGTAGTAATGTATTCAAGTAGCCTTTCTAAATATTCAAAATATGTAATTTTAAAGGTATGTAAAATTTATTTATTCATTAATTTAATTAATTTTTTCTGATTCCTTTCAGAACTTCTTATGGCCATCTTTTAAATTTATACTCAACTTTATAAAATAATAACTTCTATTTTCTGGGTTATAATTTGAGTAATTGGCCAAGTTTTCTAAAATTTTAAATATTTCAAAAAAATACTTTTCTGGATCTTAACAAATTAATTCACATAAATGAACAATACCCTGCCAACATTGCTACACAAAATAAGTTTTCACCAAATGATTCAAAAAAATAATTAAATAAGTCGTAAATAGAAAATTTTTTGATTCTGTTTCTTCGTCAGAACATGAAATAGAAAGAGATGATAATATTTCAAAATATACTCTTAGAAGTTTTGGTTTAAATTAAATACAATAATCAGTTATTCTATCAAAGTAATAGTCTATATGAAAAACAAAATCAAATGAGTAATATTTAACTATCGTGTAAATTGTATTTAAAGCATGATAACTGACATTATTTTTTGAATACATGCTATCAATTAATAAAGTCACAATTTTTTCTTTATTATAACATAAATTTTTAAACATTTTCAAAAACATGTATTTACCTATTTCACTTACAATTGAAACATTTTTGTTAAAAAAAATTCTTTACACTTTAATAATGTATCTATAATGTTAAAAATCTCATCAAATAAATTAGAATGTTGTTCAAATTATAAAAACATTTATTTAACAAATTATTTCTTTTTATCAAAAAAGTATTAATGTATTCAGAAATGATAGTAATTGATAAAATATAATTAAATTCAGTAAAACAATGCTCCCAAGCTGACACTTTAAAATAATCTTTTTTATTACTATTGCTATCACTTCCATGCTCATCATTATTATTCATTGATTAATATTATAATAACATTACTAACAGATCCATAATCCAAAGAGGTTATCTTATTATTACTTGAGTTATTTGAAACGCTTAAAACAATATTAATTCCAATTCCTCAATAAATAGTTATTAACATCATAATTTTATGTAACATATATTACTTGCAATTCCATCATATTCAGTTGATGACTTGAATTTGTTTAAATTTAAATTTTGTTTTAGAGTCAACAAAAATGATAAAATTTGATTTTTATTTTTATCAGTTGTTAGTGATAAAGATTTGTAACTTATAATTAAACTTACAGTGTTAAAGTTAAATTAATTGATGTTCTTAATAAGAGCAAAACTTTCATTTTTTTATAACTGTTGAATCTACCTAAACATTTTTTGTGAATTCCAGTAGTGCTAATCAAAAACTATTCAACTCTTCTAAATCATTTCATAAAATTTTAATATAGTCCATTTTCTAACACACAATTATGAACATATTCATATAAAAAAGTCATAAATTCATCTCTATAAAAAATTCCAAATGTTTCATACTTAAGATTATAAATAATAGGGTAAATCTGTTTTTTTTCATATACTTCATCAAAATCCTTAATTAAATCAAGATAAATTTCACAGATCTTTTTTAATACCATAACATTAGAAGCGCTTCTGTTGAAAAATTAAATTTCTTGAATTATTCTTGTTTTGTAACTGTTTTTATTAAAATCAAAACTTGTAGAAAACTGTTAAAGAAGTTTTCATTAACTTTAATAGGTTTTGATATTATTCTAAGAACATTAAAAGAATCCAACCCATTTTTTTGTTTATCAATTGATGAAATAATATTTTTACATAGCTATCTTCGTCTTCGATTGATTCATCAAGACAATTATCAAAAGGTACATCTACGAAATATAAAAATTTTTAAAATATTTTCTGATGACTTACCTATTGCTACAGAAAAATTCTGTTATGCAAGTATACAAATATTTTCTTTTTCAAAATTATTTCTATTAGTATTATTGTCCTCCTCTGAAATAGAAAAAAATCTCATATTAAAGATTATTAATGTGCTAAAAAAATAAATTCAATTACTATAATTTAAAAGATAAAACAAAATAAATTTTTAATTAAAAAACATAAAAAAAATATTACAATATTCAAAAAATAATTTAAAAAAAATAATATATAATGTGCTATAAAAAAAATTGTGTGATAAAAAAAAATGATTCTTCTTTAAAGAATGATAAACAAAATTCCAAAAACGTCTAAATTTAAAAAAAATTCAATGATATTTTTTATCCAATTCAAATAAATTAATAATTATTGATCCCAGTATTTAAATCAAAATCAAATTTAATTTATTTCTAATGTGACCATGATTAATAATAATAAGAATCTTTAAAGTCACATTAAGTTATAGTCAATAGAGAAGTATATTTTTTAAGAAAAATTGTTTTTTATTTTACAACCATAATCATGAAATTATTTTACCGATTCTAATTTAGATTTTTGTAATTAATTCATTAAACATAATATAATTTTAATAGAACAACTCTTTCTTGAGATATGATAAGAAATATAAATTTAAAAAATTCTCAAGGACGTACTAATAACTCAAGTCAATGAAATTATAGAAGAATAGAACTTGTTGTGCTGAACTTTTACAAAGTTTCTAGGTATAGTCTAGGTTGACAAGTTTTTCCAATCTCAAACCATTCTTAAGATATAACAAAAAACATTTTTTGGCGCCCGATCTTCAAATCATCGTTTATATATCTTAATAAATGGTATAGATATAAAAATATTTTAAAGGTAGACCCTAATTTAAAATTAATTTTAAGTCATTCTAAAAAAATAGTATCTTCTTATTATTATTTTAAGTCAAGTTATGAACAATTTCAAACACGATGAAAAAATATTCATTATCTATGACTTTTTTGGACCAGTAACGAAATTGTTTGGTATAACGTTAATATTATAAGTAGACACCGTTTCAATACTTAATTCATAGTAACAAACTTCATACTTTAAAATCTTCAAAACTTGTAGAGATTTAGTAGATGATTAATGAGATGTATAAATAATTAATAAAATGAATTGTCTAAATGATAAAAATAAGTTTTATTTGATAATTCTATACAATAAAAATGGTTGTGTTCATTTAAATTTTACATTGGCGCTGGGGAATATTTTTCAATATCTAACTTTTTTGTTTTATTCCAAAATTATGAAATTATTTTAACTGTTATAAAGTAGATTTTTATTAAAAATTTACTGAGTCTAATATCAGTTTTGTAAAATTTCTTATTCTTGAGATATCATAAGAAATATTATCTAAAAAATTTATTAACAATATACTCCCAACTTAAGTCAATGAGCTTATATTTAAATGAATTATGCTGCGCTGAACTTGTATTGAATTTTTAAATGTAGTCCTTGTTAAAATTTTTTTTAATATTGAACCATTCTTGAGATATGATAACAACAATTTTTGTATGTATCTCTTGTATGTCATCATTTTATATATCTTAATAAGTAAGTAATGGAGATATTAAAATATTTTGAATGTAACCTTAATCGAAAACTGATTTAAAGTTCTTTAAAAAAATAACATCTTTTTATCACTATTTCTAATCAAGTTATGATCAATTTTAAATATGATGAAAAAAATATTCGGCATCTATGACTTTTTTGTACCAGTAACGAAATTATTTGGTATGATGCCAATACCAAAAATCACTATTTTTAAGAAGTTAATTTCAGGAACAAACTTTATATTTTTAAATCTTGAAGAACAATGAAGATTAAGAAAATCTATTAAACAAAGCTATGATTTAATAACCAAGGTATTTGTCTAAGTGATAAAAGTAGGTTTTATTTGATAACTTTCTACAATAAAATTGTTGTGTTCAATAAAAGTTTACTTTGATGATAAATAATATCTTTCAATAAACCTGATTTCCTTAATAATTTTGAAAATTATAAAAATATTTAAACTGTTATGGAAAATATTTTTGTAAGAAATTTGTTGAGCTCAATTTATTTTCATAAGAATTCTAATTCTTAAGATAGGATAGAAAATATATTTTAAAGATATTCTTAAGAATACACTTACAACTCAAGTCAACAAGCATCTTAGAAAGATAAATCGTGTTTCCCTAAATTTCTACAAATTTTTTTTCTTAAAGCTAATTAAATTATAAAATTTTATTCAAAAAGATATTAAGTACCAATTTTTTTTTACCTTTGAAAAGAAATAAACAGAAAGATATCTTAGTTTTTTTTTTTATAATTTATATCTTTTTCAATATAAATTCTACAATTTTTATAATTTATTTGTTTTTATAAATACTGTTTAATTAAAGAGAGACTCATTTTCCCAATTTTTTTTTCAGAAAAACATTTTTATTTTCTTAAAAATGGCATCATCTAAAGTTTATAAAACTTCTCCTGACTTTGTTAAAAAGATAAAAGAATTAATTTTGTTAGAAAAAGAAAGGCAAACATTAATCAATGAACTTGATATCTATTTAATAGGCTTAAGAGGTAAGTAAAAAAAGAATTTTTAAGAATATTTTAAGATTCAATGAGACATATTGTTGAATTAGAAGCAGAAAAAATGGGAGTATGTTGGCCTTCTTCATTAGAAGAACGTGGTTATAGGGATATAAGTATAACATTTGTTCTTTCTGTAAGATTATATTAAATATATTTTTAATTTATTGAATAATTATAATTTTTTAGGGTCTTACAAAATGTGAAGAATTAATCAATCGTATAAAAAAAAATTATAATATGTCTAAAAAACTTGAAGAATTATTAAAAAAATGTTAGAAATTTTGAAGGTTTTTTTTAATATTTTTATTTTATAATAATTTTAATTTTTTGTATATAAACAAATTAAAAGTATATAAATAATTAGTAAATATTTTTTCAATTTTCAAAAATTCAATTTTTTTTTATAAATGATATTTGAAAACAACAATATTATTGAAATGATTGCTGCTTTTATTTTTAAAACAAAGTTTAATGCTATCTGTTTTATAAGTAAATTGAAGTATTATCCTCGTAACAATCTTATACTAAAATACATAATAATTATCAATAATTAATAATTAACAAAATAAAGTTATATTTAAATTATTAAGAAAGCAATTAAACAAGAATAACCATTTTAAATATAAATATTTTTATAGTTTTTTTATCATTTAAAATAAAATCTACTGTACATTTATCTACTATATATACTATATTATATATATAGATTGTTATCCGGAAAACACAAAAAATAAGTAGGACTTTTGAAAGGTTCCAAGAAAGTATAATATAAGTTTTATATGTAGCTTTTATTAAGATGTTATAATATTACAAATGTTACAACTTATAAATATGTTTCCTCTAAACTGATTAGATTGACTAAAGTGACTAAATATCATACGAGATGTTTCCTTTTATAATTGCGTTCTACGTCTATAATATTCTGTAGTTTCTCCCTGACATAGCGTATATTATATCTTTATTACAAATTGTTAGAAAAAATCCGTTTTATTTTAAAAAAAAATTAATAATCAAATTTTTGACTAATTTTAAAAATTATTTCTAAAATATAAAATTTTTATAATTAATAAATGAATACTTAAAATACTAGAATTGTTTATTTATTTAAAAAACGTAAAATAAACTTTTTTTCCTATAATTATTTTTTTTTTTTCTAAATTTTGCATTATTTATTTTCAGGAAAACGACTGGTAAAAAATTATATTTTAAAATATAATCAATTTCAAAAAAATTTTATGATTAAAATACTATTTGAAAAAGACTATTAATATTTGATAGGTTTTAGAAGTATGTCAAATATTTTTTTAATATAAACATTTTTTTTTAAATGGGATCACATATATTTTTACAACTAATTTAGTCTAATACTTGGTAAATGCTTTAATTAAAAATATTTTTAATTTAATAGAAAAAATGAACAATTACGTTAACTATATTATACTATTAATGTTTTGTTTAAGTTATTAATTATTTCTTTATACTAAAAATTTTACAATATAATTAATTAATGTTTATTATAGAAAAAAAATTAGACATAGGTTTATATAGATAAAATAATTCTATTACATATTATAACATATTAAAAATGCTATTGTTTTAAAGTAAATAAATAAAAATATATAATTTAATTAAACTTATAAAGAATAATTCTTTTGAGAAAATTTATGAAAATAATCTTTAATTACAGTTTACAAGATTAAAAATATTTATCATTTCAACATTTACAAAATACACTTTCTCAGTAACGTTTTATTTTATAATTTTTTGAAAATTTTAAGCAATTTTAAAAAGATATATTATTCCAATAAAAATTAATAAATCTTTTAATATTTATTTTTATTTGTTATAAGTTATAAAATATTCTTTTTTTTTTATTTACAATATTTGTTAACTTATAAGTGCTTAAAAAATCACAAGTTGAAACAAAATTTATAAACAACCAGCTGTAAGTCTTTGTGGTAAAATTTTCTAATCTCTTCGATTATTTGTTCAAATCGTACTCTGAGTTTAAAGTAAAATTTCTAATCAATAATTGAGATTTGTAATATTTATAAACTTCTTTCCTTGTTTAACAATTCTCGTTTAACTTATTTAACAAAAAAAAATCCAACGTTCTTTAAAATATCCCATTCTTTTAATAGAAATAAAAAAAAAACTAACTTCTTACTTATTATATAGGCAAACATCAAATATTTTTTATCTTCATGTTATTAAATAATAAAATACTTTTGAAATATTGGCAGCTTTTAAAATATTCAATTGTTGAACTCCTAAGATTGTTGTTTATTGACAATAATAAACTAGCTCCAAATATTTTCATTTTAATTTAAAACACAGTAACTTATTTTATTAAAAGTAGGTCAATACATTTACATCAATATCATCCATTACAATCAGAGATACTATCAATAACAAATCAATATATTTCTTTTTTTATTTTTCTAAATTCACAACAATCATACATAAAATTGTTAAATTCTATACTTGAATATATAATTTTAAAACATTGTCCATCAAAATTCTAAGAATGTAATGTTTCCGATTTACTACCTAAAAACTTTTTTCTTTCTTTTTTTTTAAATAACTAAAGGTTTTAACCATTAAAATAACAATAAAAAAAATAACATATTTTGAGAGAGATCCTCTCAAACAATTTATATTTTATTTATTTACATAAACAAAGAATATTTAGAATTATTCTCAAATTAAAAATATATCAATTACTTAAACTTCTTTTTCTAAGCATTAAAACCGACTCTATAGAAATTAATATTAGCTTTCCTAAAAATTATTATTAAAAATAAAACTAAAAATGTTCACTTACTAAATAAAAATTTTCCAATTGTTTACAAGTCCCATTTAATTACAAAGATTAAAAAACTTTTTAATTTTTTTTTACTATTAAAAT
This sequence comes from Strongyloides stercoralis, assembly GCA_029582065.1. Taxonomy (NCBI): domain Eukaryota; kingdom Metazoa; phylum Nematoda; class Chromadorea; order Rhabditida; family Strongyloididae; genus Strongyloides; species Strongyloides stercoralis. The sequence goes on from JARPTA010000007.1 coordinate 2,665,612, forward strand.
TATCTTAAAGTTCTAGAAAAAAAAAATCATTATTTATTAACGATTAATTTAATTCCTACTTACCTTGAGATATTCAGCACTATTCCATTTATACCAAAATTTCTTCTACATTAATAGATATCTACAAAAAGCTTCTTACAACATTTCTTTTTATTATTTCGTCAAAAAGAGACCTATTTATTTAGTTTGTCTAATAGTCCAAAAACAAATAATGTAGTAGTAAGAATACTTTGTTTGACATTGTATTAGTAATTCTTACACGTTTTTAATAATCTTTTTATTACCAGCTTCTAATTTGAACTGTGACTTTTCATTGTAAGTTTGGTTATTAAAAAAGTAACTAAACATTATATCTATAAAAAGTATATTTTAAACACTTTTTATAAATTACCTTTAATTCATTAACAATCTTAGACTTTTTAGAAAATCAATAAAACCTCATTTCAATTTTCTTCAGACATTTTTAAAATAAATTAAAAATCCTACACATTCCTTTAATAATAGTTAAAACTCAGCTATTGATCAGCTAATTTTTTTTCCATACTCCATTAAAACCAATCAATACACAGTTTATATTTGTCTACGACTATTTAAAGACACAATAAGATTCCCTTTAAACTTATATTGAATTCATTTACTGTAATCAACAGTAAAACATAAAGCTATGATTCTAAAAAAAAAAACAATAATTATTAATAATAAATTAAACCCTTACTATTGAGATATTCAATACCATCCTTTCATATCACAGTTATTACCCAAATTCCTTTATTATCTCATTATTAACAAATATAAAAAGATTTTCTTTAGATACATTACTTATTAATAGTAATCTGAAACAAATTTTTTTTAAATAAAAGAAAAATAAAATCAACAAATAAATAAAAAAAAAAGAAAAAACTCGTAAAAGTAGACAAAAAAATTAACAAAATTTTTAAAAAACTATAAAAAAAATAACAAAATATGTAATATAAAAAATTGGTAGTAGAAAAAGGATGATTTTTACTTAAACAATATAAATACAAAACTCCAAAACCGCGTAAAATAAAAACAATGTTTCAAGAACAACATTGGTAAATTGTTAATTTACATATATTTTGTATAATTATTATATAAAAAGATTAAATAAAATTTATTTATATTATTAGTACTAATAATGATATTGTTAATTTAGAACTTTTTTGATCAAAATATGATTTTCTAAATACTATAAAGATTTTAAAGTACAAAAATGTCAGCATTTGATAATTTAAAAAAAATTACTTACAATGTTAACTATATACAAAAATCTTTGTTGTGAAGCAAAAGAAGTCAAAGATAATTCATATTTTTTTTAAAATTATTTCTAAAATTAACCATAGTTTGATTAAAATTGTGATAAAAGAATATATTTTTTTAAAATCAATTTAAAATCAATTTTCACATAGAAACTGTTTTCTAAATAATTTTATATTTTAAGTCATTTTAATGATATAAAAAATGATATTAAATGATTTAGCGGGAAAATATTAATCATCATATCTCAATAACTGTTGAAGACAAGAAAAAATTTTTAATGTAGGCTATATTTAATAATTAAAAGAAGTCAAGCGCAACAACTTTTAAGTTTTCAAGTGTCTCGTTAACTTGAGTTATGAGTGTAATTTTATAACTTTTTTAATTACAATTTTTGTCATATTTTATAAGTAAGATATTTTTTGAAAATAAGACCAAAATTGATAAATTTGGTTGTAAAAATCTGTATTAGAATTGGTAAATTAATTTTCAAATTTTCCCTTATAACGTAAAAGTCAAGTATCTTCAAAATTCTTTGTAATATGTTTGTTTTTTTAAAAATAACCTATACATATATTTATTTGTAAAAATTTATTAATCATCAATTACTTATAACCAATTTAATTTTTTAAAAAAACAAAACAAAAAAGTATTTAAACATTTTTTATTATAAAGTATTAATCATATATAGAAATTTTTAAAGAATCTTTAAAATATAAATTGTTTTTTATTAATTTTTGACCATATTGATGTAAAAATCTCATTTTTTCTGTAACATTTCAATTGTAAAAAAAAAATTAAATCTTTCAAAAAAGTATATGATAAAAAAAAATGATTATTTCTTTTTAGTTCTTTTAAAGACATACAAAAAATCTAATAATAAGTAATATTATTCCAACTTAAAATTTAAGACTTTTAAACAGCTAAACTAAATTTTTTTGGCTTATATCTAAATAAATATTTTTATATTTTATATTTAATTTTTTTTTTTTTTTTTTCTTTATTTGATAAAACATTTTCGCAATACTATTTTTTTATTTTAAGGGTTAATATTGGATAAGCTAAAGCAAATTTTATTTTTAAATCATTTTTAAATAGTTTTGTAAAAATTAAAACCTTAGGTAAGTTACACTTATTACTATAAATTTATGTTTATGTTTTCTTTTTTTTTTTCTTAATTTTAATTATATAATTTGATTGTTAATATATTTATTTTAGTAGATAAATTTTGAAAAAAAATTATTATATATTTTGTAAAGAACATTATTCCAAGTCGGTCAATACATTAAAAAACAGTTGGTAAAAGTTTAACACTATTTTCAACTTTTTTGAAAAAAATATGATAAACAACAATAACGTATTTTCTATTGATTTAATGAAAAAAAAGAATAAAAAAATAAAAAATACAAAAATGTCAGAACTGTCTGATGTTGAAGATGAAAAATTAAAAATACCAGAAAATTTTTATAATACCAAAGAAAAATATTTTTCTATTGAAGAAATTTCAAAGAAACCTTTAAATAATATTTTGAAAAATAAAAAAGAAATTCTTTTGGGATTATCCAATGTTGAAAATAAAGAAATAGAAATATTAAAAAGTATTATTAATATCAAAGAAGAATATATTCCTGTTGAAGACAATTCATCAACTTCATCAATTAATATTTCAAACAATAAAAAAAGAAATATTTCAAGATTGTCTTATTTTGAAGATGAAAAAGAATCAAAAAATGATTTTATTATTAAAGAGGAATATATTAGTGATAATGAAAAAGAAAAAACATTAAAAGATGTTTTAAATATTGAAGAAGAAGAATGCTATTCCATTGGAGAAAATTTAACTACACCTTTAAACAATACTTCTAATAATAAAGAAGGCAATGTTCAAAGGTTATCTAGTGTAATAAATGTAAAAAAAAGAACTTCAAAAGTTGTTGTTAATGTTAAAGAAGGATATGTTCCTGTTGAAGAGGATTTAACAACACATTTAAATAATAATTTAAATAACAAAGAAAAAAATAGCTCAGAATTGTATAATGTTAAAAGTAGAAAAAAAAGAACATTAAAGGGTGTTATTAATATTAAAAAAGAATATATTCCGGTTGAAGAAAATCAAACAATATCTTTAAATAATAATTCAATCAATAAACAAATCAATATTTCCGGATTATCTACTAATTTTAAAGATGAAAAAAAAAGAACTTCAAAAAGTATTGGTAATGTCAAAGAAAGATATATTGCTGTTGAAGAAAATCAAAAAAAATCTTTAAATAAAACTTCAAATAATAAAAAAACAAGGATAAATTTATTTGAAAAATGTATTACTCAGAATGAAACATCTTTGTCTAAAGATATTATGGTTGAAAAAGAATATTTTAAAATGTTAGAAGATTTGAAAAAAGATAAACGAAGTATTGAAGATTTTGCAAAAGAATATCTTATATTTGATAATTTTTAAATTAGGGAAACTGCAATTTCAAAAATTTTTTAATTTCATTTATAATTATTTTTTCATAATAGGTATATTTTTTTGTATTATTGTATATTAAAATTAATAACATTATTTAATATTAAAAAAATATTTTTTCTTAAATTTAACTTTTTGTATATTTTATATTAATAAGTTTTTATTAACTTAAAAAATATTAATTTTATATTATGGTTGATTAAAATATTTCATATATATAAAAAAAAATACTTATTATTTTGATTATAATTTTAACCAAATTTTGAATATATTGTTTATAGTATTATAAAAAGTATAATAACAATAAATATTTAAAATATTAACAATTTTAAAGTAAAAAAAATATTTAAAATTTATTGATATAATAAGATAAAATAAGAATTTATTTATTTGTGTATTTATTTGATAATCAATATAATAAAATAATAAAAATAATAGTTATAAAAAATACATATATAATAGTTGGTAAAATATTATATAATAATTATATAATTAAAATAGTATTACTCTTAAAAAAATTTTATAAATAGGATAAAACAAAAGTTGTTTACTTGTATATATTATAAAATAATAGAAATATATTAAAAAAATTTTATTTAAAATATAAAAATAACAATGTAATGTAATATATTTTATTTAATAAACTAAATTAATTAGAATATTTTAGAATAAATAATAAAATGCTCTTGCCTCCGTTCTTAAATGTTGTTTTAAAAAGCGTATCAGATACAGTTGTTTGATAAAAATTTTTTTTTATTACAAAGAAAAATTAATATAAAATATTAATTATTCTTTATTTATTTAGTTGCTATTTTATTTCATTACAAAAAAAAAAAATAAAAAAAACTTTTGAATTCAATCACATTGTTATTGATTAATTAATTCAATAAAAATTTAAAACAAAAAATGTTTTATTTTTTAAATTTCTTTTAAAATGTAAATTAGTTTGAATAATTTTTGTTTCAATTACAAAAAGCAATAATTTTTTATTACAGTTTATTAAACTTTAAAAATATTCAACATATTAATTTTTTTTTTTTAATATCTATGAAGATTTTTTTCTATAAATAAGAAATTATTTAGTAATTTTAATATAGTCTTTTTTTTATCAACTCAAAATGAAATTCATTTGTCTTATTTTTATATTAGCATTAACTATGAAAAATATTTTATGTGATGAAAAACCTTTGGAAGTTAAAGAAAAAGTTGCTAGATGTACTTATGACAATTGTCATAAACTTTGTCTTGAGAAAAATTTTATAAATAGTACATGTATATCTACAGAAATTAAATCAATTGATAATGTAAGCTCAGCTATTTGTAATTGTTTTAATAAAAAAAAAGAAGAAAAAATTTGAATATTATTTAACAATATATGAATTAAATATTTTAATTTTAAATAAATAAATTATATTATTTGTTGGATATGTTTTAAATATTTTTTATAGACATATTTTACTTTCATAAATACAAAAAAAAAATTCTATTATTTTGTTTCCCAAAATAATATGTAAATATAACATTTTTATTATTCTATACACAATTTCATCAATTGGTTTCCCATTTTAAAAAAATATATAAAAAACAAAATTATTATTTTTTTTTTAAGTTTTTGTTAATGTTAAAAAATGTTATTAAGATGATATACCTAAGCGAACGAAACAATGATTGATCAAAATATAAAAATATAAAATTACTACCATTATTTTTTTTTAATAGGTTTAAATTACAAGATGACATATTAATTATATTCAAAGAGTAGCTACCGGCTTGAAAAAATAAAAAACTAATAAAAAAAACTCATAAAAAGACGTAAAGGAAGATTGAAAAAAAGAAAATAATTTGGTTAAAAAACTAGAAGCAAATTTCAAAATTTACTAAAGTTTTCTTTAAAAATTTTTTTTAAATAATTTTTTTCTACATTTTTTTTCTATTAAAATCATTAAAATTAAATTTTTTATTTTATTTATCTAACTTATAAATATGATTAATATGTCATCTTGTAACTAAAACTTTTTACAAGAAAGTATTTGTAGTAATTTTATAATTTTATATTTTGGTCAGTTATTGTTTTTACCACTTAGGTGGATTATCTAAATAATATTTTTTAACATTAATAAAAACTTAAAAAAATAATAATATCTTTTTTTTTTTTTATATTTTTTTAAAATGAGGAACCAATTGATGAAATTGGCGACACAATAATAAAAATGTTATATTTATATATTATTTTGGAAAACAAAATAATGAAATTTTTTTGTATGTATTTATAAAAGTAAAATATGTTTATAATAAATATTTAAAACACATTCAACTAATAATATAATTTATTTATTTAAAATTAAAATATTTAATTCATATATTGTTAAATAATATTCAAATTTTTTCTTCTTTTTTTTTATTAAAACAATTACAAATAGCTGAGCTTACATTATCAATTGATTTAATTTCTGTAGATATACATGTACTGTTTATAAAATTTTTCTCAAGACAACGTTTATGACAATTGTCATAAGTACATCTAGCAACTTTTTCCTTAACTTCCAAAGGTTTCACATCACACAAAATATTTTTCATAGTTAATGTTAATATAAAAATAAGACAAATGTATTTCATTTTTAGTTGATAAAAAAAAGACTATATTAAAATTACTAAATAATTTCTTATTTATAGAAAAAAATCTTCATAAATATTAATAAAAAATTAATATGTTGAATATTTTTAATGTTTAATAAACTGTAATAAAAATTTATAGCTTTTTGTAATTGAAACAAAAATTGTTCAAACTAATTTACATAAAAAAAGAAACTTATAAATAAAACATTTTTGTTTTAAATTTTATTGAATAATTAATCAATAACAATGTGGTTGAATTAAAAAGTTTTTTTTATTTTTTTTTGTAATGAAATAAAGTAACAACTAAAAAAATAAAGAATAATTAATATTTTATATTAATTTTTTTTTGTGATAAAAAAAATTTTATCAGACAACTGTATCTAATACGCTTTTTAAAACAACATCTAAGAACGTAGGCGAAAACATTTAATCATTTATTCTAAAATATTCTAATTAACTTAATTTATTAAAACACGTTTCCCGAGAAAGTCGAGCAATTTTAAAAAGCTAGGACAAGCAAAATTTTAAATTTCTAATTTAATATGTTTAATATATTTACCTAGTTGACATATTACTAAATACAAAATATTAGCTTCATATCTCTTCATTACGCTTCTGTAGAGCTTCAGAAAAATTTTGACGTACTTTTCATATCTCAAAAACTAGTGGATGAAACCATATGGATATACATATCAATCTTCACCATTTATTGAGTGCTTTTCAAATATCCAAATAAAAATTAAAAATTTATATTTTTCAATATGTGGATTCTGAAAAGTCATCAAAAATCGAATCTCCCAATTAAGCGACTAGTCTCATTGAATACAGCATGCTTGAAAACCTATAGTTACACATTCAGTTTTTTCTCAATCGTGTGAGAAAAAAAGTTATTGATAAAAAAATTTTTAGTATACTTTACTATGTTGATTCTAGAAAAACATAAAAAATAAAATTTTTAATTACGTAAACTATCTCAGTAAATTTACTATGTTTTTAAACCTATTTTTACATTCAAACATCATTTTTTTTTTATTGATAAAAAAAGTTATTAATAAAAATATCTTTAATATTGTCAATATATTTCAAACTATATATTATTAGCTATAACCAATAAAAAATATGTAAAAAAAAACTTCAAAAAAATAAAGCGTTTTATTTATAACGTTTATAAGATTATAACACATATTAAATTAGTAAAATTACATAAAAGCAAAGTTATGTGGATTTATAATAAGGAAATCTTTGCATATAGATTTATTAGTGATATAGTAATAGTTGTCATATATCCCCTATTCTGGAGATCAAGTTTAATAATAAAAAAATAAACTAACGTTTTAATTATGTTGAATTTAACTTAATTAATTTTATAATTGATGTTTTCAATCACATTTTAGTAAAAAAGTTTTAATGCATATATATTAACAGTGTTAAAAATATTTTTATCAGTAACTTTTTTTCTCTCCAAAAAAAACCGTTGTTAAAGTACAGAAATAGGTTTTCAGACACGATGAATTTATTGAGTTTAATCGCATAATTGGGGAATTTGATTTTTAATGACTTTCCAGAATCACTATAGTGAAATATACTAAAAAAATTTTTATCAATAACTTTTTTTCTCACACGATTGAGGCAAAACTGAATATGAAACTATACGTTTTCGAGGACGCTGTATTCACTAAGACTAGTCGCTTAATTGGGGAACTCGATTTTTGATGATTTTTCGACACAAATTACCTTTAAAAATAATTTTTTTTTACATATTTAAAAAGAGCTCAAAAAATGGTGAAGATTGATATACATATCATTATAGTTTCATATACTAGTTTTTGAAATACGCAAAGTAGGTTAAAACTTTTATAAAGCTCTACAGAAACGCAATGAAGAGATATGAAGCTAATATCTTGTATTTGGTAATATGTCAACTAGGTAAATATATTAAACATATTAAATTAGAAATTTAAAATTTTGCTTGTCCCGGCTTGCTCGACTTTCTCGGGAAACGTATTTTAAAATTAAATTTATTTATAAAATATAAGAATTGTAGTAATTTTTTTTACCTTCTCAAAACATATTTTGACTTGAAAAATTAAAATTATGCGTAATTTTTTTTATTTTAATAAATCATATAATCTATTATCCTTAAGGATCCTTTTAGAATCCTTTTGGACTCCATTTATTTGTAACTTAATAAAGTGTAGTTTTTTATTTATATTTTTTATTTAACGTTATATAAGCTAATAATACAATAAAGAGAATATAAGATATAAAATTTATAGAGTAAGTAAGAAATGAGTTAGAATAAAAGTCGTCTTTTAAGTTCTTTGAATTTTATAAATTCTTTTATTCTATTACTTACATAGCTGTGGGTGGGTTAACAAATCTTTTTCAATTTTTTAAATTAGTAAAATATTTATTGGCACCTAGTACCTTTTAAAATCAAGTCTATAATAAAAAAGATTACAAGGATATAGAAAAAAAACTATTACAATGAGATTAAAACTGAAAAATTAAACTTATAGATTCATTTTTAATCCTTTTTTTTGATGAATGTCTATTCATTTACTTTCTTTCTTTTAAATTAATAACTAGAATTTATCTTGATATTAAATACATGTAATTTTCTTAGTCTTCCCTTACCAGACTTCAATTTTTTTATATAAAATGTCTGATTCTTTATATTAATTATTCTGTAATTATCTTCTCATAATTCATCATGTTTACCATTATTGTAATTTCTAACCAATATCATTTGTCCTAGTTTAAAGTTTGTTTTATTAATTATATATTTGACTTTTATTTATTTTTTTTATTAATTCAGCAATTTTAAATGCCATTTAATTGTAAAGGCAATTTTTTTTTAAATCACCTACATAACCTGGATCTTTAAATGTTTTTCTACCATATGGTGTAGTACATTATCACCCATAAAAAACATTATGTGATGTTTGTCCTAATGTTGCGTGAATTGTATTATTCATAGCATATGACTATGTTTATATGCTTTTTCAAATCCCTTTAGATATACACAATATATATTTTTGATATGCAATCCTCTCTGACTCACATAGTATCATGTCAATTATTTCTTGCCATTCAGATGAGTGACAAACAATCAATCAATGGGATTAATTTTATAACTATATATATTTGTCTTTTTTATAATTTCTTTATATGAGCACCAATAAATTTATTTTTACTGATGGCGAGTTGATATATCAGAAAACCATTTCTTTAAATGTATATAAATTGTTATGTAAATAAAAGTCTATTGAATGCTAATCTGCCACATTACTTTAAATATTAAGATAGGCCTGATTTATATCAATTGTTGATTTAAAACTAAAGTCCGTTCTTTTTTCAAATAAAATGATGTTTTTGATGAGCAGTAACGATTACGATTGACTATCTTGTTAAATGGTCTCATGCTTATGTACACGCAATTTACTTTTCACGATTCAATATATTTAAAAAAAATAAATTTTCTAAAATTTAATTTTTTTTATCAATTAAACAATATAATAATTTAATAGTTAAAAGTTTAAAATTTTAAAAAATTAAAAAATAATATAATTATTTACATTAAAAAATTAATTCTATTAAAAAACTAAAAAACTACATATTTTATTGAGAATAAAATTTCAATAAATTTAGAATATTACTTATACTAAAATTTTAAAAGTATAATAATATTTATTTTAATCACAATTTGTATATTGTATTTATATTCTATTGTCGTTTTATAATATTATTTTATTAAAAGTTCAATCGTTCAATTTGATTAATTTGACTAAAATTTCATGCAACGTATGTATGTAGGTGTTTAAATGATCAGTTGATCAAAATCATTTAAATATTTGGTACTTTTCCGTTTTATCCCCCCTCCCCCCAAATTAGATGCAACATTGTAACGTAGTTGTATTATTTTTTTACTAATTAATTATTAGATATTATGCCTTAAAGTGTTTTTAACAAAATAGAATAAAAAACAAAAAAAAAACTTTTGTTTTTTTAATTAAAAAACAACAAAACTTTTTGGTGTTTGTTAAAATAGCATAAAAAAGCTATTTTTTCAGTTTTTTTTCACAATATTAAATTGGAAATGTAACCTTCTAACATATATTTAGATGTTCCATTTTGCCTTCTGCTTCTCGTTTTCACTAATATTCAAACCTTTCAATGTTCTGGATATTAGAATTTATCAGTAAATCCATAAAATTACATATGTTATTCACTTTCAAGTATTCATCTCCAACTCCTTCTCACAAAATTCCATTGAAGACGTTTCAACGAACTAGTAATATATAAATAAAATTCCCGTTCTAAAGATATTTTGATATCTTCAAACCACGTTTTTATTCTAATTCCTATCTCCTTTCTACATTCTTTAACATAACACCTCCTCCTACTTTGCTTTCTTACTTGCAATTTCATTTCATGTCTATTGGAACATACCTTACTTATAGGTAACAATTCATGTTTTTGAAGGAATTTAATTACTTTTTCTTTATCAGGAATAGTTGCAGCAAATCTCAAAAAGTTCATTTTAGCAAAATAGTTAGGAATTGTATTAATAAAAGATTAATTATAACATAAAACTTCAACTATCTTTAAATTTGCTTTAGTTTTTTTTTTAATTTGAATGCATGTAGAAAATAATCATTTTTTTAACTTATCACTGATAAAAAATTATAATTTTTTTTTAATTAATAAGATTTTAATTGTACTTTGACAGTAAAATAATTTTTATGTGAAAACTTTTTAATTATTAACTGCATTTTATTAAATTTGGGGGGGGGGGGGATAAAACGGAAAAGTACCAAATATTTAGTATATAAATTTTTTAATAGATTAAAAATTAAATCTATAGTAATAAAAAATATTAATATTTAAAAAATAAAATTATGAATGTATTAAATAAAATATTGAAAAATAAATTTTAAACAATTTATAAAATAAATAAAAAAAAGCTTTAGTTTATTAATGAAATAAAAAGCAAATTTTTAAATTTTTTTATATTTGTAATTTTATCAAAAAAAATTTAATAAATAAACAGTACAAAGTAAATTTAAATATATTTTTTTTTTAACAAAAAAAGTCAAATTTTTATTTTATTAATCAACTAGAATTTTATTTATTATTAATCAACTAGGATTTTAGCAAAAATTATAAATAATTTTAGTTGGTTTATACATCCCTTTATTTAATTAACAATATAAAATATATAAAAATTACAATTCACAATCACTCACAATATAAAATACAGGGTGTATAAAAATAAACCCGGCACTTTTTTTACCATTCATAACTTTTTTTCTACTGGATATTTTTTTATGATATTATAGTCATTTGATAGAGAATTATCTAAACTATTAATTTGATAACAATAAAATATTAATTACAAAATAAATAACATTAAAAAATAGCTTTTAATATAAACACCTTAAAATTAATCGATTATTTAATGTGTTTTTAAAGTTTTTTTCAATGTAATTTTAAAGTTACAATCTTCAAAACATTAAAATGTTAGTAATTTTTATCTTTATTGTTCTTAAAAAACAATTTTTTTTTTGTAAAAAATGTCTATATTTAAAGAAGCTTCTGAGAAAGATTTTCATTCTTAAAATGCTTAAATTTACTATTTTTTAAATTGTTATTTTTTTGGCAGTTTTTATTTCTATTAGTTTAACTACTAATAGATTACCTCTTAAAAATTTTGCGCTATTACGTCAAAAAGAATTTACAGACCATTTTACTTCGATTATAACAAAGGAAATGCTGTTACTGTTAATAAGGAAAATTACAGATACACGCTTGAGCATTCAGTAATACCAACAATAGGTAATGTTGATGAGATGTGGTATCAGCAAGACGGAGCTCCCCCGCACATTGCACACAAAACAATTACCTTTTTAAAGGCAATATTTGGCAACAGAATAATTTCCAAGAATGGTAATATCAATTGGCCGGCTAGATCTCCTGATCTATCACCACTAGATTTTTCCTTGTGGGGGTATTTAAAGGATAGAGTATATAGAAATAAACTGGAGACGATAGAGGATCTAAAAGAAAATATTGAAACTGAAATTGCTGACATACCACGGTGTATGCTTAAAAAGGTAATGAATAGCTTCTATGACAGGGTACAACAATGTCGCCAAAAAGAAGGAAGGTTATTGGACGATGTAATTTTCCATACTTGACATAATAAAATTTAAAAATACAGATTTTTATATTATAAAATTAATATAAATATCATAATATGTTAATATTTTTAATTTTCTTTAAAGTCGTTTCTTGAGAACGATCTTGTAATATATTATTCTCTAGATAATTCTCTATCATATGACTATAATATCATAAAAAAATATCCAGTAGAAAAAAAGTTATGAATGGTAAAAAAAGTGCCGGGTTTATTTTTATACACCCTGTATATATATATATATAATTACAATTCACAATCTTACTCACAATATATAATTTAACTTAGACAAATATAACTATATAAAATTTAACACATACAAAAATCTCAAAACAATGGTACAACAATAATAATATTTTTACAATAACGAATGAATGAATTCCTGATAAAAAAAATTTAATAATCTTTTTCCCAATCAGGGAACGTTCACTTGAAGAAATAGAATTGGAACATTCTTCCAATTCACTTTTTATTTATTATATAAACATTTATAATGTATTTTTTAAGATTTTATTTAATACACGCATAATTTAATTTGTAAAATATTAATATTTTATATTACTACAAGTTTAAACTTTAAATCTATTGAAAAATTTATATACTAATATTTAAATTATTTTGATCAACTGATCATTTAAACACTTACATACATTTGTTGCATGAAATTTTAGTCAAATTAGTCAAAATGAACGATTGAACTTTTAAGAAATTAATATTATAAAACGACAATAAAATTAAAAATACAATATACAAATTGTGATAAAAAATAAATAATATTATATTTTGAAAAACAAAAGTGTCAATATAAATAGTATTTTAAATCCATTAATATTTAATTCTTTAAATACAAATAGTTATGCTAGTTTTTAAATTCAATTTATTTTTTAATGATATTAATAAATTAATTTTTTAGTTTTTAAAAATTTTAAATTTTAAGTCATTTAATTGATTGATTGATAAAGAAATTAAAATTTAAAAAATTTTTTTATTTTAAATATATTGAATTGGGAAAAGTAATTGCGTGTAAGGGCAATATGCCCCATCTTTCTTTCGAATAGGTACAGCGTTCATATTATACTTTAGTCTTTTTTTAACAATCACTCCAACATCAATCAAACAATGTACATCATTATGAAGTTGTTTAGCAATTATTTCTTTAACATCGTATCGTGAAAAAGTGCCAAGTTTATCTTGTTCGAAATGTATTTTTTTTTCTTCATACTTATAACATCTAATATCAATTCTAGTCTGAATAATCACTTTTGAAAACATCAATTTAATTTTTTTGACTAGTATTTGCTACTATCAGACAATTCGGGGCCTGAATATTCTTGTTTATAAATTTGTTAAAAATTCTCTTCAGGTAAAATAACCAGATAGCCAGTATCTTCAATAAAAACTTTAATAAATTAAAAAATTTTACTTTTAACACTAGTGCCTATATTGTTTTTAAAATTATCAGCACAATCAGGCATTACTAACTCCCCAAACATTTTTACGGATACTTGCTTATTTTTTGTAATGCTTAAATATCCTGCTAAATCTTTACTTATTGTTAAACATGGAGAAACAGTATCTTTTAGTCCCATAGGTTTACACTTATTTTAATCGAAACAAATTTCAAGTATTTGTTATTTTTCATATCATCATATAACTCATCACAATTATCAACAATAAAACATTTCATCCAACGCAACTTCATCTTCACAAACAAACATTTCATCGAAATTTTTTTCATTCTTTTTGTAGCTTTCATTATTCACTTTGTCATTGTACTCCAGAAAGTTACTGGAGTATCTTAATTTTTTTAAACATTTGGTTCTTCTATTTTTCCCATAGTAAATCTTTCAGTTCTAAGTTTACGATCTCGTTTTAAATAATATGCTGCTTCAACATAGCCAACTTTAAATAGTAATAACATCGTTTGACATTATTATTTCCTTTGAATGTTTTTTCTAAAATTTCCGGTGTTTCGACAGCATCATTAAATTTTGCACAAGTTCTAACATGAGTTATAACAAATGCATCTATTTTGTCTTGAACTTTTCTATTCATTTCATCACATAATCTAGCAATGCACGTTTCCTCATCTGCATTTAAATAACCTGGTAAAATTAAATCGGATAATTTTTTTATGCCCTTTTGATTGATATCAAAATTAAGTTGACTAATAGATTGGATCAACTTTTTGGATGATAGAGGTTCTCTAAATTTTAAAAGTAGTCCTTTTTTTAATTGATCATAAGATTCCTCAGATACTTTGAATTGTACAATTTTTGTGGCCAACTTTGCATAAACTACATCAATTTTAATTTTCTCACTATCAACACACTTAATTCAGAAAATTCTTTCCATAACATTAAACCAATCCCGTAAATACGCCTCTTCTTCATTAAAGTTAGGAGAAACTCATTTAGGGACATCTTACATTTTCAATTATCTTTTTTTTTCTACTGGTTTTAAGTTGCTTTCACCCACTCTATAATAATTAGAACTAGATAAGTTAAAAAATTGCGAATCTGATGACATTTTAGGTTGCTTTTCTTTGTCTCAGTCATTGTTAACAATCGTTTCAGAAAACTTTTCTTTTTCAACAGTATGGATAATATTTTTTCTTTAATGACAGGAGCTTCATTATCTTCATTATTATCATAATAATCTTTACTCATAGGTCCTTCATTGTATATATTATATATGATTTTGATTTCTTTGATTTGGTTTGTAAATTGTTTTTTAAGAATCAACCGTGTAATGGAAATTTTCATTAATAACTTTATTACACAATTTTCTTTTATTTCTTGTACAATGAGTTTCATTAGTAGTTTAAATTCCTTTTCTATATTTATAATATCCTTTGTTTTTGCCATTTTCAAAGAGTTGAAATTTTTAATTAGGGAAACACTCTATAAAATGATAATACACCCGCTGTCCCAAAAGTAACCTGAATCGCTTTATTTTACAGAAACTAATGGCGTTATTAGTAGGTCATCAATTGTTTTGTGAAGTAACAACATTCATTTATCAGATGTTAGTTTTGCTTATTCATTAGTCTACTTGAAGCAGATATATTTTACATTAAACTACAGTTGTTTTTTAAGTCGGTCAGAGGATAAATCAAGAACAAAGAATTATTATTTAAATTTATTTTAAAATTAGTAAAACTGCTATCGAAATATTCCAAATGCTTCAAATAGCTTATAGAGATAATTTATTGTTAAAAAAATGTCGTTTGAAAAAGTCAAAATTGAAACAAAGCTTATTTGTTTCTACGATTCAAAAATCATTATTCACAATAAAATTATTCCAAGTGGTACAAAAGTTAATGCTAAGTATTATCTAGATGTATAAAGACGTTTAAAAACCCGTATTTGTCTTGAATATCAAGAAGAAAGCAATTGGCATTTGTTTAGATAATACAACATCCTATCGGCCATCAATTACTACTGATTATTTGACCAAAAGTCGGATTTTTTTACTTAAATATTCATCATATTCATTTGATTTAAATCCTTGTGACTGTTTTCTATTCTTGAAGTTACATTTTGAGATAAAAAGAAAGAGTGTCGACTCGTTTGAAAACATTCAATCTTCATCGACCATTATTAAGAACATCACAAAAAATGACATGAAAAAGTCATTTAATGGATTTCTTAAACGTGCTTTTTGTTGTATTTCTATAAAGAGGATATCTTTGAATTAATAAAATTTTTTTTATTGTTTTTGCTACATTTTTTTATAAAGCCATTCCGTTTATTTTTGAAACAGAGTTTGTACATTACAAACAAAGAAAAAAAATAAAAATTAAAAAAAAACTGTAATTATAAAATATAATATTGGAAATTAGATAATTGACAATAAATATCTTTTATAACTGCCTGTGATATAAATTTACAAATGTTGACTCATTGTTAGTTAGGCAAAATAAAAAAAAATAGGTAAAAGTTTTATGATAAAAAATTCTACATATTTCTATCTAGTACATATTTCTAAAATTAACGACTTTGAAAAATCATTATTCTCATAAATAAAAAGATTCTTTTACTGTTTAAACATTTATTTTATTGAGAATACAAAAATAAAAAATTATTATAATTATAAAATTAACCAATATAAAATTTTTGTTTATTATAACAGTTTTTTTTAATAATACATGTAATTGTTAACAAATTTATAAAATATTTACTTAAATTATAATATCTAAAAGTAATAATAAAAAAATTTTTGTTAAAATAACGTTTTATAATAAATATAATTAGTCAAATAAAGTTTTCAGAATTAGTAAATTTGATTATGTCAAATTTTTTGTATATAAACTAATTTTATATTACATATTATCATTCATTTCTTTTTCAAAATGAGATTAACTTTTACTAATTCATTCTCTTCTATTCATTTAATTATTTTTCTTGTGCTCTTATTAACTTTTGAAGAAACTCTTGGTTATCATATGGGAGGTAGAGGAAGAGGTGGCAGAAATAGACGTCATCTTGGCTCACATGGAAGTAGTGGATTAGGAGCCCGGTGGTCATCAACACCATTATATCGCTCTGCTAGAGGTAGACAAAATGGAATAAATCGTTCAGGACGTTAAATTTTTTTTAAAGCAAGGTAAAAGGAAATAATTCATTAACTGATAATTATGAATGTTTTTTAAAATAACAATATATTTTTAAAATAGATAATAAAAAAGTACAATTTCGATGGGCTTTTTTTTCTTCATTTTTAGCTTCTTTTTGTTTAAAACACATTTTACCAGTTGATGGAACATTTTATGTACACGAAAATTTCTAACTTCTTATATTTATTTTATAAATATGAATATCTACTAGAATTATGTGTACTAGTAAAATATTTCCGCTTGAAAGTTTCATATAAAGCTACAACAGTGGCTCAAACTTCAAAAAATTGATTTTTATAATCTTTGGAAAATAAGTATCGTTAAAAATAAATAATGTATCTAGGGGTAATTGGTAATAAAAAAACAAATGAAAATATTTAAAAATTTGTAAAATTACGTTTTTGTTAATTTTTTGTATTTTATTTTGTTTTATGTCAATTTTAGAACAAGAATCAAAAAAGTGTATGTATGCATTATGCTCGTTGAATTTCTTATCTAATTTTAGATATATTCAGTTTAATATTAAATTTTTAAATTGAAAGTGTAAAAAGTTTTTATGTAAAATATGGATCATACTCCAATAAAAATGTCGTTATACCCTGTGTTTTAAATTTAAATTTAAAAAAAAATGTAAATTACATTATTAATTCTAATATATAGGCTATTATTTTACTGTTTCTATAAAAAAAATTATTTTTACGATAATTTTCTGAGCTAAAATAATTACTATTTGAAAATTCCTAATTTTTTTATGGGAATATGATCTATATTTTACAGCAAAATTTATTTACCCTCCTAATTCAAAAATTAATTATTTTTTAATACAAACGTAAAATTAGATGAAAAATTTAATAAGTATAGTGCAAACATATGCTTATAATTTTTTGTCTTCAAATTGGAAAAAAAAAACAAAATAAATTACAAAAAATAATGAAAACGTAATTTTACAAACTTTCAAATATTCCCAAATGTTTTTTCATGATCAATTACATTTAGATACAATATTTATTTTAAAAAATATACATTTTCTAAACAATTAAAAAATTCAATTTTTTTGAAATTTGAGCCATCTTTGTAGTTTTATATAAAACTTTTTAATAAAAAATGTTTTACCAGAATATATAACTTTAGAAGGTATACCTAATTGTAAAAAAAAAGAGGCAAAATTTTTTACATACAAAAATTTTGAAAAAGTGTGCGATTGAATGGTGAAATGTATTGAAAGTAAAAAATAAATTTTTAGTCAAATATGGAAATTTTAAATTTTTTTGATTGTTAATAGTTTCTAGCTTTTTAAAAAACATATATGTAAACAAGTTATTAAAAAAGGATGTCGAATTTTATTTTTTTTTAAGTATTTAAGTAAATTTTTAAATTTTATTGGTAAGCACGACGGTAAAAATAAGACAAGTAAACCTTTTATTTTAACCTTTTAATAACAATGTACCGCGGCCACGATACCCAAACTCGGTCTTTTTTTTTAAACAAACAAATACAATCTAAATTTAAAAAATTTAAAATTATTAAATATTAAAAATTATAAAAATTATTATAAAATAAATTTATAGAAACATTTTAATTTTTAACGGTGTACAAATTATTTTAAAATGATTGGGGAAAAAAATTTTTTGTAACGTTAACGGTATACAAATTATTTTAAAATGATTGGGGGAAAAAAGTTTTTGGGTATTTATAGTTCGGGCCGGGTATAATATTCTAAAAGATCTTATAAAAAAAAATATATATATTTAAAACTTATATATTTAAATTCTTACTTTTAGTTATTTTTACATTTTATTTTCTGTATAAACTTTATTAAAAAAACTGATATTAATTTTTCTTAATTGTTTTTTTCTAAAATTTTTAGAAGAAACAACCAATAACAATTACTATTTAAAAGTAACTATTCTTTGAAAAATTAATAAATAACTTTATGTAAGATTATAAAAGTCGTTCTTGTTAAAATTGTTGTTTTGCAAAAATATATGTATTTAAAAATTTTATTAATTTAATGTTTTTTATAAAAATATTGTTGAATATTACTTACAACATTACAAAAGCTGAAAACAAATATTTGTTTTATTATCAAAAACAAAAATTGTAATAAACTGAAAAAATCAATGAACTAAAAAAAATCTACATTTTACTGAAGAACAAAGATTAAATTAATAGCTTAATCTTTATACACCTATCCCTCGATTTACACGGTACTTTTTTTACACGTTTTCGCTTTTACACGGTTTTCAAAAAAACCAGATTTTCAAAAATGAAAACTGACGTATTCTTGTGCAATGCAATTTACCTTTCTCTAAAACCCTCTAAAACATTATGCCTAAAGCCGGTGAATTATCCTCTAACACTATAAATACTGAAAATATTAGTATTCTCCTTTTTAATATAACTTATTTATATATTATCGAAATATAATCTTTTAAAATACTTTTATTCCAATTAAAATAATCATATATCTCAAATAAACAAAGATAAAATAACCTATAAGCAATTGGCATTTGATTAATTAACATAACCAATAACAAAATGAATAAAAAACATTATATGGAGAATTTATTTTGCCGCGAACAAATTTTTTAAATCATTATTCAATTTAAAGATCTTCAAAAAAACATATTTATTTCATTTGTAATTGTAATTAAGTTGTTTTACATTTTTATCATTTAATTAAACTTCTACAAGCGTTAAAATGCCAAAAGACGGTAAAAAAAAACAAGTGAAAAGAAGAGTCATATCTTTAGAAGACAAAATACAGATTCTAGATCGTCTAAGTAAAGGAGAAAGAGTAGTAGAGATTGCTAAATCATATTCTATGAATGAAGCAACAATAAGAACAATAAGAGCAAATGAAACTTCCATTAGAAAAAGTGTAGCAGCTGGATCTGATACTAGCAAGAGCACAACTTCATACGTAAGAGATACTGTAGTAGAAAATATGGAAAAGGCATTAATAATTTGGATTGAAGACCAAGCTCAAAAGAGAATTCCAATTGATACCAACCTAATTACAAATAAGGCCTTGCGAATTTATGAAAAGATTAAAAATCAGTCACCATCTACTTGTTCAACTGAAAGAAAAATGCCATTTTCAGCAAGCCACGGCTGGTTCGAAAAATTTAAAAAAAGACATTCTTTACATAATCTAAGATTAAAAGGAGAATTAGCATCTGCTGATCAAGATGCAGCGCGAGATTTCCCAGCAAAGTTAGCTGAAATTATTGCTACTAATTCATACACTCCAGATCAAGTGTTTAATTGTGATGAATCAGCTTTATTTTGGAAAAAAATGCCAAAAAGAACCTTTTTGGCAAAAACTCACAAAACAGCTAGTGGCTATAAGGCAGAAAAAGATAGAATAACAATTCTTTTTTCTAGCAATGCTTCAGGTGATTATATAATGAAACCTTTGGTTATTAATAAATCAAAGTCACCCCGTGCATTCAAAGGAATAAATATTAATAATCTCCCTGTTTATTGGATGTCTAATAAGAAAGCATGGGTTACGACCACAATTTTTAGTGAATGGTTTCACAAATGTTTTGTCCCTGATGCCAAAAAATATTTAAGTAAAAAAGGTCTACCTTTCAAAGTGCTTCTTCTAGTTGATAATGCACCAGGCCATCCTCAAAATTTACAACACGAAAACGTGGAAGTTGTATTTCTACCAAAGAATACAACTTCTTTACTACAGCCTTTAGATCAGGGAATAATTGCGACTTTTAAGGCATTATATATCAAGCGAACCTTCAAGTATATTTTAGATCAAACGGAAAAGGATGAATCTTTGGCAGTAATGGACGCTTGGAAAAAATTTACAATGTTAGATTGTGTCAAAAATGTTGCATTGTCATATTCCGATCTTAAGCAATCAACGCTCAATAAATGCTGGAAAAAGGTATGGCCAGAAGTAGTTGAAGGTGAGATTTCTTGTTCACCATTAGAACATGAATATTCTCAAATAGTTGAAATGGCACATACAGTTGGAGGAGAAGGTTTCGATAACTTTGTTGAATCAGATATTATAGAGTTAATGGCGGATGAAGAACTTGATGATGATGATTTAATTAACATGATTAATGATACAAACGATCGTGATAGCGATACTGATGAAGATCTTGAACCAGCTGTATTTACAACAAAAGTTGTTTGTGAAGGTCTTGAATTTGGACAGAAATTAATTAATCATTTTCTTCAAAATGACCCTAATGTTGAACGAGCTCTCTGTTTCCAACGAAATATTAATCAATGTTTGGCTCAATATAAAGAAATCTATAAAGATTTAAGTAAAAATCAAAAACAGCCGTTAATTACAAGTTTCTTTGTCAAGCCTAATCCATCTGAAATTGTCACTATTTCATCAACCATAAAACCAGAATCACGTGAAATACTATTGTGTGATGACAATAATATCCAACCACCCAAGAAGAAAAAATTAGTAGTCAATGATGGTGATGCCAATTGATAATTAAATTTTTGTACTAATTTTAAATGAGCTTTTATTTTAAAAATTACTTTAATATAAAATTTATACATTGTTATTTCTTAAATATAATGGTATTCTTTATTTGTTTTTTGTCATTCAAAATTATTTTGCGTCGAAATAAATAATTTAATTAAATAACTGGCTAAATTATGCGCAATTGGGTTTTTTTCGATTTACACGGTTTTTCATATAAAAAAAAAATATTTTCGATTTACACGGTTTTCTGTGGAACGTATCTACCGTGTAAATCGAGGGATAGGTGTACTTCGAGTTTTGACTAACGCATTCTTAAGAAGAAAATGTCGTTGTTTAGAAATGATGACTTTAAATAAGAACTTTATTGTATTTTTTAAAAATGTAATCAATTAGACTAAATCTAAAATTTTTGTACAAGTTTTAAACTAATGGAATTTTAAAAAATCAAGCAATTAGAACTTAGATGTTTTTTTAATTAAATTTTTTATTTTAAGTAATTTTGTATATTGTGTATATCGTAAAAATTGAATTTATATTGCAATAATTAAATCATATTGGTGTCCAGTGTGCAAAACATTGGTATATTTGCAATATTGTAATAATTGATTTATATTGTAAAAATATTTAAAATCATAAAAATTGAAAAGGAATAAATAAATAAGTTAAAATAGCATAAATAAATTTTTTTGTTTCTCTGAATTCCACCATTAATAAAAAATCTTTTTTGTTATTCTACTTTAGATTTAATTGGGTATTATTTTAAATTTAATTTGTTAAAATATTTATATTAAAAATTTTTAAATAATTTAATTGAAATTTTAAATGAAACATAGCATTAAAGATCATAATAAAGCAGCTTTTAATCATTTTTCAAAAAACTCATGATAAATTTATTTAATTTTTTTAGTTAAAACAAATATAAAAAGTTAATTATACTAAAATCATTAACAATACTAAAATATTTTGTTACATAAAAAAATATTCTTTAATTTGAACTAACTAAAAAAAAATTTTTTTTTGTATATTAATATTCATAATTAAAAAAAACAGATAATACACCCTCTGTCCCAAAAATAACCGGAATGGCTCTATTTTACAGAAACTGATGGCGTTATTAGTAGGTCATCAATTGTTTTGTGAATTATAAGCCTTCATTTATCAGATACTAGTTTTGCGTATTCATTAGTCTAATTGGAGCAGATATATTTTATATTAAACTACAGTTGTTTTTTAAGTCGGTCAGAGGATAAATCAAGAACAAAGAATTATTACTTAACTTTATTCTTGAAATAGTAAAACTGCTATCAAAACATTCCAAATGCTTCAAATAGTTTATGATTTTAACTTTTTGTTAACAAAATGTCGTTTGGAAAAGTCAAAAATTAAAACAAAACTTCTTTGTTTCTCAATTCAAAAAGCATTATTCACAAAAAAATTATCCCAAGTGGTACGAAAGTTAATGCTTAGTATTATTTAGATGTATTAAGACGTTTAAAAGTCCGTATTTGTCTTGAATATCAAGAAGAAGGCAATTGGCATTTATTTAGATAATACAACATCTCATCGGTCATCAATTATCACTGATTATTTGACCGAAAGTCAGTTTTTTTTTAACTTAAATATTCTCTATATTCACTTGTTTTAACTCCCTGTGATTTTTTTCTATTCTTGAAGTTACATTTTGAGATAAAAAGAAAGCATTTCGACTCGTTTGAAAACATTCAATCTTCTTCGACCGCCGCCCTTAAGAGAATCACAAAAAATGACGTAGAAAAGTCATTTGATGGATTTCTTAAACGTGCTTTTTGTTGTATTTTTGTTAAGAGGGATTACTTCAAACAAATAAATTTTTTTTAAAATTGTTTAGCTACATTCTTTTTTATAAAGCCATTTCGTTTATTTTTGGAACAGAGGTTGTAAATTGTGGAATGAATACAATGATATAAAGTGAAAAAAGAAACTTCTCAAAAATTTGTCCAATTTTTGAAGATAGCTATGAATATGGCAAAACCATTAAACTAGAAAGAAAACAAATAAAAGTTTTAGTTATGGTAGAATATCTTACAGATTATGCAGCATTGTATTTTTTAGAATCTATAGGGATTTTCTTTCATGAAAATGAACCATTTATTCATTTACACAATTTGTAAACTAATAACTTTATATCTTCTTTAAAATTATTACAACCTGTTTAATGACATTTTATAAAAACATATAAACGTGTTTCAACTTTTAAAACTTTTTGTAATTCTAATTTGTCGTCTCATTAAAATTTTTTAATGTCATACTAGCACAATAGTCAAATAATTTTGTTTTCTAGTTTGCATTAAATTAGTGAAGATTAAAATTGTTGGTCCAGTTAAGATCTAAAGAGAATACAATCAAATATTTATTAAACTCATATTAGATAAAACACTACAATGAAAAAAACTTCTTTAAAGATTTATTAAAATTTAAAATTACAAATTCATAAATAAATTATATTTAAAATAATAGTTCTTCTAATATTCTTTTTGTCTGTTTTTTTTCTCTTTCATCATTTTTTTTTCTTAAATAAAATTTTTTTTTGAAAATTCACTAATTAAGGCATTAAATTCAATTTTAGAAAGACTTTTAAACTTAGGAATACTAGTTACAACACATTGAATATAAAAAGAACCACTTATATTTTAAAGTTGTTTTTAAAAATCCGACCTTGACAGGATTCGAACCTGCAATCTTCTGCTCCGAAGGCAGACGCGTTAGCCATTGCGCCACAAGGTCAGTCACCGAGCAATTCCATACTTATCTAAAAATGTATTTTATGTAGACATAGAAAAAAAAACTTTTTTAGTCGAAAAATTTTTATTAATTTTTTTTTTCATAGATACTACAATTTTAAACAAGAAAACTGTTTAACTTATATAAGTTAAAATATACATAAGCAAAAATTGATTACTTTTATTATACATGAATAAAAATAGATGTTTGTATTATTATGTCTCAAATTTTTTTAACAAAAAACATTTTTACAAGTTTCCTGTTTATGTATCACAGCTCATTTGCTAGGCAGTTAAATTTTAAAGTCAGTAGTTCATTTTTTTTGGTATTTTAACACATTCTTGACCGTTAACGTGAATTCATGTCCTGTTTATAGTAACCCAATGCTAAAAATATCGAGAAATACAAGATGCACGTTGTGGCAACTCTTATTGCATTTTTTCCTCACTAGGCGCTCTACCCATCTTTGACGGAATTTTCACAAAACAAAAAAAGAAATCAAAGAGTAACCATAAATCTTAAAGCTTGAAAGAGGCATAGAATGACATAATTAAAAATAATTTTTATAAAGTTACTGTTGAAACAAATAATCTAAGGATTTTAATATACTATTTTAAAAATTTCAAAATAATTTACTGTTATAATAGAAAATATAGAAATTTGTATGTGGATTAAAAATTTTCTAGCTTTGAAATAAAAATTAAACAATTGTTTTACAATTTTTTTTTCTTTACATAATCTCCCTGCAAAGATATATTTTAGCGCCATTGATATTCTAGTGGTTAATCCCTTCTTTGCAGGCACTTTTAGATAATTTTTCAAAATAATTATTTGTCGCTGAAATAACCTTTAAATCTGACACAAATCTTTTTTCAGCAAGAAATTTTTTTGATTAGGAAAGAGACTGAAATATGATGAAGCTAGATCAGGTAAATAAAGCAGATGTAATACAAGTTGAAACCTTAATTCATGTATTTTTGCTATCACTACAACAGACTCATAACTAGACGCATTGTCTTGTTGAAAGTGAATGTTTTTTGCTTCAATTGATCTAGGAGGTTAACATATTATTTACCATTTATTGTTTTGTCTTTTTTTTAAAAAAAACTATTAACAATACGTCTATAGAATTCCAAAAAACGGTGGAAATTACTTTTTCTGCTGATTGGATACTTTTTTCTTTTTTTAGAACTGGTTTTCCTTTTGCCGCCTACTGTTCTAACTGTTGTTTTGTTTTAGCCGTGTAGTGATAACTCAAGGTTTAATCTACAGTAACAAATCGCAATAAAAAATCTGCTGGATTAAACTCATAATGAACTAGACAATTTTTCGATACTGTTTATCTTTGCAACTTTCGATCAAGAGAAAGCAAATGAGACATCCATCTTGAAGACAATTTTTTCACACTCAAAATATGTAACAATATATGATTCACCTTTTTTTTTTAATCTTAATAGCGTTGTGGAATGAAAACCACACCCAATTTATCCAGTATAAATTATGTTATTTTATAATAATTAAGTAGTCTTAAGTTGGTGAATGATCATTGACTATGTCGATTGTTTATATTTCGATTGATTCATGGCAATAAAATTTATTAATAATATCTTTACTTGTTATCTTTACCGTAGGTCTAGAGGAAAATTTTTAGTAATAAATGCTAGGTCATAAGGATAGTTTCAGCTACTTCTAAAAATTCAAATGGCAGTAAACTATAGTCATTTTATGAATTTTTTGAACAACTATTTTATTTATTGCAGTTGTCGGTCTGCCAAGACGACCAGCATCTCTTGTGCTCGTACGATCACGTCTGAATTTGGCAACCCAATTTTTTACAATTGCAAATAAAAGAACAATGTCCCTTTATAATTCATCTAAATTAGCATTAATTTATGAAGCAAAAAAACTCTTGGTAAATCAATACTTATCACTATTCTAATTTAATTTGTTTTCAATATTTTTAAAAATTTTTAAAAATTATAAAAGCTTATAAAAAAAACCAACTTAAAGTATTTTTTCCAATTTTTGGAGAATCATGACAATAAAGTATGTTTTCAAATAACATTTTTTAAATTTTGCTTCAGGTTCTTTATTTTTGTTAGACTAGAAACTTTTTATCCCACCTTTGTAATTAAGTATTTAATAAATCAATATATTATTTTTACCTTATAAAAAACATGACAATGTTTGAAATTATTGAAATATCTTATGATCCTACAAAAACCATTCAATATTTTTAAAGACATAAAGTTTTAATGAAATCTTTTGTTTCTAGATGTGGCAAATCAATGAATTTAGTAAAGAGAAACAATCTTTTTTGACAAATTTGAATGCAGATGCTTTAAAAAATGATGTAAAATATCAGTAAAAATCAAAATTTTTTTTAAGTCAAAGATTCCTCTCGGTAAAATAAATCTTATGGTGTATTTTTAGTTACAAGATATATCATTTAGGAATATTAAAACAATGTTGAGTTTAAGTTTTCCAACTATAACCGATTGGGTAAATTTTTTTTAACGAAATTTGTAGCGCAATCTTATAAAAAATGCCAAAAGAAGAATTTATGATTAGAGGGGGTGGAATAATTGTTGATATTAATGAAACGGTTATTTACAAAAAAAAAGTATTATAGAGGAAGATGTTACCTCGAAATTTGAATGCTTATTGGCATTAAGAGAAGAAGTAGAAAATTGTTTACTAAAATTATTCTTAATAGAAAAAAGAATACTTGAATTGATATTATTAAAAAATATATTAAACCTAGTACAATAATATATTTAGATCAATTGCCTGGATATTTTAAAGAAAGCTTTAATTTAAAAAATTTCATCAATTGTAACTATTTACATTATGCAGTAAATCACTTTATAGAATTGGTAAACAGAGAAGACAACTGTCATACTAATACTAATAAAGGTTTCTCTGGCAATATAAAAGATGATTTAAGGAAGAAAAGGGGGATGCAATTTGCCTTCGAATTTAGTTATTCAGATTTTAAAATGTCGTTATTAAGGCAAATTGTTAATAAAAATATTTTCTTAATTGATTATTTCTGAAAAGCTGTTTAAGAAATTTTTTAAATAATTAATTAGTTTTATTTTACTCAAAATAAATATAAAAATAAAAAAAAATATTTTTTTTTCTGCCTAAAACGAGATCCGTCGTCTTATACCTTGGCAATTTTTAGGTAACATATCAACACACCAGTTGGAAAGAATTGCACAATTTCAAAAATAAAAGTATCCACAAAAACGTTATAGAGATTACAAAACTCACGGATAACATCGTGATACTTCATATTTGTGCACAAAATGCAGAGTTTCTTTATCCAAAAACTATAGTTTTTTAGTTTATCATACTAAACAAAAATATTAAATTTTATTTTTTGTCTTTGTGAACTCAAATTACATATAATACAGGGTGGTTTTTATAAAACTGGATTAGATAAAATTTGAACTATAATTATCTACACAAAAAAATTAAAAAATTAATAATGCGCCAAAAAAAAATAAAATTTAATGCGGCAACTAAAATATTTAATTTTTTAATTAAAAAAAAATAAAATTCTTTTTTTTTACTATTACTCTGGAAAATTTGATCGACTATTAAACGCATTAAACATTTTTATCAATTTCATAAAAAGAAATTTACAATTAATTAATTTTTAGTTATATTTTTATAAAATCTTGACCGCTATGCAGTGGTCATTTATTACTAATTAATTAAGCAAAAAAGCCGCAATGCAGAGGTGTAATAAGGAGATAATTTATGTCATGTCAGAAAAAAACTACAGAATATTATAGACCAGAACGCAAGTACAAAAGGAAACATCTAGCATAATATTTAGTCAGTTAAGAGAAAACATATTTATAAGTTGTAACAGTTGTAATATTAAACATCTTAATAAAAGCTACATTTAAAACTTGTATTATAATTCCTCGGGACCTCTTGAAAATCCTACTTATCATCCGGATTCTCCGGATAACAAAGGTTTTTTTTAATTATTACTTGAGTTCAACTTGTCTACTTCAGTTTTAAAAAAACCACCCTCTCTAATGTTAATTCAACTAACAAAAATAATATAAAGTTGAGTGTTAACTATATAAAAATAAAGTATGCAAGTTATGAAAATCTTTTTATTGTTAACAACACATACTTACAATACTAACATTTCAAAACATATTTCATAATTTTTATCTTCACAATAACAATACAAGTTTGCAGCAATCAGATTCAGAATTTCATTATTTTTACCGGTAATCAGTATTAGAAATGTAAAAAATAAGCAGGTGGCATATATGTTAATAGATTTTTTTTATTGATTACACTATTTTATGATAATTCTTTTATATTTTGACATTTTTATAAATTAAACAAAAATTTTTTTTTGTGAATTTTTATTCTTATTATGTTTATTGCAAAATTATTCTTATATTACACAACTTTTGTTAGTTTATATTTATTATTAAAATGTTAAATTTTTAAAAAATTATAAAACAAAGTTAATGCTTATGTTATTTATATACAGTTTCTTTCAAAACTTTAAGAATTGCAGTCTATAGATTTTTTTAATTTGTCAAACGCCAAGCAAATTCTCACATTTTTTTACCAATATCTTAATTAGTACGGCATTGCGGATAGATTAGTAGTTTAAAAATATTTCCGAGTCTCCTCAATAGTAAGCCAAACTCCATTAACCCAGTGACTCCAGTTTTACTTCTGTTTGTCTGTTTTTGTCTCATCTGTTTTGACACCATATCATTACTTTTAATCACACAGTTTTGCTCTTCTAGCGTATATGACACTGATTGTTAAAAATATTTTAGGTATGAACAAAAAGTCACATTGCTGAGTTCACACAGACTTATGATTTAGTTACTGAGATCTTTGACAATCACAAATTAGCCAAATGTAAAGTCTCACCAAAAAAGAGACATTGACCAGCAAAAAACGTACCTCTTCTTACATTCACGGTATTTTTGCAATTTCTTCTTGTGCAATGTAATAGAAGTTTGGTTCTATTAATGGTGATAGAACGATCACATTTTTTGCAAATCCTTTTTTGAGTAAAACCTTTTCGTCTTACAAAAAACAAGAGTTTTTGTTATTAAAAAAAACTTCATTTAATTCTCCAATTTTTTGTACTTATGACATGTTGAATTTATTGTTTGTTGTTGTTGTCGTTAAAAAAATTAATTTTTTAAAAAAGAAAAATCAAATTTCAAATAACTTTGTTTTTATGTTTTTAATCTTTAATTGTGTGAAAATTTCTATAGAAAAAAAATTTTAAAATTAAATATAAAAAAAAGTGGTACAATTTAAAAATTATAACTGGTGTGAACCCTTTGGTTTTATTTTTGTTTCCTAAATTCTTTTAAAGAAACAGAATCTTTTTTTTTCACTTTTTGATATAAAATAATTTTATTTTTACAGTTTAAAAAAAAAACGTAAGTGTAAAGAAACAAAAGAAAAAATAAATTTGTGCTTATAACATAAAATAATAGAGTTATATTGATCTTATTGATAATCTCAAATGGGTGATAATAACTGGTGCCACATGTTGGGATAAAACTTTTGATGAAGTATTTAAGAAAATCATTCTAAGAGCTATATCAACTATAGGTTAATCGTAATGATGCCAGATAGAATGTCTTTGTAAATCTTTGTTAAGTATAAATTATTATAACGGAAATCCATAATACAATAATAAATATGGCATCATTGTAATAAGTCTAAAAATATTGACCAGATGTTATATTTTAATAATCCTATTAATGTCACTGCTGATCTGTTTTATGATAAAAGGTCACCAGATGTTTATTAAAATAGGAGGAGTCTTATAGTATATAAAGAATGGAATATATTCATTTTCTTGAGAGATTGGCAAGTCCAATCTCGAGAGACTAGTACCTCTGGTCTCGGGAGACTGATTAAGTTCGGTTTCCTTTAAAAGCTAGTTCCAGTTCCAGTTTCCGTCATCCAGTTATACAAGAATAGGGTGTTCAAGTCGTCCCCTTTAAGTACTTGAGGAGACTAACCTCCCTTAATGGTCTCCATTTATATTCTACGTACGGTACATTGTATGTGGAAGCCAAGTCTATTTCATAAAGACTTGAAGATCGGACTTATTATGGTCTGATATTAAGATGGTATATTCAAATATCGTCGTCAGGCTTCTTCTATATAAGCTTGATTTGATTCTTCTAACGAGGAATCTTAAGACGGTAATAATATCAACGTGGACTATAATTATGGTCTGCAATAGTTCTCTATATAATGGAACTATATTGATAAAATCGAATGAACGTCATGTTAATGTTCGATTACATATACGTATTCATACGTATACTTCAGATCATTATATATGAAGATCTGATAAGAAGTCTCTCAATGGAATGGACATCTGAAGGACTGATGCTGTAATTACGCAGGATAAGAAGAAGAATTGAATATAGCAATAAGAATATTAATAATAAATAATTTAAAGAATGATATTTGTTATTATTTATGTTTTATTTTAATAAATAAAATTTAATAATAATTTTGTGTTATTTATTTTAATTTATTTATTCATTAGTATTTAGGGTAGGACTCGGTAAAGAACGAGGTATGGAATCAGCTAGCTAAATGTTCCATTTGGAGTGTTTAGTAGCAGTGTCTTGACCGCTACCAAGACGGTACCTCGAACTTCACTAAAGTAGGAGGAAGTTTTTAGGTAATATACTTTTTGGTATATCTAAATTACAAAAGATTTGATTAGTAATTATAAATGGTAATAAAAATTCATTATTCTTATTTATCAAATTTAAATACATATATTTTTTATAATTATATTTTTAATTTTATTCTAAACATATATATAGAAAACATTTTGGTTAGAAATATTATTGAAACTGCTATATTGAGAAGTAGTGTTGAAACTGCAACGGATGGCAATAGTTTACTATCACAAACTATTTTAGATTTACAGTGTTTAACTTCTATTAACAATCTTTACAATACGCCAAAAAAGTATCAATTTTTTAAATTTCTACAACATGTTTACCGCGATGAGGTTCAGAAATTACTAAAATCCAATAAAAATGCGTTAGAAATGTTCTAAAAAGTAGTTCATAGAGAATTGGGACTTCATTCCTCTTTTAAGTTAAAGATTTTTTTATTAAGGAACATAATTTCTTGTTCTTCATTTAGAAATAATAGAATTACTGATGAGAATAAAAATGTTGATAATGACTATTAGGTGAATATAATATTTCAAAATTAAAGTTTTTACATTTAACTTTTTTATTTCTTTTTTAAATTATTATTTTTTAAATTAATTTTATCTGCATTAAAAATTTCTCATATTTTGTTTAAATAATGATAAAAATTTATTTATTTCATTAAAATTAAATAATTGTTTGTTATGTAATATAAAATTATAGATACTTTTATAATATGACTAAAAATGATTTTTTTATAAATTTATTTTTTATTATTTTATATTTCGGATTATATCTAAATATATCTCTAAAAAAAATTACAATAGTATCATTTCTATTTTTCAAATGATTTTAGTAAACTTGAAATATTAAAAAACGAGTTTAGTGAAAATGCTAAAGTCTGGTCATTAAAAAAAAAAGAAAACGTTATAGATTAGATTAAACTAACTAAGATATTTGATTTAAAATTTTTTCTTTATAATTTATATTTAGATTGATCTTGCATTATTAATAAAACTTGAAGATTATTATAGAAAAAAAAAAATGTATTAACAAAGGTAAAACAAAAAAAAACGTCACATTTAAAAAATTTATCAATTTTATATTTAAAAAATTAAATATAAGTGATAATTTCCATCATTATTTTATTTATTTAAAAAAATGTCGTTAAAGAAATTTAATTTTACCTTTTTTATTAACCGGCATAAATAAAAATGGTATATTCTTCATAAGAGAGTAAGTATAAAATAAAATAACTAAATCATTGTTTTTCTAACCATTTTAATAAAATATATGATACATTAATTTACTAATTGACATCATGTAGAGATAATTATTAAATTTTAAATTTATTAAAGAAATGGAGTAATGGTTTATATTATTTCAATTAGAGGAATTACCATACTTAAAACGCGGAGGTCTTAAAAATATAGTTTTAAATTTTTGTGGCCTGAATATAATTTTAAGAAACATAGTAGTTACAGGGAAATGTAGACAATTTTTTCAATTAATGTATCATCTTTCATCTCATTATATTTATTCAAAAAAACGGAGAGGAAGAAATTGTAAACTTCTAAAAATAATTTCCAACGAAATTGAAAATGAAACTAATAATATAGCTATTAGTGCTATCGATCATAAAAATTTGAATTTGCTGCGTTAAAAAAAAAATTTTATTGTTATGTTACATCTAAAATAACAATTAATTTAAAAAGGTCTGTAGATTTTTACATTAAAAAAAAAGTCTTTTCAAGCCTATATTATCAAAAAGCATATAACTTACTATTTAAATTATTCTAGTTTTTAAAAAAAAAATCAACTTTACAATGAGTTATACGAAAGCTTTAAAATCCACTTATTACTGATTTTTATCTTTTTATAAAAAAATTATAAAAAAACTTTTAAATTTATTTTATCACATACAAAAAAACGTGTCAAAGTATAATTATTGATAAAAATTTTATTTTTTTCTTTTTGTATTTTTCAACTTATTTTAAGAACAGAAAGGAATTCAAGCTTGATTTATATCTTAGAAAGTAGAACTCATTAATGGCCTTAAAGGTATTTTTAAAATCTTAAAAAAATTGTTTTCGAAAAAAGTTATGCTTCATTAAATTTTTTTTTCAAAATAACATCGTTAAAATTGTTTCTGTTTAAATGACCATATCTAAGTCAAAAATAAATTTTTTTTTAAACTTTTTTATTAAAAGATAAATAAGATATATATTTTTTTTTATTTGCAAAAAAAATTTTTTAATTTGTTTTATCATACATAAATAAAAAAATGTTATCAAAGTATGATTACAGGTAAATAAATTTTTTTTTATTTTTGTTTCTTCCAACTTATCTTAGGAACAGAAAGGAGTTTGAACTTGATTTATATCTTAAAATGTTGAATTTGTAAATGCCCCAAGAGTCTTTTTAAAAATTTCAAAAAAGTTGTTTTTTTAAAAATTTATGCTTCATTAAACTTTTTTTTCAAATTCAAAAATTTTTTTAGACTTTAAACGACCATATTTAAACAAAAAAAAATTTAAAAAAAATTTTTTTTGAATTCTTTATTTCAAGGATTATTTTATCTGTATACTTAATTTTATAAAAAAATGTTTAATTTGCTGAAAGTTATTAAATTGGTTTATAATCCCAGTTTGGAGCAGAATCTCAATGCTGTTCAACTTTTAATAAAAAATGATTGTTATTGTCGTAGTCAGTGAAGAATTCTGGTCTAAAATAGAAAAATTTTATTTAAGTTTTGGCGATGACACACAAAATAAAAGTGAATAAAACGCTTACAATAACTGTTAATTTATATTACTTAATTTTGTTTTAAATTTGTTTTAAATTTGCTTTAAATTTGTTTTAAATGTTGATGACTATTAACTAAATACATTTTTAAAATTTTAGAAACTGAAAAAAATTTTCACCTCTTTATTTCTCGCTTAATAATATTTTTGATTTAGATTATTACTTGCTTTATAGTATTAAAGATTAGATTAGATTAGATCGTATTTTAGATTAAAAAGAGAAACAAAATGATAAAAATTTTATATTTACATATTATTTTGGGGAACAAAATGATGATGTTATTTTTGTGTATAGTTACAAGGAGTCATATCTAATAAATATGAAGAATGTTAAAGTAAAAAAATCCGATTTTTGATCAAAAAATTAGTAATGATTGATGCACGATAAGATGGTGCATTATTTTGCAATAATCGCCAACTGCCTGGTTTTTGATATTCAGGACAAATACGAGTTATTAAACGTTTTAATTTACCTAAATAATATTCAGCATTAAACTTTGTACCATTTGGAACAAATTTTTTATGAATGATTCTTTTTTGAATCGTAAAAACAAATGAGCATTGCTTTAATTTCTGACTTTTTCAAACGGCATTTTTTTGACAAAGAGTCATACTCATAAGCTATTTGAAGCATTTTTGAATGTTTGAAAAGCAGTTTTTTTTATTTTTAACACAGAATGTAATAATAATTCTTTGCTTTGACTGATTCTTCAACCGACATTAAAAAACAATTGTAGTTTAATGCAAAATACATCTGTTTGAAGTAGACGAATAAATAAGTGAAACTAGCATCTGATTAATGAAGGTTGATACTCCACAAAACAATCAATGACCTAGCAATAACGCCATTAGTATTTGTAAAATAAAGCAATTTCGGTTTATTTTTGAAACAGAGGGTGTATTTGGAGATAATATATAAGAAATGAATTTTGTAATTATATTATTTTGACAACTAGAAGAATAGAAGAAACATACAATCATATGAAATGAAAAAAGTACCACTAAACTACAAGTGACAAAAGTTAGTAATATAATAAAAAAATTCACAACAAGTTATTTGTTAAATATAAGCTAAAATGAAATACAATTTAACAAAACAAAATAAATAGAATTTTAAAAATATAAACATAAACATGTAATATTATTTTAATTTTTTTGGAAGCAAACGTCATTGATGAAATTGATTGACTATTTTTAGTCTACAATAGAGTATTAACCTAAATATTATAAGAATTAATGTTGATTTGCTTTCTTTTTTTGCATATATTTAACGCTCTGTCATTAATGCCAGTGTAAATCATTTTATATACTCTATACTTTTTTTTAATAACATTTATTGCTTCACCAGATAATTAAAAATGACTAAAAATATATAGAAAAATTTCCTGAATGAATTTAAAAAAAACTTTCTTTTTATTCTTTTACAATAAAATTGGCATTTTAGATCTGCTAAAGGGCAAAATAAGTTTGTAAAATTTCTTTTACTTGACTGTCAGCAAAAATTTTTTAATTTTCTTTGCAAATATTATTGGATTTGGAAGACCTTTATAGAAACTTTATGGCGCATTACTATCTAAAAAAGCGGCTGTTTCAGCAGAAATCAAACTGTCCTGAAATAACAAATATAATATTTAATATTTTAAAAAAATATTTACCTTTTTGTAATCTGCATTTACTTCTTTTACAAGAGCATTGATAACACCTATTGAAAAAGTTATAATTTGGACCATGGGACTAGTAATTTTTATATGCCGCATACCTTCTTCTTTTTTCATATTGTTTACTACTTTTTTTGTTTTTTTAATTATTCATAACATTGGTTATTTGAAATTCTAAATTAGCAATTCCTTTCTTTATTGTACTTAATTATTTCTCTATTTTCTTTATAAATTTTTGTTGATTCTATTATGTTTTCTTCTTCAATTTTATTTCTTTTGGTTTTCTAATTTTTTTATTTTTTCTATTTATTTTTCTAATTTTCTACTTTTATTGTAGAATTTTAAACTTTTCTTATTCTTTAATTAGTCAAAATATAAAATTATTGACCACAAGTTATATAAAATTATCAAATGGAAACATTATTTATAAAACGCTACAATTAATTGTTTTTATATAAAACATTCAATTAAACTAAAACACTTACCCCATGACAGTTCACAAACCTTTAAAGAAACTTCGGATGTACAAGAAATCTAACCCTGAAATGAATTAGTGATTAATTGAACACGTACGCTGGTTAAATGTAAGAAATACAAAATGAATTCTATCATAGGTAAGCACTATTTTATACAAAATAAATGATGACGAAATCTATTATCATTATTTATTTTACC
Organism: Strongyloides stercoralis; assembly: GCA_029582065.1. Taxonomy (NCBI): domain Eukaryota; kingdom Metazoa; phylum Nematoda; class Chromadorea; order Rhabditida; family Strongyloididae; genus Strongyloides; species Strongyloides stercoralis. The sequence goes on from JARPTA010000007.1 coordinate 2,701,856, forward strand.
AATTTTTAAAAAAATAATAAAAATTGAACACACTTTTTAAATTTACTTTTTATTTAAGCCTTCCTCTGATAAAACGAATTCTTCATTTTTATATTTCTTGATAATTGATATTGATCTTAAACTTCTTCTTGATACATTATCGTAAGAAACAAAGCTGTCACTGCTTTTTCTTTTGAAATTTTGTCTTATAGTTAGAAATAAACTTAGTTAAACTAAGAGGTAGGTTTATGTAGATTCCTTTTCCTTTAAACCTATTGATCATGTGTTATTTTGGAATTCATTATTTTTCCTAATCTTTTTTTTATTAATTATCAACTACCTTATAACTTTAATATCAGTAACAATCACTTTTTAAAAATACATTAAGTCTACTTTGCAACGGTGTAAATACGTGCATCAAAAGGTTTATATTGATATCTTATTATCAAATATTGAGAAAATGAATAAAAAAGTTACGAAACATTAATGCTTTTTATGTTACCTATTATAAACTTTTGAAATAAGAATATACAAATTAATGTAAAAAGAGTAATGTTTAAATTATATTAGAAAATTGAAAATAAAATAATTAATAAAGACCATTAAAAGTTAAAAACGCTATAACTTTTTCTTGTATATAAAATTAATTATCAAATACTTCTATGATTTACAATTATTTTTCTTTTAATGAAAAATAAAGTTTTATATTACGACATAAAGTTATTTTTATTTATTGTTCGTAAAACTGACCTTCATTACTCAAGTAAACTTAAAATGATAAACCTGATAAATTATCTTTAGAAAACATGATTAATAATTTTAGAAACATCGAATTGTATCAAGACACTAAGATTAGTATTGAAAAGTGACATAAAAAGTTTAAGGCTGCCATTAAGTTAAGTAAGATAACTGATGAGGATGAATAGAAGACTACTTTCTATCTTTTTCTTGGAAATATAGCCACTGATTTTTCTGAAACTTTAGGATCAAGATTATTTGCTGATATTTGTACTTTATTAAGAAAAGAGTTCAATAGTAAAGAATCTGTTAAGCCGGCTGAAGCAAAGTTACGTACCTTTAAATTGAACTTGAAAGATTGCAATAATGTTGAGACACAATTGCTAAAATTGATAAATACGTTAAAGAATTTATGCTCATAAGTGATGTAAAAAGAATTGATTTTCATCAACAAAGAGAAGTTAGAAGAGTAATTAGATCTAATGACTGGTTATATGATGGTAGTACTATAAAAGATTATGATAGAGCCGTTTATTTAATTCATGACGTTAGTTTATGGAACATCCATAATCAAAAAAGAAAAGAATCTCGTGATAATCAGAGAACCAAAAATAGATCCAATCGTTCAAGTTGGAATGAAAATTTAACTCATAATCAATTTAATTCATTTACCGATTCCAAGAAATCTACTTTCGAGCATAAGAAAACAAATGGGGAGGGAAAACTCACTTGTTACCATTGTAGAGAAGAAGGACATAAGAAAACTAATTGTTCTCAGTTAGCTAAAGGAAATAATCGTTCTGTTTCTAATAACAGTATAGTTATTAGTGCTAATGGTATTGGTACTATCAATAATAAGAGAAAGATTAAATTTCATAATCCATCTCCTGAAGAATGGAAGAAAATTAATTCTGCATATCCAGCTGTGTCCAATTTAATTTATACTGAGGTTGATATTAAAGATATTGATGACGAGAAACATAATTTTTTGGGAATAATTGATAATGGCAGTCAAGCAACTATTATTAGAGAGAAAATCGTACAACTATTAAAACTTGATACTTTAATACGTCGATCTAATTTTAGTATAAAAGGTTTCTTTTCTAATGAACCTTTAACTGTAAAAGAAGAAATTACTTTAGAATTATCTACAGGAAATGATGATGTTGTTACTACAAATGCGATGATAATTGATGATGCCCGTATGGATCCTAATTTAGATATTATTCTTGGAGTTACTCTGAAAGATTATGTTAAAGAATTAGTTGAATATACTTCTTTGAAAGAATGTGGAAATAATAAATCTAAGGTTATCAAATGTTGTAAGATTATGTCTCAATGTGTAAATAGTAAAGAAGCTGACACTCTTTTAAGAAATAAAAAGATTATATGTGATATTGAAAAGAAGATGCTCGATGTTTGTATTCTATTTTCCACTAATACTTATGATATTGGTTTATGTAAGGTGATGCCTAGTGAAGATGGTTTTAGAATTCATGAAGAGAAATTAAATGATATGAATGTGAAAGCTTATAAGACTCCTCGTCTATTTAATTAATGTAGGTTTTATTTTGTTAGATTAACTTGTTAAGCCTCGTATTGCTTGTAAAGATCTTACCTTTACTTTTGTTAGTAATATTTTACTTGTACAAAAATGTGACAATCCTCATCATTTTATGGAAGACAAGGTAACTATTTTGAAATCTTTTAGACTTGTTATTGATCTTCGTAATTTAAATGAAATTACAATTCCTATATCTTTTAATTGTGAATCTATTGATGATATTGTACACAAAACTTATGATTCTGTTAATGATACCTCACAATTGTTTAGTAGTATTGATTTATCTCAAAGCTTTTATCAGTTTGCAATACCCGAGAATAAGAGAAAGTTGTTTGGTTTAAGATTTATGGGTCGCGTTTTAACTCTATTAAGATTACCACAAGGATATAAAAATAGCCCTGCTTTGTTAACAGATATCTTAAGAAAAGCTTTCCTAGATTTTACTGCTACAGGAAGTCGTTTGAACTGGTATATTAATAACTCTTTGTTAAGTTCACGTACCTATGAAGAACAAATTGTTGCATTGATTATCCTTCTTAAGAAATTACAAGAATTGAATCTCAAAGTTAATATTAGAAAATCTTTCTTAGGAAGTGAATCTGTTAAAATGCGTGGCCATGAACTTCACGGTTATAATAATTTTGTTACACCTAGTAAAGAAGCTAAAAAACTTATCTCATCTTGGAAAATTCCAACTGATTGCTGTAATGTAAAGAAATTTTTAGGTCTTTTAGGATATTATTTAAAGTATTTGCCTGATCAAACCAGATTGTTAAAACCTTTGAGAGAACTTGTTAGAATTTCTAAGGTAGAAGAAAAGAATGGGAACAAAAATTATTTTGAGTTTAATGATGAATGTTTACAATCCTTCAATAATGTAAAGAAGTTGTTTGAACACACTGCTTTGTTTAATGAAATTAGGGATGCTCAATTGAAAATCTACTCGAATTCAAGCTTGGAGTTTGTAGGTGGTGTAGTTTTTCAAAGTATCCAGAATAAGAAGTTACCTATTATGTATTGTAGTGGCAAAATAGAAGATTATGAGAATCATCTTTCTAGTTTTTACTGTGAATTGAAAGCTGTCTTTTAGATGAGTAGAAAATTGAAATCACATTTGTTAGGATTACATAAAGTTACTCTAGTTTGGTATGTGAATAATATGCTATTGGTTGGTGCGTTGTCAAAAGGAAGATGTGATTCTACCTTGAGTTCACAAGAAAATTCATGGTTAATTGAATTAAGTACATATAATATCAAACTTTGTCACATTAAAGGCTGTGAGAATTGGTTAGCTGATTTACTAAATTGTCCTTTACATGTTTTGAAACCATCTATTGTTGAAGAGTGTGTTATTAAAGATAGTTATGAACCTGGTAATACTGTTATTGGTAATATGGGTTGTAAAGCTGTTGTTTTAAATAATGCCATGGTTACTCGTAGTATGATCAAAAATAAATGTGAGTTTGATTCCGACAATGTTTTTAATTTAGACACTATACCTGATTCTACAAATGAACCTGTTTCTTCTGTTTTATCTTTTTAAAAGAGAGAACATGGTCGTCCTAGAAAGTATACAAAACCATCTATTTCTGTTACAGATCCTGTTGAATCTACCAATTTGGCTTGTAATTGTGGAGGAAGAGATTTAGATTTAACTGAACTTAATCCTATATCTAATTATGAAGAAATTGTAAGTGAACCAGATGTTAATGTTAATACTCAAGATAATGTTGATGATGAAGAATTGGTTGATCATAAGGAAGAGGACCCTAAAGGTATTTGGAGAAAACAAGAAGATATATTTGTACCAGAAAAATCTACTGAAGAATTTACTGCTGATGTAAAACAAATACATGAAAATGCACATTTTGCTTTTCCCAAAATGAGATCACGTTTACTTAATATAGTTTATCACCCAGAAGAGGTTAGAATTATTAAAGAAGTTACAAACAGTTGTTTAAGTTGTCAATTAAGAAACGGAAATCATAAACGTCATTTTACTCAACGTACAAATGCTATGAAACCTTTAGATGAAGTAGCTGTTGTTATTTGTGGTCCTCTAAAAGATATGAAAAATACATTGTTGTTACTAGTAGGAATTGATCTTTTAAGTCGATTTTTGTTTGTGGAAAGAATAAGGGACACAACTACAAAACATTTATGGAACACTATTAATAATTGCTTTTGTTATAGTAACTATCCAAAAAGTTTAAGATTTGATAATGCCAAATACTGGTTTAGTAAAGAATCTAAAGAGCTTGCTCGAGAGAGAGGGATAAAATTATGTTTTAAAAGCGCTTATCACTCTACAGGATTGGCAACCGTAGAAAGAGCAATTAAATGGACAGAAGAAGCTTATACAAAATCAAGATTACATCATCCTCATATATAGCATTTCCCGCTTAGAAACAACATTTTTTAGTTTAAAAGCAACGTTTTCCCATTTAAAAACAACATTTTCCCGTTTAAAAACAACACACAAAAAACATGATTAAAAATACGATTTTTAGAGCGAAAAATAGAAGTATTTTGTTGGTGTCCACCCCGTATTAGAATAACCACACGTAGAATAATAACTTTACTTTATTAGAAAATTAAACACACAATTAAACCCCTATAATAGGAAAAATTATTATTAAATTTATTTTAACCCTTAAAAGCTATCATCTAAAAAAAATTACATTAAATTACATTGTTTTTGGGGTGAAATTTCACCCATGATATCGTTTAAGGGTTAAAATTATTTCAAAATTTTTCTTAAAAACATCATCTTTTTAAATAGTTTTCATCCTTTCTTTATTTTTCCAAATCCCGGTTAACAGAATTTCTTTATAAGAATTTTTATATTTCTCACTTTAGAAAAAAATATTTAGATAAGTAAATTTCGTTGGATCATTATTTTTTATTCAAAATGATGAAGCTCCATTGCCATTGCACAATGTCTACGAATTAAACGATACCAACCAGCGCAATCTTCTGCGGTAATTTTTGATAAAGAGTTTTCAATTGCTTTAGGTAATTCATTTAGACCATTTACAAATTCTTGACAAATTATTCCTTTTATTTTACTAAATGCATATTCAATTGGATTTAATATGTAGGAATATGGTGATAATAGTTTAACTTGATTTTGCAATAATTGTATTCTTTCTTGTACTAAGTGTGAAATGTGAGGACGTGTGTTATCCATGTATTTTTGACCATCTGTTTTTTGATACTCGTTTTGAAGTTTTTGATCCAATTCTTGTAAAAATTCTGAAAATATTTCACTTGTACACCCGCAATAAAAGATTTTATAATGTACAACCCCATCATTGTTAATAGCCGCAAGTAATGTGCAATTACGTCCTCTTATTACTGGAACTGTTAATGAGACACGTTTTCCCGAAAGACTACACCCATATCCACGACGAAGATGCAAGTTTAACCCACATTTATCAATAAAAATGCGCTCACGTTCTGGAATCATACTAGGTAAAAATTCTAATGCAAAATCATGACGCAAGTTAAGTCTTGTTTCATCATTCACTCTATCAAAAACAATTGTTACTTTTTTTAAAGTTATCTTAAATTCCCGAAGATGCCTATCAATTGTGCTTTTACTAATTACAACATTAAATTTTTTCTGAACATTAATTGTTATTTGTTTAAGAGTAATACCAGGAGTAAACTCAACAGTTTCTTCGATGTATTTTTTAATTTAATCATTTAATTTATGTTATTGACGAAAACGTTTTGCAATACGGTTTACACGTCCTGTTTGACGCACCCTTTGAATTATTGTACGTATTGTGCTTGCGCTTATGCCAAGACTTTTTGCAACTTCTGCTGCAGACTCTCCATCATCTTCAATGCGTCGAACTATAAGTTTACGCAACTCATTTCCTAATTGTGGTTTTCTATTTCTGGTTTGTTGATTTTCCATTTCAAAGATTAAAAATAAATACTTTATTCTCAAATATAGTTTATTCTTATGATTACTTTGTAAAATAATAATATAAAGTTATAAAAAATACAAGTTACTATAGATTAATGTTATATAGTTTATCAATTTGAAAATTTCTTGAAAGTGTTGTTTTTAAATAAAAAAAGTGTTGTTATTAAATGAAAAAGTGTTTAATTTCATTGGGAAATTGTTGTTTTTAGGTGGAAAATGCTATAAAAATAAGTGAAGTTATTCAAAAGATAAATAAGAAATATAACTTAACTCCTCATTCAACAACCAAATGTTCCCCAATTGATATTCATTATGAAATAATTTATACACGTGAGGTTAGAAAAAAACCGGAAATGAAAAATAAGTTTAAAATCAAAGCTGGAGATGAAGTTTTGTTAAAGAGAACTGGTCCTAATCAAAAATTATCAGCAAAATATGATATTGTTAAAGTTAAGAAATGTAATGATCATCAAGCCCTTATAAATAATACTTGGAGAAGTCTTACTGATATTAAATCTCTAAATAAAAATAAAGTTTTATTTTGGCTATATTTAGTAAGGGAAGAGTGAATTATTTTCAAAAAAGAAATTTACCACAACCAAATTTTGGAATAGTAAATATTTAAATAATTCTTTTATCAGTTGTTTAAATTTTTATAATATTTATTTGTAATGTTTTTGTATCTTTAGGGAAACAATAAATATAAATTTACTACTATATTGTTGAGTTTATCTAAATCCAATGTATCTACTTGAATTATTGATTGAGATGCGGCATTAACTTTTTGACAAATTTCACAATTGGCTATGTATTCTTTAGTTTCATGTTTAGCCTTGGTGAAAAAATTAAATTTGAAATTACGTCATTAGTATTAAATTGTTCAAAATGTTTACTCCTGTCGTAAGCTTCCATAAATATTTTTTGATCTATATGTTGAAAATCTGAAAAACCAATTTTTTTTTTATCATTTTTTGTTACTACAATGCCATCATTCTTTTAAATAATTTCTTTATTATAGTATAATTGATTGTTGTTAAGTGTTTCAGTAATTTTTACATCTTATTTAATTCTTTTATGTTAAATGATTGAATGATAGTATTTTCATCTTGTAATTATTTGATTTTGCTTGTGACTTCTTCTGGTTCTTTGTGCTGTATTTGTTTGAAAAACTCTAGAAAGTTCATCTGCTAGTTTGTTTGAAGTTCCATTAGCATCTACTAGTTTTATTCCATATGCTGCGATAGATTCAATAAGATCCATATAACGATGTGAAGTAGATACACGTATAAGAGCTATTAATGTGCACTAATTTTGTTGTTAGTTAGAAATGAATAAATTAAAAAGAATTAAATAAAATGATTTATTAAACAATTTTACACTAATTATAAAACAACCTAAGTTCACTGAACTCTCCTCAAAATTGAAGATATCTGAGAATATTTTGATGATTTCCTTTGACAATAATCTAACCTTTATCCAGTTATTATCAATACGATAACAATGAAGAAGTACCATTCTTGTTGCCTCATAAATGTACCTAACAATTCTATGTTCTGATACTTTTTTCCTTCTGCTACTGAAATTGATATTCTTTTTAATATCTAAAATGAAGCTAAAGTACTTGTCATTTATTCTTTCTAAGTACTTGATTATACAAATTATTTTAATATCCTCATTGTTATCGTATTTATCATGCAACATTATATTATAATCTTTATGATTGTTCCATTCAGGTTTTATTATAATATATGAATACATCCTTGTAGATTCGACATAATTGACAGCACACTTCAAATTCTTAAATAGACTTGATTCTAATAAATTTTTTTTTGGTAAAGATTCTTCATTTTGTTGTATAATAGATAAGGATGATGTTATTGAATCATTTCGGCTTATCATTTCAGTTTGTTTAATTTTTTTAAATGTTATGAAAACATCTTTATCTGTATTTATTTTTATATCGATATTATATTTGGATGCATCATAAGAACCTATAATTAAATTGTCCTCAACTTCAAATTTATCATATTTAATCGAAGTATTCAAAAATTTATCAATTTTATTTTGTTCCATATTTCTAGAGGGTATAATTTTTCTAATAGAAATAGTAGAATTGCTTTGTTGAGATCTATCTTGAGATTCAATAACTGAAGATTCATTTTGAGGTATATTTTCAGTTGTGGAAAATTCTTTTTTATTATCAAGATTTTCATTTAAAGTTTCAATTATATTTCTTTCAGTAGGATTATCCATATCTGTAGAATAATTTCCACTAGATTGTTCCAAATCAATTAAATTGTCATCAACATTTTTTTCCAAATCAGTTATATTATCATTACCTGATTCATTATTTACATTTGCATTGTTATCTGTTTCATGAATTTCATTTTCAACCATCTCAAATATATTTAAAATAGTGGTTTCAGCATTATCTGTTCCAATATTTATAGTTTCGACTATTTCAGATACATTATAGGTAGATGTTTCTACGATATCTGTTAATTTATTTTCATTAGTTTGTTTCATCGTATTTATATCGTCATCAGGTTTCTTTTCATATTTTATATATAAAAAAAAGGATGATTATTTTTGTCGCATGCTCGATGCAACGTCCACAGGAGATATAAATAATATATATAGTATATATAATTTTTGAATATTATATCAGTTTAATGAGTTTGAATAAAGGTGTATAATGTTATACAATCAATTGATACATATATAATGTTAGAATTTACTTATTAATAATACAATATTAAAATTATCATTTTAAGATATACAATGTTAGAAATAACATAATAATATTACAATATAGAAAATTATGATACATTTTACAAGATAATTATAAAGACTATGTATATTCACAATTTGATAATTAAAATACGAAGCAATTCCTCTTGTTCCTTGTTACTTTCTATCAACCCTTTCGCAAGCTTATCAACTATATTATGAATTTTTATAAAATGTTCTCTAATGTAAATCAGCTCAACATTTTCAAGTTAATTCAATAATTTTTTTATTTTTTCCTATGTTTTTTTTTGTGTGGGATGTTATTATTTTTTTTCTTTGTTCATTACAAATAACTTTTAGAAATTATGTCTTCTACAACATATTGAGAATCATTAAAAATTGTTATGTTTTGTAACTTATTATGTACTATTATGGATAGAGCTGCTGCTACTGCAATAGTCTCCATTTGTAAGACCGTAGTACGTCTAATAGCAAAGTTTTAAAACTCATTTTATATGACAAGTTTCCTAAACGACCTTTCAGACCTATGTCATGACCAGCTTTGATTGGATTTCAGGGTCGTCTATATTACTAGCAGAACCATCAACTAGAACATAATTCTCCATATTGTTATCTTTAAGATAATTCAAAAACTCTTCATTTTTCCCTATAGTGAAAGTTTTATTTTGAGGAAATGATGAGACGGAGTAGTTTTCCAAGTCTTTTGATATATTTAAAATGTCCTCATTCTCAGTATGTTGAGGATGAGTACCTGGGCTAGGGGAAGACGGGTATAGTTGTGCTGAGAATTTCGGATCTTTAACAGTGTTCATGAGTTCAAGTGAAGGGTATAAGAGTTAGGTTGTACCATCAATAACAAAAATTGTTGAAGCCAAATAATGTTGATCATTTTCACCACTTATTAGTAAAATTTTGGTGCCATAAGAACTAAGTAGTGTACCTGGCATAAAAAAATCACTGTTATTTCCTTTAAGTCAAAAAAAAAGTATTTTTTTTTATTTTAACAAAATTAGGTAATGTTATTGGTGTTATGACGTTGTTTATAAAGTTACGTTGCTCTGGAGACATGGATATTGTTAGAAATAGTTAAATAAAAAAAGGTTACTTAAAAGACTATAATGATTTTATTTTATAAATTTGCACTATTTATATAAAAAAATGTCAAAAAAAGAAAGAAACAATCACTTATCAGTCAATGACAATTGAAAGAAAAAGATCAATTGTCAAACATCCCCCTTTGATTCTGGTTAAGTTAATCCCAGAATCAATTAAAACAGTTAAAATTATTTAGTCCAGTTAGAGGTAGCATAAGATTTAGTAATAGAGTTAGCCTTTTCATTGATCCATATTTTACTATGTGAAGGAACTCTTTTGACAGTAACTTTCAATTTACTTAAAATAAGATGAATTTTTTTTCATTCTTCACAGTGCTTTAATGGTTTATCACTTAACTTCAAGAATCCATTCTTGCTCCACTGGTTTAGGTGTGCATTTACTCCTTCTGCCAAATAACTACTGTCACTGATTATTGAAATCTCCCCTTTTGGCAAAGAAGATGTTTTTTTTTAACTGGAACAGCTGGTTCAAACATAGTCGTGACGCTCTTATTTCACAAAGTTTAGGTGAAGCAGCATTTGTCATTTTTTCCCCTCCATCTATCGATTGGCCTAGTTCAACCCATTCTGTCATGTAGCCTGCTCCTTTTCTTATTAACGCAGCAGATCCATCAACCGCAGCTAAAATTTGTACCTTATTTTGTTCTATATATTCTCGTAGCATTTCTTCCAAATCTAAAATATTCTCCAGTTTATTAATCACAACATCAAAGGGTCTAAGTACTTAATTTTGTTTTAGATTCCATTTCAAGTCTCTTTTTTCCAAAGTCTTCTCAAAGTTTAAAGATCCCTTAAACTTAAAATCGCTAATTTGTTGTTTTCCGGAAACTAAAGTTAATGATGATAAGTGGAAGTTTTTGTTGTGCTGAGAGGAAGCCAGATGTTTTTTAAAATTTTCAGATGAAAAATCAGAATTTGAATAAAAGTGTGTGTCTTTTGTCAAATTAAAATAATCTTTATTTGTTTGTAGTATATGATCATTATTTTTCTGTTGCTCCCTTAAGGTCTCCTTCGCCTCTCTCCGAACAAGAATATGATTCTCGCCAGGTTCACTTTTAATGTTGTAACATACAAAAGGTTCTCTTGTCATGAAGTCAACACAAGATTCTTTTCCTTCCCCCTTGACTTTATGATCAAAAAACTGAATGTTATCTCTTGTACGAGATAAACTAAGCCATCACCTGCAAGTATTCTGTATAATTGTTCGCTTATTTGTTCTATGCATGTGCCTTTTAACCACAATCTGTCACTTCTCTCTTTCTTAAATAACACTTTGATATTACAAGGTATGTTTTTATAAATATACTTCAATAACTTCTTTTGTAAATTGTAATTTATATTAAAAAAAATGTCATGAGAGCTCTAACCATTCTTAAAAATTCTTTTCTGAGCTTTAAGTGTTGCCAAGCTCAAACTTTCTATAAACGTTTTTCCTTCTTTAATAAACTTGTATTGTCATTTTTTCACAATTCCTATACCTCTCTTCGCAGCTCCATTGCTTTCACTCTTTTGTGGTACCAAGAAAATGTGTGTGCAGCCAAGTTGATTCACAAATTGTGAGAATGCTTTATTGTTAAAGCAAAGTGCATTATCTGAAACTATTATTAACGGAATATTCATAACCGATAATACTTCGATTAATGTCTTAATTAACTCTGTGGATGATAGATTTTAAATGGGTTGTGTTGCAATATAACCGGAATATGAATCTACAGCTAGAAGAAATTTATGTGTTAAGTAATGTCCTACATCTATATGTATTCTCTCTCTAGGAGCTTTACTTTCAGGCCAACTTTGAATCTCTCTCTATCGATTACGCATAAGTAAGCAACAAGTATCACAATTTGTACAGAACTGCTTTATTTTTTTTGTATAAATAATATAACATTTTTTTCTAATCTCATTGGTCATCGCTGCATAACTTTGGTGAAATCTATGTAGAAACTTTATCGTAATAAGTTCTATTTCTGAAGGAATATAAAGTCTTTTCTTTATAAAAATGAATCCTCCTTGAATTTATACCTCCTTTAAACATGATCTTATTGATGAATGTAGTTCTATTTCTTCTGAGGGTAACAAAGAAGATTCTACTAATTTAAACAATGAAATCGCGTTCGGGTCCTTAGCAAATACGTCCTTTAGCCCTTTGATGGTAAATAGAAGGCTCGTAAATGGATTGAAAGCTTTAGTAGAACATGTTAGTGCACTAACATTAGCCGGCAAACCTTCTGAAAAATTCGCATGAATCATTAAACTTGCTATATCTTCTTTAGAGTTTGTATATTCATAGATTATTTCAAAGGGTAAAAAGTCTGTTAACAACCGCTGATGAGTATTAAATGCTATTTTCGGAAGATGTACATTCCTCACAAGGTGTCTAACATTGCTAATTGCTGTTATTGGGTAAATAGAAGTTATCGGAAGATTGTCATTTATAGTATCTCTAACTGCGAGCAGTAACTTCGTTTCATATGCATAATTAACCTCAGCACTCTTCAAAACTCTACCATATAATGCTATCGAGTAGTGAATACTCTCATATTGTACACTCATCGTTGCCGAAATTGATTTCCCATTAGTCACAACAGTAACAATCAGTCTCTTAACACCGGATTGTATAGATACTAAGAGGATAGCTTTACTAGTCGATTCTAATAATGCTTTAAACAATGGTTTAATATCTTTTTTAATATTCCTCTTATAATTTTGGAAAAGATAAAAAGGTTGAGTATATAAAAAATCTGGTATGTGACTAGTGAAATAATTTATTTTAGCTACTATTTTATTTAGTTCTTGACCGATTTCAGGTACAGGTAATTCTAAAAATGAACACATTTTATAGTGCGGTAATTGTATGCCTTTATTAATATCAATTGAAAAACCTATGAATTCCCTTTTAGTTACACCGAAAAAGCATTTATGTGTACTTAATTTCAAATTAAAATTTCTCAATTTTTAAAGAATACAGGGTGTATAGAAATAAACCCGGCACTTTTTTAAACTTTAATAACTTTTTTTCTACTTAATATTTTTTAATGATTTTTTTTATCTTATAGAGAATCATCTATAGAATTATATAAACAGTTTTTAAGATTTTTTTTAATATAAAAATTTGATGAAAAATGAAACATTTAAAATTTTTTCAATTTTTTTAAGAGTATTTTTAAAAATACATTTTTTAAACTATTAAAATGTTTCTAATTCTTATCTTCTAATAGTTTAAAAACATTTTTTCATGTAAAAAGTGACTGTATTTAAAAAATTTTTTTAGAAAATATTTTAACATAAAAATAGTTAAATTTACTAGTTTTAAAATTATAACTTTTTATATTGTTTCTTCTATCCCTTAATTTTAATACCCATAAATTAAGTAAGTAACTGTATGGCGTAGCACTACATCAAAATGAATTGCTAGTTAATATTTTTAAAGATTAAAATGATAAAACAGTTACAGTAAATAGTTAAACATATAGCTAAAGAAACAATTTATTTATAAAAATTAATTTTTTATAATAAACTAATATATAAAAAAAAGATATTTATCAATTATTATGATTGCTAGATATCTACATCTGATTTTATAAAAATTAATCAAAAACTTCAGATTATGTTGAAAATAATATTAAAAAAGAAGTTGCATACATAAAATAAGATATTTTTAAAAGTGGTAAAAAATGTTTTCAACTAGGTAGAAAACATCTGAATGACATTATATTTCACACCTAATATAATAAAATTTTAAAATAAATGTTTTTATATTATAAAAAGTAATATAAATATCATAGTATAGTTATATATTTAATTTGATTAAAAGTTGTTTCTTAGGAATGATTTTGTAATATATTATACTTTAAACAATTCTCTATCAGATAAAAAAAATTATAAAAAAATATTAAATAAAGAATAAGTTATCAAAGTTTTAAAAATTGCAATACTACTTAAAGATAACCTTTTTTATATTTTCTATTTTTTAGTATCGAATACCAATTAAAGTAAAAATTTTACTATTACTTTTTTTGAAAAAAAAAATTGTTTTTTCATGTTTTACTTATAAGTTAATATTTTTATTAACACAAAAAATTAATTTGCTATTTTTTAAGGAAAATCCGTTATCAAAAATTTGTCTTTATTCAAAAAGAATTTTTTTTTAATTTAGATATAATAAAATAAAATTTTTTAAATAGTAAATAAAACGACATAAATTTCTTTAATATACAAAACTTTTCCAATTAACCAAATTCTATTTATTGCATAATAAATAAAAGTTAAACTAATCTATTATTATTTGCATAAAGGACAAAATTATTTTTGAAATGTTATAATTAATTATTATTACAAAAATATAAAAATTTTGTTTATTAATTTTTATAACTTTTACAATATAAACATTTTTTTTTAAATTCAGCTTTCATTTTCTGATTGTTGAACATTTAAAGCTTCTTCCAAGTCATAGTGATCTAATACATCATCATATTTCATAACTTCTTCACTTTTTACTCTTGAAACACGTATAATATATTTTTCAAATTTACTTTCAATTTTAGGAATCTCATTCCACAATGTTACTATTGAAAATTTAAAATCTTTTGATTCATCATCATACTCGTTTGTCTTTTTTTTAGTCATTTCATAAATATAAAGATTAAATACCATTCTTACATATACTTGAAAATAATTAGTTACATATTTCTAAAAAATACATTATTATATTATAAATAGAAAACAAAAACAAAAAAAAACTTACAATATCATCTGGTAACGATATAATATTTGTGATTTTATAAAATAACCACAACATTGTACTAATACAATTTTTTAAAGGAAACGTGAAAATATCGGATGAAAAATATTTATTTTGTTTAATTTCATGAATTATATATCCAAGTCGACATTCAATATCTCCAACGGTTGATATAAGCTTATTCTTGTTGATTTTTTCGAAATTTTTTTCATTACTTATATAAATATTAAGACAATAAAAAATTAATTGTAATGTATTACTTTCGTGGGTACACCTTTCAATATAATTAAAATTTTTTCTATATTTATTATCTATTTTAATTTTAATTGTATTTAAAAGCTTATCTGTATAATATATTATTGAATTAAATATTTCTTTTATTATTAATTGATTATCTAATAACTTTAAAAAAATATACGAAAGAGATGGATTGCTACAAATAGTTATACTGTAATGTCTTATTAAATTAGTAACATTCTTAATATCATTTTCATCATTATAATAAGTATTAGTTATACCGGTAACACCAAAATTTAATGAAATAGCGTGGTAAAAAATAATTTCAAATAATTTTAAATTTTTAATTATTAATTCCTTGTTCCTACTATTGAAAAAATTAATTGTCTTTTCAATAAAATGTATTATAGCCAATCTAAAATTTATTGGAACTGGTTTCGAAAGAATTACATAAATAGAATTTTCAATATCGTTAAATTCTTCACTTCTAATTAAAATTTCATCATTGTTTTCTATATTATCATAATTTCTTAGAAAACTATTTATTATTTTTTCTCCTTCAACATAATTAGCATATCCTTTGTCATAAGTATTAAAAGCATGTTCTTTAAAAAAATTACTTGTAAATGTACATTTATATAAACTATCATTTTTAAAGGACATTATATTTTATATTTATTGTTAAAATACTATTTTATAATTATATTTTATTTCATAAAAAAAAAAGAATAAGCATAAAAATCTAGAATAAAATGAGTATTAAAATAGTATAAACTGTCAGAAGTTTAATTTAAGATAAAATAAAAAAAAGGCTATTTGTTATGTGGTACAGAAAAAATTTTTAGTTTTATTAATATATGTTGTTTATTGGAGTAAAATATACTAAACATCTTCTTAAGAATATCATTCTAACCCATTATTTAAATAAAATAACATAGAATATTAATTAAACTTTTATAACTTGTAAAACATAATAAAAACACTTTTGATAAAGTAGTAACAACATACTAAAAAATTTTATATTTTTACAAATTAAAAATCATTTATTATTTTCCCTTTAAAATCTTTTTTTTTTAATTTATTACTATTAATGAAAGTTAAAATCTTTAAAAAGTTTTTTCAATTCATAATTATATTGTTCAAAATTTTTTTTTTAATAATTTGATTGTTATCGTACTAATATTAACATATTTTCTTCCTTTACTATTCCTAAGACATTTAACTTTAGTTTTTCTTTTTCTTCTAAAACAATAAAATCCTTTGTCACTATTAAAAACTAGTTGTTGTCAATGTATCATTTATTGTAAATTAAGAATTTTTTGTACTTTTTTTAACTTAAAAGACGTTTCACCACTCGATCGGACATTTTTTTAAAATTTTGTACAACTCAAAATCCTAACCCCTTATTTTTTGTTCATAAATATGTAGACCTATTAAAGTTATGTATACTGGCCAAATATTTCCGCTTGAGAGCTTCATAGAAAGCTACAACAGCGATTCAAAGTTTGAAAAATCGAATTTTTTAACTCTCTGGAAAATGAATATTTTTTAAAATAAATATTGTATCTAGGGGTATCCGACCATGAAAAAACAAATAAGAATATTTAAAAGTTTGTAAAATTACGTCTTCATTGTTTTTTGGCAAATTTTTTTTGTTTTTTGCCAATTTTAGGCCAAAAATCTAAAAAGCGCATGTTCCCACTAGATTCATTGGATTTCTCAATAAATTTTACATCTATTTTTAATAAAATTAAAAATTTAATATGGGAGGATAAATAAGTTTTCATGTAAAATATGAACTATGTTCCAATAAAAATGTCAATATACTTTATTTTTCAACATTAAATTATCTCAAAAGTATAAAAAGCATTGATAAATGTAACGTAGAGTCTATTATACTATTTTTCTTACGATAATTTTATAAACTAAAATGATAATTATTTGTAGATTCTTAGTTTTTCTATAATAAAAAATTATATTTTCTGAAAAAAATTTTTTTAATTGAAAAATAAAGTGTAACAACATTTTTTATTGGAATATGATACATATTTCACATGAAAACTCATTTATCCTCCCAATCTAAATTTTTAATTTTACTCAAAATAGATGTAAAATTAGATGAGGAATCCAATGAATCTAGTGGGAACATGCGCTTTTTAGATTTTTGGCCTAAAATTGGCAAAAAACGAAAAAAAATTGTCAAAAAACAATGAAGACGTAATTTTACAAACTTTTAAATATTCTCATTTGTTTTTTCATGGCCGATTACCCCTAGGTACAATATTTATTTAAAAAAATATTTATTTTTCAGAGAGTTAAAAAATTCGATTTTTCGAACTTTGAATTGCTTTTGTAGCTTTCTATGAAGCTTTAAAGCGGAAATATTCAACCAGTATACATAACTTTAATAGGTCTACAAATTTATGAACAAAAAATAAGGGGTTAGGATTTTGAGTTGTACATCAAATGTCCGATCGACTGGCGAAATGTGTTTTAAATAAAATTAAAATAAAAAAAAATCTAAAATAATATAAATATTTTCTACCTCATTTAAGGGATTTTTAATAAAATTATAACCATTTATTTATAATATTCGATTTTTTTAAAATATTTTAAATAATTAAACAAATGATACTGTATAATGAATTTTAAATAGGCTTATAATTTACATTTATCTTTTCTGTACTACTATAAAAAGCTTCTTTTTTTGATTCTAGTAATGATAAGTTTTTTGATTTTCTTGTATAATAAGCTTGTGTAAAATTGCTTGTAGTTCTTGTTGTTGGATTTCTTAAAATTAATAAAATATTTATATTTGGATTGAATTTATAAATTTTTTTTGCGACATATAGTGAGGTAAAATATACAGGTGTTTTTTTAATAACAATCAAAAAATTTATTACATACTTGATTTACTTTTGTTAATGGCATTTAATTTGTATACAAATTTATACCTTATAAATATGTTTAATTATTATCAAAAAAATGTACCTCATATCTTGCTATTTTAATCATTGGATGTAATAATAATGCATCTAATAATTCTCTAGTTCTTCCCTATTGATTTCTTGAAAAATTGCATTTTTATATAGTTTTTTTATATTTTAATAATTTTATAACAAAATTTGATAGTAAAACATTTTATTAATCTATCAATGTAAAACATATTATTTTGAAGTTTAAACGCTTATGTAGACTTCCATCAATGTGAAAGGTGCGAGATATCATAGATATCATAGAACCGTTGCATCAAGATAAGTAAAAAATACGAAAAATAATGCTTAAAATACTAGCAGATATATCTGTGTGAATAAAAACAAAAAAAATTCAAAAATAATAAATTTCAAAATTTTCTTGAAATATAGGGTAAATTTAATGGCATTTGTGTTATGACAAATCATTATTTAGCATAAAGTGAAAACAAATTAACTGTAATATTCAACAAAATTGTAATTAATTCGTTTATAAAAAATTTTAAAATCCTTAAAGCTGTTTTGAGAAAACCGAGAAATATGTTGCATCATTTTTGATAACAAAATATTAAAAAAAGATGAAGTAATAAAATATAATCATATTAAAAAAAGGTTTTTCATGTTATCTTTTACCTCAGTGTTCATGTTCTTTATTTTTTATACATACATTACAAATTATTCTTTTTTTTATCTTATTTTAATGGAAATTTTATTTTTTTACTGATATATAAGTAAAGTATGCATTTTTGTTTATTAAAAAATTTTTCAAATTTGTTTTGTCACACATACAAAAAATGTTATCAAAGTATGAATATTAATAAAAACAATCTTTTTATTTTTGTATGTATACTTAATTTTTTACTTAGGTTGAGAATTGAAAGTAGTTTAAACTTGATTTATATCTCAAAATCAAAGAAAATTTTTCAATATTAATTTCTTGTTTAATATATAAGTTGACAAAAAATTGATTGAATGATACCATTTAATACTATATCACTTTAAAATATTTTAATTACAAATATTTTTTTAATTTTTTCTAAATATCTACTTATATTTTAATTAATTACTTTAATATATATCATTTACTTATAATTGTTTTTATAATTATTTTTGATGAATATATGTTTATAAACTTTTTAATAAACAAAAAGACATCTTTTAATTTTATTTAAAAATTGTAACAAAAATAAAATTTAAAAATAAAAGGAATATTTGGTAGTATAAATGTTTCTTTAAAACATAAATAATTACTCAGGTGAAATACTTTTTTTATATTTAATGTTTGAATTTATAAAAAAAAAGTAACAAAATTGTTTGCTATAAAAAAATGATTATTTAAACCGTTCAATTTCAATTATCATATTTATTATGCTTAAAAAAATATATTTTTTACGATGTATTATTATCAATTTTAAAGATTTTAAAAAAATACAACATTTAAAATTAATGTAAAAAAGTTCTAAATAATAAAGAAAAAGTAACAAATAATCTTTTTGTTAACGAAAATTAATTATTTACAATAACCTTTAATATAATATATTGCGCAAAAATTTATCATGTTACTATGATGTTAAATTGTTACTATGATAAGGTTTTAAAGGGTATTATATAAAGTGGTTTCTAAAAAATATTAATAAGAACATTTTAAATATTTATCATAAAATAATAATACTGAAAAGAAAGTTATATAATTATATAATTAAAATTAATTTTTTAGTTCTATACTTTCTTTTTTTGATATAACTTTTGGTATAATCTTATCATTGGATGAACAGTCAGTTGAATATGGTAAAAATTCATGAAATGTTTTAACAACACCTTGTTGTTTTTTAATGGTTAGATGATGTTCAGATATAGAGGGATTATTTCTTTTTCTTTGAATTTTAGTCATTGTAGATTTAGCTGCAATTTGTTTTAATTTTTTTTGAAAATTTACATCAGTTGTTTGAGATGATGATGAATTAGAAACTGAATTAATTCTTCTTCTTATAGATATTT
The DNA here is from genome assembly GCA_029582065.1 of Strongyloides stercoralis. Classification (NCBI taxonomy): domain Eukaryota; kingdom Metazoa; phylum Nematoda; class Chromadorea; order Rhabditida; family Strongyloididae; genus Strongyloides; species Strongyloides stercoralis. The sequence goes on from JARPTA010000007.1 coordinate 2,721,888, forward strand.
GATTAATTTATAATTTGTAATTTGTTTTTGGTATAATATTAGGAACCTTAAATATACATTTATCATTGTCATTTGAAATATTTACTTTATTAATTTTTTGACTATTTGATTCAATACTACTAATAACATTTATTAATTCATTATTTTTCTTCTCTTCGGTGGAATGTTGATTTTCTTCAACAATTGAAGAATTCTCTTTAGTATTAACAATTATTTTTGGTATTATCTTATTGAAAACACCCTTTTTATAAATAAATTTATTTTCTTCAATTCCATGCTTCATAAATTTGTTTGAAGATATCTTTTCTTCTTTTTTTTTTTATAAAGAAAATCTTGATTTAACACATCATTTTGTCGTATCTCTTTTATTTCTTCAGACATAATTAATTAAAAAAATATTTAAAAGTATATTATGACAATCTTAAAAAAAAATAAAAATAAACAACTTAAAATTTAAAATTTATTCTAAATAAATGTTTGTTAACATAATTTTGTTTCATGTATAAAAACTTTTTAGGAGTAATATATAAAAATTGATATATAGTATAAAGTTTTTTTCTTAATTCTTATCAATAAAAAAATTTTATAATAAAAAATGATATAAATTTAATAATATTATCTATATGTATCTGTTAATAGTGTAATTTATGATAAAAGATAATTAAAATAAAAGTATATCTATTTCTTGAAATACTATTTTTATTTTAATAATTTTATATTTAACATTTAATATATGTTTATAAGCATAAGAAAGTTGGTATTATAACAAGATAGTTTATTTGGTCAATAAAATAATACTTAATAATACATATATTTGTTGGTTCAAAATAACATGTTTTCAATTATTTTTTTTTTATTATAAATAATGTTATCAAAATTTTTTAATACTATAATATCATAAAAAAAACTTCTTTTTAATACATAAAAAAATAGTAAGAAAAAAAATTAAAATAATCAAAACATAATTTATTTTTTTTATAAACATTTAATAAATTTAAAAATCAAAATCATAGTTATGTTTGTTACAAAACAATATTTTATAAAAATTGAAAAATTATGTATATATAGACAAATGATGATAAAACAAAACTTCGTGGGAATAAATATTTTTATATAAATTTAATCTTTTTGTAATTAAAATTTTGAATAATCGAATTAACACTTTTAAGAAAAAAAAGATAATTTTCTATAACAAAAAATATTTAAAATTTTTATTTAAAAAATTATCTTCTGTTTTTCTTTTAATTAATTAATATTTTTTTTTATTTTAAAATTTAACAAAAATTATAACGACATATTTCAGTAAAAGAAAAATGCATATGGATACAAAGACAATATTATCAGTTAATTTTATCATATAAATATTTTTTTTTCTTACATAATAACTATTTCATTTATTAAATATACATAACATTCTTTTTACTATTGAATATTAAAATGAAAAAAAAGTTTCAAGAAAATTTTTTCCAATATATTTAATTCATTTTTTTACTATTATATAATCAGACTAACAAAAAATAAAATTTAAGGAAAAAGTTACTAAATCGTATTTGTTTGATGAGTAGTCATCAATAAAATAAAAGTATATAAATATCTCTTTTTTTCTTTTGTCATGTCTATCTATCTGTTTATTGCGACGTAAAATAAATCTATTATACTAACATTTAACATGGCGTTTGGGACGAGATCAGCTCCAGCGGAAAAGAAAGTTACAATGAAGGATTTAATCGCAAGAGAAGTCCTGAAACTTAAGCTAGTGAAAAAAGAGGAAAAGGTCGAAAAAGAGAAGCAAGCAGTCTACAACATTATCAACCAACTAGATGCTGATGAATGTCAGTTGTTGGAAGAGACGTTGGGGGACAAAATTGAATGTTGGACATTACAAGAAATGCAAAGTCGACTGTTTAACGAAGAGATCCAGACGACTTTATATAACAGATTCGTTACAGCATTATTAAGCAAGTTTGAGTTTGAGAAGGGGAATATAGAAGAGTTTTTGAATGATTTCATTTTAAAAATTCCAAGAGAATTTTTAAATTTATCGACCAGAGAACTGTTGTTGCAGGTAAAAGTAGTGATGTGTTGTTCAAAGAAAGCTAGATCATGTTTTACTGAGAACAAAATGATGACAGTTGGAGACTTAATAACAACTGCAAAAACATTAAGATTGTTTAACAAAAAAGATGAGTATGACCAAAACGAGAGAGGTAGAAGAGGGGTTAAATGTTTTAATTGTAACCAAGATGGACATAGAAAATTTGAGTGTCCTAGATTAGAGGGGGAAAAAGCTCCAGAAACGAAAGCGATGTAAAAGGGGTGAAGAAATTGGCATATAGAAGTTTTGATAACAAAGAGAAAATGGTAGTTATGGACAAGAAGCCGGTCAAAATAGAGGTGAATGGGGTATCAGTGGCTTATGAAGGAGTGCTAGATACAAGGGCCGACATTACTGTGATTCCAAGAAAACTATGGGAGAAATTAGAGAAACCTTCGGCGTACCAGTTAGGGGTACAAATTTATGGGGTAGGAGGAACACGCATACCAGTTGTAGGGTTCATAAATGTGTGTATGAAGGGACCGTTAGGTCAAGTGGAAGATTTGCGCTGTGTAGTGATGGATGAGGAAGAATTGTTGATAGATCCAGAAACATTTGTTCAACTATATGGAAGTCTAGAAATGGCGTGTAAAGAAGTTTTAACACAAATTAAAACAGGGTATTTATCAGTAAACAATTATTTAGAAGCTCATCCAGAAATTTATGATGATTCAATTCCTAAAAAGAAATCTATTGAGGTAGATTACGTAGTGAAGGAAGATCCTTTGATTAGGAAAGTATTTAGACCAAGGAAAATGGAACCGACGCTTAGAGAGTTAACCAGGAAATTTGTAGAGAAAGAAATCAAGAATGGAAATATGGAAAGAGTGGAGTTTCCTAAACAGGCTTGCCCAGTGACAGCAGTACCTAAGAAAAATGGGGAGATTAGATTATGTATCGATGGATCATTTATAAACTCAAATTTTACCCATATTCCTTTAGAGTTACCATCAATGTTAGATTTACAAAAATTTATTTCAGACTTTCCAGAAAAGGATAAGCTAGTATTTAGTTTGGTAGATTGTAAAAGTGCTTATCGTTTAATCAAGGTTTCAGAAAAATCAAATGAGTGGACAACAATGGCGTTAGATTTTGGTTATTTTAAATCAAATTGTTTAGTATATGGGTTGTCCCAGTCCGGTTTTTTGATGATTTTTATGGATGATATTTTAGTTCTTCATCAAGAGAAGGATGAACAACCTTTAATTGAAGTACTAGAGAGATTAAGATTGGCAAATCTAAAAATAAATAAAGATAAATTATTAGTGGGGGAAAAAGTGGTAGAATATACGGGTTTTGAGATTTCGCGCGAAGGTATTCGTGCAACGACAGAGGCCATAAAATCCACTTTAGAAATTTCTGTTCCAGAGGAAAGGAAAGATTTATTATCTTTAAAAGGAAAAATATCAAGATTGAGAAATTTCATAGGTGAGGATTGTTCCGAGTATGAAAGAAAAATAATGGATAAAGAAAGTATTTGGTCAGAAGAAAAAGAAAAATTATGGAAATCTATTAAATTAAAGTTGATAAATAGACAACTGTTAGAATACTACGATCAAGAAAAAGAGAAATTAATATTAGAAGTGGGATGGACCCAAGAAGCTGTAAAATTTACGTTGTGGGGTGAGCCACGAGTAGAAAAAAATTCGAAAGAGAGATATGTAAAAAAGAAACTTATAAATTTAGGATCAAAGGTATTGTCTGAATGTGAGAAAAACTATTCTACTATTGAAAAATCAGCGTTAGCGGTAAGATTGGGTTTGGAAAAGTTTTCAGGTTTTACAAAGATGATTCTAACAGAAGTAAGGACGATAGATGCATCTTTGGTAAGTGTATGGAATAAGAAAAGCAATTATCTCAACCCACATTTTTCCAGAATCTCAATATGGAAAGCAGAATGTGAAACTTATTGTTACAACCTGAAATTAGAAAAGAAAATAGATGAAACATTTTCAAGTATGACGTATATTCCACAAGTAAAAAAAGTTAATGTATGCCAACTTGACGTTCCAATTAACATATCAGGAATAGAAGATGAAGAATATGAATCTTTAAAAAAGAAAATAATAAATAAGTTACCTTTAACAACAAATTATGAAAAATCATTTGTAAGTAGCTACAATGGTTTAGAAGTTAAAGATGAAATTATTACAATTTTTGGAAGACCTTTGTTACCTAAGAAAGCATATTCTGAAATTAGTGAGTGGGCCCATGAAGGACATTATAGTGTGGAAAACATGTTGAGAAAAATCAGATCAATATTCATGGCTCCAGGTATCAGAAAACATTTAGTAGAAATCTATGAAAAATGTCACATATGCCAAGTGACAGGGAGAAGAAGAAATTATAGAATAATGGAATGGTCGCCAACAAATGGTGAAAATCAAAGATGGCATATGGATGTGGGACAAATTTTAAATACACTAATTTTGGTGGTGGTGGATACAAATTCAAATTTCATTATGGCAGAAAAAATTGGCAAACAGGATAGTATAGAAATAGTAAAGGCACTTAAAAAAATTTTTCAAGAAATGGCGTTCCACAGATTTTAGTAAGCGACAATTACAAATCATTTACTTCAACAACAGTAAAAAATTACTGTGCAAGAAGAGGAACAACCCAAATTTTTACAGTTCCATATGAATCATATACAAATGGTCCAGCGGAGCAGGCAGTAAAAACAATAAAGAAAGGGTTGGAAAAATTATCAAAAGAAAATAATAATTCAATAAATGAAAATCTGGATGCCGTTTTAATTACCCACCACTCAAACACATTCAATACGGAGGGGAAAACACCATTGGAGAGAAGAATAGGGACCGCAGATAATTACAGTTTTAGGGAGGCTTATTTGTATGCAGAGAAGTTTGAGAATAAGCCAGTATATTACAAACCAGCTTTATCAAAAGAGTGGAAGTTGGGGAATCTAGTGGAAAGGCTCTCGAAACATGTTTATATAGTGGAAGACACAGAAACTCACCATCATATGATGGTAAAAGAGGATCAATGGAAAGACAGAAAAGTTCAACAAATGGAATCATCATCATGGGGTGAAGTTAATACAAACTGCTTGTTAACGATAGGGTTTGATTGTAGCCAAACACTAAAGATACCTTCAGATGTTGAAGAAATATTGGAAAAATTTTTTAGTCAACCATGGGACAAGGATCAACAGTATTTGTGGCATCGTATGTCTATTATTGAAGATATGTCGACATTAGATCCCTTATCCGGGGGGGAAGAAGTGGAAAAGTTTGATAAAACTTTAGTAGCTGAAGTAGTAGAAAATCTTAAAGAAAATCGTGTCATTTGCGCTGTGGATGGGAGCAATGCTCCAGTAGGATTCAGTGTAGTAGTAGCAGTAAAGCTTGGCAAAAAGTTTTGTTGGTTAGTAGGGTATGCATCTGGGAAAAAGTTTTGTCATTTAGAAAAAGATCTAACACACATGGATATGGAAACAGAAGCATTGTTGTTAGCGTTAACTTTAGTTAAAGGAGCAGATATTCAAATTCTTTGTGATTCAAAGTCAGCAGTGTCGTCAGTAAAAGCATGGAGCAGGAATACGACGTTTACAAAACTACGTCAAAAGAAATTAAGGAATTTGGCAAGAAAGATTCCAGAAGAAGATTTCAATAAAATTAAGTGGTTACCAAGAAATTGTATTGCTATAATGGAGAAAGCCGATTTGTACAGTCATGGAGTAGAAACGCAGTTTCAGTAAGGTGGCGGGGATGTTTGATGAGTAGTCATCAATAAAATAAAAGTATATAAATATCTCTTTTTTTCTTTTGTCATGTCTATCTATCTGTTTATTGCGACGTAAAATAAATCTATTATACTAACATTTAACAGTATTTTATCATTTCATAAAAAAAATCGTATTAGTTTTAGTTAATATTTAAAATAGTAGAATTTTTAATTTAAAAAAGTGAGTTTTAATTTATATTAAAAATAAAATTTAACTATTAATATATTAAACATATTATATATATAATATCTTAAAGATTAAAGTTTACTTTTTTATATTAAAATATATATATTTTAAAAGATTTTTTTTATTACATTATTAAATTTTATTTTAGTTTCTATTAAACTTAATAACCAACCTTAAACATATATTAAAAATGTAGAAAAATTAAGTAATCTTTAAATATTTTTTTTCAAAAATTAATCAAAAAGTATATATGTTACTTTAGAAAATGATATTTTAAAAAAAACACAATTTTATAAAAGAAAATTTATAAAAATTAAGCAATTATAAAAAACCAATAAGCATGTCAATGAGTGTGTATTTAATTATCTCCAACAAATGTAGGTTATATTTTATATTAAGAAATGGTAAAAACACTCCTTAATTAATTTGAATTCCAGTGAGTTCTAAGTCTCCTTGAATTTGAAGACCAGAAATGTCATTTGGATCGCAACGATGAGCGAAAGTGCAGAAACGTTCTCCATTAATATAAATTTGGAAAGAGAATTGCTCGTTGACAATTTTGAGATCAAATCCAACTCCCTTCTCAAATGGCATTTTTCCTTCACGTTCTTCATTACCCCATTCTCCAGCTTGAAGGTTATTGCGAACGACAGCCTTTTCATCAAAACGGGGATTAAAATGAAGAGCAATATCTCCATTTTTGCGCAAAAGGTTAATATTAAAACGCTTAGCCTTCTTTTCAGGGGTAGCGTAGATAAGAAGTGACTTTTCTACTGGGAATCCAGAAGCAATTCCACTTTCATATGGTACTGGCTAAAATTTATTATAAAATTAAAATATTTCAATTATAAATATATACTTACATAATATTTTCCTCCCCAATGAATAGTATTCAAGTAAATATCTCCATCAACAGAGAAATGAGTTATTGATGAAAGTGGAAGTCTATGTTCGTAATCTTTGAAATCTCTTTGATCAATCATGATTTGGAATCTATCATCATGAGCACGAATTCTAATATCAAAAGGTTCACCCTTTTTAATTGGATTACTTTTTCTTTCTTCTTTACCCCAATCACCGTTAGAGAAGGTATTAAGGACAATTTTTCCTTCATCAAAACGAACAGAAATGTGAAGTGGAACATCATTTCCAGAAAAATCAGCAGATTTACAGTGAAGATTTACTGTAAATCTTTGAGATTCTTCAATAGTAGAACCCTTAACAATAAGTGTTTGTCCTGGTTCAAATTTTTCTTGAAGTTGAGATTTGTATGGTACTGGGTAACTTTTTTTCTCGTCAGCCATCTTATTAAAATTTAAAATTGAGTACTTCTTCTATAACAAAAAAAAATTACAATATATATATATATATAAAAAATATAAAAACATAAAAAAAAATCGTTTTTTTTTAAAAAGTTTTAGGCTATTTTATTTAAATTTTGTAAAAAATTTTTTTAATCTTAAAGCGAAAAATGATAAAACATTTTAAATAAAAATATTTATAATAAATATTTCAAAAAAATAAAAGAACATTTACATATATATAATATTATAACAAAGTTTTTCACTCAACTACATACTTTTTATAATTTAAGTATTATAAAATTCTATTTCTACTTTTATAAACTAGATAAATTGGGAATAAGATATTTAAAATGTGAATAATTTCTAATAAAAATTTACGAAATCAAGGTAGTCTAAATGTATACATATAATATATTTATAATTTAAATATAAAATAATAAAATAATGCAAGTTTTTCGTTTATATAAAATGTTTATATTGACTAGAAAGTGCGCGTACTCTGTTTACAGATTTGTGATAAGAAAGAAAGGTAAAATTAAAAGAAAGTTAAGCGTGTATGTATATTAAATATTTTTTTTTCTTTTACACTTTTCTTACACGTAATAATTTAATTTTTCAAAGGACAAATAAAATTTATTTTTTTTATTATTAACGTAATACCATTAACTGATATGAATAACGTTATTCTTTTAATTAAAGTATTATATGTTACTTTTTTTTAAAAAGTAAAAAAAATTAAACCATTATTATAATTATTTTAAAATAATGTTAAAATATAAAGAGTCAGACGCATCAAATGTCATAGAAATACTTTAAAATACAGTTAAAAAATAACAATTGCTCATATGACAATTATTCTTTTATAGAATGATATTCTAAATGTCTCAAAATGTTTAATAAAAAACTAATTTCAAATTCATTTATACTATTGAAAATACGACAAAGAATTTTTTCAAATACAAAGATGGGAAAAACATTTTTTATATATAATGCAAATTTTTTCATCAAATTTTGCTTTGTTAAATAAATAAAAAGTAATAAAACTATTTTTCATTTGCAATTATATAATATATCATTTTTTTTTAAATTTATTATTTGGTAAATGTCGTAAATCTTAAAATTTTAACTTTTCCTATTTGAAAAAGTAAAAGACAAATAAAATTTTGAAGGTAAATTATATTTTTCTACTATTAAATAAAAGCAAATATATATGTAAAATTATAAATGTAACTATATCTAAAAGTAACTGTAAAAAATTTAAATATATATTTAAAAACTTATCTATTTAGCTAATTAAATATTAGAATATATATAATGTTTAATATTGTATATTAAAAATAATAAAAGTCTAAAAAAATAAAAAAAGTATTTTTAAATTTCTTTCTTTTTAATTGTGTAACTAATGGAAAAAAACTATATCTACTAGCAACATAAAGTTTCTCATTAATAAAAAATTATGTAATCAATTGATTTTTTTTCTTTAAAAAAAATATTAAAAACTAAACAACAATACATCTATTATATTTTATATTTAATCTTAAAACGTTGTAATAGATAGTTGGTATGAATAAAAGAAGCTTTATTTATTAAAAAAGCAACAAAAAAAGACTAAAAATAAATGTGATTAATATAAAAAGATATTTTAACTAAAATATTTCTCATGTAAGAAATATATAAATTAAGTTTTTTTTTCTATAATTATATGATGTATATGGAATTACACTTATGAAATGAAGTAATTTTACTAGACATAAAAAAAATTTATAAAAGATGAGATATATAAAACTTTTAAATAAATTAATATAACATAAAAATTATTATATATAATATATATAAAGGTGGTATTTTAAAAATAAATTGTTATGAGTCATTTTATAATTCATATGGTGTATAATGTTTATTATATAAAAGAGATAAAACAATTTAATTGTATTTTCAAAAATTTTCACATTGAAACATAGGGTGATTTATAATACAACTATAAAAATAATGGGAATAAAATGTTCCTATTCTCTTACGATTTATTTATAAATGAATACAACTATTTAAAAAAAACAGATTAATAATTGTAAAACGATTGTAAATTGGACCATAAATTTATATTTTATAATTACCATTTTTCATCTTTTCATTATTCATTAAAAAAAATAACGATAACATAAAAGGCAGACTTTTATTTAAACACCTCGAACCATATTTTAATTAATAAAATAGTAAAATAATTTTAAAAAGTATAATATAAATGCAACTTAAGTTATGTTATATTTTGAAATTACATTTAAATTTTTAGTGTATCAACAAATATAGTTAGTTCAGAGAAAGAAATTAATTTTATCTTTGAGAAAAAAAAATTTATTGTTTAATTTTATGTAATTGTTATAGAACAAAAATCTTTTTTAGTAAAAAAAACTATAAAAGGACAGGAGTAAAATTTTAAATAAACTTTTCTTTTATTTAACAGATAATAAAAGTAAAAAATTAAGAACATAAAAGAACTATAACGATAAAATCGTAAAAAAAAATTTTTCTTCTTTATAATTTATAAATAAAAAAATTAATCAAAATAAAATATTGATGACAAAACTTTTACTCTATTAATAATAAAATAAAAAAATAAACCAGTAAAATATATTTGCAAAATTTTTTGATTTCTTTTATATGAATAAAGAAAGTTAAAAAAAAAATATTTTAAAATGTCTATTAGAATAAATAATCGTAATGATATTTTTAATGTATATAAAAGTATTTTTATTTGCTTAACATTTATATGTGAATCATAGTTTAAATTAAAAACAATGAGAATACGTTTACATTTAATCTATTATGATAAAAAAGTATAATCTAAATAAAAATTTCTTACATTTTATTGATAAAACGTTTCTTTAAAGTAGATAGCCACATCACTATATATACTATACATTTATAATATTATTTTAAAAATTAAATTAAAAAAAAACTATTATTATTTATATAATATTTTAATAATTAAAATGCAAATAACCATTAAAATAAATTTATCAATTTATAAAAAGAAAATAAATTAATTTTTATATTGCTTTTATCAGTTTTTTTTAATAAGTGAAATTAAAAGATGATATTTTATTAGCACTTTTGTGTTTAAAATTTTCCTTTTTATTAACTTTTTTTAAAAAAGATATATAAATTAAGCTATAAAAATATTTATATTAAAAGTATAATCAAATAAATATTGTTTTACATAAATATATACCTTATAAAAACATTTTTCAATTTAAAAATAAAATTACTTTTGAATAAATTATTAGTAATAACTACAAAATTAATTTTTTTTTATTTGAAAATATTTATAAAATAAAAATTATTTAAGAAAGTATATATATAAATTACCTACTCTTTTATCAAATAACTATAAAATGTATGATTATATAAATTTTATTATTGTAAAAGTAAATGATATAATTACTATTGTTTAAAAATGTTTTATAAATACATACAACAATAAAAAAATTATAGTCAATCTATATTTAAATATATATATTTACTTCAAAAAGTTTTAATATAATGTTTAGTAATAAAATAGACACCAAAATTATACATAAATATTCTTTGATAAATTATAACTATACAATAAATATTCAATTGAAATATATTTTATATAAAACTTTTTATAATTATTAATATTTCATTTAAATATTATATATAACTTATGCAGACTATTAATTTATATTATAAAAGTTATATATAAACATATATATAAATACGTACAACTAGACTTTTTAATAAATAAAAATTTCAAATTTATTACCTTCTCAATATATTCAAAAGTTTGCCTTTATAAAAATATATGTATACACTTATAAATAAGTATTTTCATAATAATATTTTAAAAAGAGCAATATAAAAATAAATTTACATTTAGTAAAACAATATAGAAATTAACCTTCAATAAATTTATTGTTTTTACACTATTTCTTATTATTCTTTTATCGTAATATGATATTAAAATTGAAACATTTTACTAAACTTTTAAAATTTATAACTAAAAGTTTTAACAAAATAAAATAGTATTAGTTTTAAAGATTGAATGAAACAATAAATATATTATTCACATATGTATATATATAAATATTTATTGAATTGTCATAAAGATATTTTCCATTATTTGATATGATTTTTTAAAAGATAATCAAATATAAATATATGTTTATTATTTAAATTTAAAACGAATCATTGATCAAAATTTTAAGTATAAATTTTTAAAATTATAAATATATAACAGTTATCTATATCATTGATAACAAAATAAATCGAAATAGTGAATAATAAAAATGTTTCATAGTATATCAAAGTTTTATCTATCTATCTAATATATTTTTATTGTTTACTAATATATTATTACTTTTACAAATCCTAGTAATATTAAAATACGCCTATTTTTCCTAAAAATTTTATTCTTTATTCTTGCAGTTTAAAAATATAAGATTATAATTACTAACAAAATGTAAAAATATATACTTTATAACACATCCAAATATTCGATTATCTATTTTACTTTTGTCTTTTCCTCTGTTAATATATATAAATATGTTTTATCTTTCTTTTATAATGTAGTCCAAACTTACTGAAACAACATATTAATTTATTATTATAATACAACCTTTGTTAAAATATATATTAAATAAAGCCATTTAGTCAAAAATACTATAATAAAGTTTTAAATTAAACATAGATTTTATGTATAGAAATGAAAATATATTTTCTTTCATTTCTCTTGCTCTTTTTATTATTACTTTATACTAATGGTGCTTAGAAAATAAGCATTTTTAAAAATATTTTAAAATGATAATAAAAATTTTAAGGAAGTTTATATATGTATAGTAAGATGTATTTTAATAAAACTTTTATTTTTATATATAGAAAATACATCGATATATTTATAAATATATATATATATATTTCTTTATAAAGAAAATTTTAATGTAGTAAAAATAAATTAAAAATAAATGTTGTACTTGATTACTCTTACCAATATGTATATATGTACATAAAATTAGTAACAACATACATATATATTATCAGTCATCATTATATATTTTATTTAATGAAAAAGATATATGTACATTAATATAACACTAGAAAGAAAAGGGAAAATCAATTGTATGATATAAATTTTAAATAAAAATGATAAATAGAAAGTTAGCAGATTTATATCTTATTGTTAAATTAAGTTAAATTCAAAAAAGATTTTTCTCTTATTAATAATAAAAGCATAAATAATAAATACATATAAATTATATTAACATTTAATAAAATAATTAATTTATATTTATAAATCTTATTAATTATAATCTTTATTTATTATAATTAAAATTAAAAGTTAAATAAAAATTTGTATTTATTATATTTTATTATTTTTAACGACTTATACAATCATCTTGACGACCTTCTGTATAGATAAAAAAGTACATCATTAAAAATAATATAAATGTTATTGGATAAAATACACGACAAAGATTATCAAATTTTCTTCCTAATCTATGATATTTTGATGCTTTATTTAAAAGATTTTGTACCTCTTCATATGTTAAATATTTTTCATTTTTTTTTATCATTTTTTTTAAATTATTTGCTTTTTTATCAAAACCTATAACAAATAATGTTTGTAATAATGTAAAAAATACAAATCCTGTTATATAACCAAACCATAAATCAATTGCCTAAATAATAATAATTAAAATTAAGTAATATATAAACATACTTTTAAATATGATACACTTGGTAAATGTTCTCTTGCACCAGCAGATTCAGTTGAAAGTGTTAAAAGAACTGTTATAGCAACACCAATTCTACCTTCCATGAATTCTTCTGGTAACCATACTCCAACCCATGAAAACATAAGTGCTAATGATGTTGGTATATAAGTTTGTGCTATATGATATCCTACATCTCTTCTTAATATAAACATTGCCCTTAAACATGAAAAATCACCAGATTTTCTTGTTTTATTACAATATAATGGATAATATTTATCAATATATAATTCAGGTAATTTAACATCAGGATTCTTATCAATTGCATGTTCCTTTTCACTAAACCATTCAAAACGTACTGTTGTTGTTGGGTAAGCAAATGATTTTATTTTTAAATCACAATATTGATAATCATGAGGGTATTTACATAAAATTAAATTACAAGATGGTTTTAATTTAATTCTTGTTTCATATAATACTAAACCATCATTAAATATTCTCATTAAAAAATTAAGAAATGTAACTTCATGATATTCAGCTTCTTTAGCATTTGCAAAAAATGGATCCGGCCTCCAAATCATTTCAAGAACATTTTCTTCTTTAACTAATATTGGACTACTGTAATTGTTAACAAGACGAACATCTCTCCATGCCATTATTAAATATATATCCATATCATAATCCTATAAATAAATATTACATTTCAAATTTTATTTTATTTTAATTACCATTGTTGTTGTTTGAAAATTAGACATTGATTCTATATAAATACCAAATCGAACTTCAACAGCACTACCAGCAAAAACAATTGGTGCTGAATACATATCATAGTGAATTTTTTCAAGAATTGGTTTAATATAACTACTACCAAGATTTCTTTCACTATAATTTTGAGCTCTTTCAAGTATTGTATTGACTGCTGTATCATTTCTTAATGTTTGAGCTAGTTCTTTTAAATCAATACCATTTTCTTGTAACGCTGTTATATTAACTCCTATTGGTAAAGAATCTTCATTTGTTTCACTTATTTTTTGTTGATCATTATCAAGTAATTCAGGCATATATGATGAACATATACCATTTAAATATAAATAAATATGTTTATAATGTTTAAACTCATTATCATTTATATTTAAATTAAGTGCTTTAGCAGCTAATGGTGAGTGAATTTCCATAATACTATGGACAACTTCTTTAACATTAATTTCAACCCAAACTTCTCTTTCTTCAACTACAATTTCATTCATCCATTCTTTTTTTTTTTCAACAATATTTTCATCTTCAATATTATCATCATCTGTTTCTTCTGTCTTTTTTTCAAAATCATTTTGACGTTTAACTCTACTATTATATTTTTCAATTAAATTATTTTCTTCTAACAATTTTTCAATATTTTCTAAATACATTAATAAACTTTCTTTATTTATTTCTGTTTTATTTAAAAACTTATGTAAACTAGTAAAATTTCCATTAAAAGGATCAATATAATTACTTTCATTATCAATAATAAATTTAACAATCATTTTATTTAATTTTTCTTCCAATTCTTCCATGCTTTCTTTACTTGGTGTTAATTCTAAAGTAAATGGTGAACAAATTAATTTACCATCATGAATATTTAATTCTATTGCTTCTTCTGTTGTATTGTACCATTTCGAATCTGGATAATTTTGACAAATTTCTTCAAAATCTATATAAATAACCTTTAAAATAAATATTATTTAAGATAATAACAAAAAATAAATAAATTTACTTTATATGTATTTAATAATTCTTCATTTATTCCTATTTCCTTTAATCTACTTTTATCTTTTATTAATTCTTTATTTTTATTGATATTTTTATCATCATCCATTAACATTGAAATAAAATGAAAAACAGTATCATTTTCTTCATTTTTTGTGCTTTCAATAGATGTTGTATTAGTATTAGTATTATTTTGTAATGTACTATCATTTAATAAGGAACACTCTTTGAGACTGACTATATTTAACCCATACTCTCTTGCTTTATAACTTTTATCAATATTCAAAATTTTATAATCTCTTGAAAAATTTTTAATAGATTCTGTTAGTTCATGTATTAATTGAGACCAATTACCAACAATATCTGATTCTATTAAAATATCATTAAAAGAATTATTTATTGAAAAATTTTTAACAATATCATTTATTGTTGTATTTCTTTCTTCAAAACTAATATTATTATTTATATTAGTACTTTTTTCAATATTTGTTGGTGATGTTAAACTTGATATTGAAAAAAATATTATAAAACCAAAAAAAATAAAGAAAAAAATTTTTTTAAATTTTGAACGCCAACCATAATCAGGATAATAAAATCGAATAGGATATCTTATCATTACCATAAGTAAAATATTTATTGTTTAATTGTTCTTTTTTATTAAGCAAAAAACTATATAACAATTAAATAAATTTAAATTAATATTTTTTTTAAAAATAGATTAGGATTTGTAGAATAATATTATTAATCAAAAAATATGATTGTACTTTTTTTTAAAACATATTATTTTTGATCTTTTTAACTCTACCTATTTGTTTCTAAAAAAATTATCGTAAAACTTTTATCAAACACCCCAACTATGGAAGGCGTGTTTAATTTTTATGTGTATAATTTTTTTATAGTAATAATAAAATAGTAATTGTTTTATAAAAAAGTTTTTTTTTAGTAAAATTTTAGTTAATTAATTAAAAATTATATATCAATGTATATTTGTATAATAAATGAAATAATTTAAATAAAAGTGGTAAAAATAATTATTATAATCAAATTGATTTATCATTTATTTTTCATTACTCACGTAATTTATAAATATATATTTATTCTTAATTATAATTCCAAAATTTTTACTATATCTTTTTAAATTATTTATGGTATGTTAGTATATGTGCAATTTTTTAATTTTATTTAACCTTCCAAATTAATTAAAGAATATTTTATAATTATAGTTATATATAATTATCATTAATCAACCGTGTTTTTGTAAAATCATGTTTAATTTAATACAAATTGAAAATATTTTTTTTTTGTTCTTATAAATATATTTATTGTATTAAAAAAAATTTTTTTTAATTTCTATTTATATTTAAAAATTTTAATATATTTTTACTAAATTTTAAATTATTAAAATAAAAAATAAAAATGAAAGAAAATCATTGTGAAAGATGTTCACTTTTATATATTATTCAATTGAATAATTTAATTATAATTTAAAATGTATAAATAATTGTTGATTTAATTTATATAATTAAATTTTCTTTATTTAAATTAGAAATTTGAATTAAATTTTTTTTATAAAGGTTATTAAATAATTAATTAAATTACTTTCAAAGTTTTCATTAGGTAAATCAAAGACAAATTTATTGTAGAAATTTTATTTATTATTTTTATTATTAGTATTAAATTAATATTAATTATGTATCGTAACATATTTATATTTATCTAAATATATATATTATCGTTTTTGAAGACATTCTTTAGAGATCCTTTATTTGTTTATTGAAAAAAGTTTAACCATCTCAATAAAATGAAAAAATTAATCAAAATTGTTATTAATTTTTTGTTTGTAATAATTGTATTGAAAGTAATTGATTTTAAGTTGCTTTAAAATTAAAATTCATTTGCGCATTCTTTTTTTGTTAATTTATATATATTTTTTGTTATTAATTTCAAAAATAACAAAATATATAAACATATCTTTTTTTAAAGTTCAGTTGGTGATTGTTTATAAATAATTTTAGGCTGTTTTTCGTTAATATTAATTGAAGGATTTTTTTTTTGTAAACTATTAGGTGTTTCATAAGATTCCAATGATCCATCAACATGTAGAGATCGAGTTATTCGCTTAGTAACAGGTAAAACTATTGGTTTAGTTGTTTTGGTATAATTAGTAGACTTATCTATTGTTGATGATGACATTTCCTGAATTGGAATTACTGATGTTGGTGTATGTTGTTTACAATTATTATTAAATAACAAATCATCAGGAACTGGTGGTAATTCATTTAAAATTTCTTCTTGATGGCCCTGTAGAGGTAATTTTATATTTTTTATTCTCATATTTATAGATGTCTCATCCAAACCACTTGAAGATCTTTTTTGTTTCATATAACGACCTTAAAAAATATTAATATAATTTTTAATATTTTTTATAATAATTTAAATAAAATATTATTAAAAAATTAAACTTACTAAAATTAAGAATATTTTTATTACGATCTACTGGTGAGGAAGAGGTTATTGAACTAGTTTGTATACTGATATTATCATTAATAATTGCTTTACACTGACATTTGGGACACGTTTGTTCTGATTGTTGTGATAAATAGATATGAAGACATTTTTCATGAAATATATGTGAACAACGTAATGCTCTTAATGATTCATTTTTAATACCAAAACGTTGTCCACAAAAATTACAAAATAATTCCATTTCTTGACTTAATGATGTTATGCTATGTTTACAATTCTCTTCACTATCTTCATCTGATAATTGTTGATATAATTCTTGTAAACGCATATGACATTTCATCATAGCATGCTTACATCCAATACTTTTAGCAATTTCTAAACATTTTTTATTTAACTGTATTGCTTGACATTCACATTGCCCAGCATAATGAGATCGTGATTCGGAAGCTGATTTAGCTATACTACTTAAAACAATAACTTCACCCATTTTATCATTAATTTTATTCATTAATCTATAAGCCGATTCATAGCGTGCCCATGATTTTGTTACTGTTTCCATTGTTTCAGATTCACCTAATTCTCTAAAAATATCAGCTATACTACAAAGGCATCTTCCATATATTGCTCTATTATTTGTTTCTGATGCAAGACGTAAACCTTCTTCACATGCTTCTCTAGCATTTATTAATTTTCCTTTTAATTTCATAACAATTGATAAATAATATAAAATAACACATTTATATTTTGCATGAAGATGGTCAACAGTAATTGATTGTAAAATTTGAAGTGAATTTTGTAAAAATAGTAATGCTTTAGATAAATCTCTTAATATTGTAAATAATGATCCTAAACCAATACATACTTGAAGTTCTAATAATTTATCATCTGTTTGATTTGCAATATTCATTGCTTGTTCAAAAGAACTTAATGCTAATTGAAATTGACTAGAATTAATATAAGATGTTGCTATTGCTAAAAAAAAAGTTTTTTTTTAATAATAAATATAATTATTCTTACATAAATATGCATATCCTGGTGTTCTTGGATCTATACTAGGATGTTGAAGACTAGCTTTACCATAACTTATTGATTTTGGGAAATCAGCTAATTTTTCATAAGCTTTAGATAAATTAAGATATGCTTCAGATTTCATATAATCATCTTGTTTAGAGTTAGCTAATTCCATTTGTAATAAAGCATAATGTAACATTTGTCCATAATCACATAAATCACAAAATGCTTGTGCTAAATAACCTAATGTTATAAATCTATCTTCATCATCTCTAAAAAAAAAAAATAATATATTTAAATAATTTTAAAATATTAATAAGTAATTATATTTATAATCACAATAAAATCTTTTATCATACCTTAATCTTCTAAGTGCAGTTTGCCATTTGTTGATAGCAGATAAGTGACTTCGTTGATGGTACCGTTTTACACCAGAATACATAAGATGTTTGGCAAATCTTTGTCCCATCTGTCCTCTTATTTATAAGAAATAATTTTTTAAATAAAATTTTATTTATATTCTTGTTATTTAATAATTTTAACAACTTTAGTTGATAAAATACACTGATTTCCATGGATGGAAATAAAATGTATATATATATGTATATAAATTTATTTTATTAATATTTTTAAAAATATTTTTAAAAAAATTAGTTTTTCTTGTTATTTATAGTTTAATAATAATAATATACTTTTAGTATAAAAAAAAACAGAGAAAAAAATCTATTTAATATGGTATATATAAAAATAGCAAATAATCTCTCCTTCAAACTAATTATTTTTTTTATATATATAAATAGTTATTTAAAAAGCTTTTTAAGTAAAAAATCATAATTTGTTTAAAAAAATAAATGCACCAGACAAAATACTTTAGTTTGAGAAAGAAAAATATAATAAAGAAAACTAAAATATAATTATATTAAAAAAATTAATAGATAAATATTAAAAAAATAAAAACGAAATAAATTAAAATAAAATAAAAAAAATGCAAATATATATATTATTAAATATTATATATATATAAAAATCAATCTACAAAAGTTTAAAGTTATTTTAAATATTTTTATATTTCATTTAATTGTCTTCAGGATCTCTTTTATATATCTTTATATCTTTTATAATCAAAATGAGAGTGAAAAAGCCCTCCTGCATAAAATGTGAGTCAATTATTTTGTTATAATTTATCACAAATATATTATTTAAATATTAGAACAAATCAAATATATAAGTTTAATATAATACTTTGTGATTAAAATAATGAAAATGAGACACTTATAGAAAAAGATAATACATTGTATATAATATTGATATTATTTTATACTATAAAGAAATAAATTTTAACTTATAAAAAGAAAATTTACTTTTTTTTTTGCTTTTTAAATTACTATTACTTTTAAATAAACATTAAAGCAATATATTATATTATTAATGTTAATCATAAAAATTCAAATTAAACTCCAGTAATACTTCTATACAACTATATATACATTATGTTTAGACAAAAATAATAGTTTTTATTTTGTAGAAAGTAAGATAAACCAAAAAAAAGGAAAAGAAAATGTTTATCAAATTATAGTTGTGATAAGTCCAAAAATTTTTTATCTATATTTCTTCCATTAATATTTTTATCATTGGTCATGGCATATAATTGGAGATAGAATAATCTTTAAATTCGTTTTAGAAGAAGAAAAAAAAAAACTTAAAAAGTTAATTTTATTTTAAAGAAATTATCTTTCTAGACGTGTTATCATTCTATATACTTAAGACATCTTTGGTAATATATTAAGGAAATTTATAATACATAAGAGAGATAGATTTGTAAAAAAAAGTGAAGGGATGAAGAAAGGAGAGGGTGATAGATATAAATAAATAATTTTTGTCAAATAATATACTTGTTATTCATCAATTTTTATATAAATAATTTTAAAACATTTATTTTACCATTGAGTAATTTAAAATATTTTATTATTTTTCTATTATTTAAAAAATTATATTAAATATATACAAATATCTTTTTTAACTGAAAAAAAATGACATAGAAACGTTTTGGAATATATATTTAGAAAAGTTTTTTTGTAAACATTAAATTAACTATAAAAAAATGTATACATTTTTTTTATAAAACTTTTTAGATATATTTTGTTTCTTTTTAATTTTTTTTTATTATAAAATTTATATATAATTAGATAATAATTGATTTTATAAAAATATTGTACAAATAGTAAAACTGATTAAAAGTTTATTTATATAAATTTATTTCAATGATATTTAAAAAAAAAATTACTATTAAAATTATTTAAACATATTATCTATTTAATAAAAGCAAATTTATATTTTTAGTTATTTAAAAAAAAAGAATATTGTTCTACTGTACAATTATGTTGTCTTAATTTTAATTGGAATTATTTAAAGAATCATTAAATAGTTTTATATATCTAAATTTTGTTTATTAGTAATATAAAAGATATTTAAAAATAAAATTAAAATAAAATTTTAAATTTTAAAATTATAAAGAAATTGAGATGACCCTTTTTATATTAATAATAATCTTTTTTAACATTTTTTTAGTAACATTTTTAAATGTTTTTTTACATATATTATTTAATATAGTAATAAGTTGCCATAATTCTTAACTCAACCTAAATTTATATTTAAAATTTTTGATTCTAATAATTAAAAAAATTTGATATATTAATAATTTAATGTTAAATTATATATTAATAAATTATATTTCTAACGTTAAGAAATAATTTTTTTTTATAATCTAACTTACAAATATATAAAATCTCTTTTTTTATTATCAATTTACTAATTTATTATGTACTTTTGGAAAGTTTTATCTTTTCTTACTATAAAGAAAATTGAAAGTAACGGAAATGAATTTATAAATATTTTCTTTGCAAATAGTACATTTTAGTAATTTAATAATAAAAGTATAGTTTCTATATTTATTTACTTTATTTTCTAAAAAATAAATCACTGAGGTACAAAATATATATATTTATATAACATATTTAAAAGTAAATATTCTTAAACTTATTTATTCTAATTAATTTTTAAAATACAATTTAATTTATAATTAAATTAAAAATGTATAAATAAACAATTATTAATTTTATAATCAAAAAACAAACTATTTGTAATAATTCTTTAACAATAACGTAAGTTAGAGATAAATTTTTATTCTTTGTATAATATCACTTAAAAAAAATGATACATTTTATACATAAATCTAAAAAAAATATATATATAAATAAATATAATTTTTAAAAAAATAATAATAATAATATTCAAAAATATATGTTTTATAAATTTATCATTTTTTATTACTCCATATACAAATTTCTTAACAAAATAACTAACCACATAAAAATATAAACATATTTTTGTCATCCGCTGTAAAGTAGTTATGCATTTATATTAAATTATTATGTTACATTTTTGTGACTTTTCAATTTTTATCATATTTTTCGCATATAAATATTAAGTATAAAAAATTTTATCAATACACTTTTATTTTCTATTTAAAAATTACTTTCTCCTTTGTTAAAATTTAATTTTACAATAAGTGATAAAAGTTTTTTTATTGTTATATATATTTTAAAAAAATTTAAAAAATATATATACATAAAATATCTTTTTATCAATCTTTTTAAACATTTTAATAAAAAATTTAGTAGAGTAAAAACAAAATAAATAAAGTAATTATAATAAAGACATTGCCGTAGATAAAAAAAATAATATAATTTTTTTGATAAAACGATTTTATTATTTTATCTACTATTGATAATGTGTTAAAAATTTAAGTTAAATAAATAAGATATATTTTTATTAATAGGTTCTTTTTGTTTCAAAATGATAAATATTAAGAAAAATTCTTTATATAAAATAAATAATATAGTTTGATGGTGATAATGATAATTTAACAATGATATAATAACTTTTGATCTATAAGTAAAAATAGTGTTAATTTTTTCACAATTAATGAAAAAAAATTGATAAATTAGCTTTTTT
Organism: Strongyloides stercoralis; assembly: GCA_029582065.1. Classification (NCBI taxonomy): domain Eukaryota; kingdom Metazoa; phylum Nematoda; class Chromadorea; order Rhabditida; family Strongyloididae; genus Strongyloides; species Strongyloides stercoralis. The sequence goes on from JARPTA010000007.1 coordinate 2,744,187, forward strand.
CTATCACTATACATATATATAATATTTTCTAAATCAACCTCAATAATTGATAAGTAACATCATTTTATAAAAATGTTAAGAAGTTTTAAAAAAAATTATAATTTTTTTTGTTAAATGTGGATATTTGTAGGTAAATTTGTGATAATGAATATTTTATATGAGGAACATATATAACTTGTCAACTAGTAATCTATCAAACAAATCATAATAATATATATATTTTTTAATTTTTTTATACAATGATAGAAGAAAAAAAAATAGTGATTTAATAATATTATTTTAGTTTGTAAAATAATTTTCAAAAAATTATTGTTTATTAAAATTTAAAAAAACAATTAATATTTTTAGCAATATTTATTATAAAAACTTCCACTATTGATGTTATAATTTGGTTTATTTTATATTTAATAAATAAATTTTTCTTTTTTTATTTTTTTAATTGCGATTGTTAATAAAATATAAAATATACAAATAAGATTAATTTAATTATTCATAAAATTAAGAATAGAAAAAATTAGGAACAATGACATTTTAATAAAGAATTTTATAATATGATCTCGAATAATCTAAAATAAAACTATAAACAAATTTTTATTTATTATTTGCTGTAGTAAACAGTAATTAATCATTATTTTCAAGGACTATAAATAAATTTTTATAATTAAGATAAAATAAACAATCTTTTTTTTTATTTCCTGTTATAGTACTTTAACAAATTTTTTATAAACAAGATAATAGGCAATATTTTAAATTTTTTTATAAAAAAATATTCTTTTACTTTTTTTTTATATAATATTAAACATGATTTTTTCTATTACTTTTTAGTAATTTTTTTTAACACTATATAGATACATTTTTAACTAAATAATTAAAAAAATGTTAAGTATTATATATTTCTTAAAATGTTTATAAATTAAAACAAATTTATATATAACATTAATGTTCTTATTAGTAATAAATATATTTTTATAACGTAAAAAATCTTTTCAAAAATCTACCAAATATTATTTCTTTTATTTTATTATTATATATAATTTTTGTCAGAAATATTTTTATTTATTCTTTAAAAAAAAAGTTTAAAAATTAAATTTGTCAATATTATAAAAAAAAAATTTTTATTTATTTTACCTTCCTCATTTATAAACATTTTAAAAGTCAAGTGATTTTTTTAATATATAATATTTTCTGTATATTTTTTAATCATTATCACACGAAAATATGCAAATAGGTATTCATATGATAGATATGATATTCCAACACTTCTTTATAAAGTAAACTTGAAAAATAATTTTTTTTATTTTTATTTATTTACAAACTTCTAAATATATATTAAAAAATAAGTAGAAAAAAATTTTTTTTAAAACTTATTTTAACTATGCTATTATTAGTAGAAAAATAATTTATTTACAAATAGTTACTTACATATTTATCAAAATTTTTTTTAATTATCATCCTACACAAAACAATAGTTGTATAGGAGTAATATATCATTTACGTTTATTCTTTTTAAAAATTTAAACATTTATATATTTTAACAAATAGGAAAAATTTTTAAAATTTATTATATATACATATAACATTATTATTGATACAAAAAAAAAAAAAATTATTTTTACTTACTACTAAGATTATTATTAATTTATACATATCTTAATAAAAAAAAATATATTATTATATATTTAAATTAGTTTAATTAAAAAAAAAAATTAAAGATATATCTAAAAATGCAGTAAATAAATTTTTTTAAAGGTATAATAATATTATATATAATTTTTACTTTTCTTACCATAAAATATAATAATATTTCTTTATAATCGATATAAATTTTTTTCATAAAATATTCTTATTTTATAAGAAAAAATTTTTTCTTTTATATATGTTCTCACATAAAATGTTTTAAAAATTAAGTCTAAATTTTTACCCAAACACTTAATTGTAACAAAATACATTAAAATGAACAAAATTATTATACTTCTTATTATTTATTTTTCAGATTATTTTATTTTTCTAATTTTATGTTAATTTTAATTTATTTCCTACTTGTTTACCTGATAAAAAGAAATTTAAAAATTACAAATAATAAGTCTAAATTCATTTTATTGTATAGTTGATGTAAACACAAATTCAATATTTAATTGTATTTGTAAAGGGTATTTTAAGGACATTTGTTAAAAAAAAAATTTCTTTTAACTCAAATTTTTACATTATCCTATCATTTTTATCATGTTTTTAACAAATGGTTATTAAAATAGTTTTTTTTGATTATTAAAATAGCTATGTCAAATTTAATTAAAACATATATTATTATAATTTTTTTTTTAATTTTAATATTAATTATATAATATCTTATTCAATATTCATTTTTTTTTTTTGCTATTGTTTTTGATTCTTGAAAAATAATATTACACATAGTGGCATACATATATATTTTATTTTAAAATGATTACATTATTATATAATATTATTTAACTAATATTTATATATATGTAGATATATGAAAGCGAATAGAAAAACTTTCTTTCTTGAACATCCATATGATAATGAAATGCTTTGTCACTTGCTTTCTTCTATCTACTGAGTTAAAATATCTCACTCTTTATCTCCCTCTTCAGATAACATAAAATAATTTTAGGCAAAATACATTTGTAGTTATATTTTATCATTTCAAATAATAACAATAATAGTTGTTTGTTATAATAATTTTTAAAAAATATATTATTTCTACTATTATTAGTTAATTAAAAATGTAAAAAAATATACTTTCAACTGATTTAAAATTTTTTAAGTGATAAATAAAAATATTAATACAATAAAAAAAAAAAATATATATATATATATAATTAGTATTTTAAAAGAAATTATTTATTTACATACAATTTAATGTTATATGTAAAAATGGATAAATATTTTAAACTTTTAATTTATTCATGTTTAAAAAAATTTATATATATACTATTTTTATATCATAAATAAACAAATGTACAATCTCACATTTTGTGGAAAAACATTTTTTTATTGAGTTGTTTTTTTTCGCTTTATACTATCTCTCTCTCTCTCATTTTTTTCTTAATCATTTTCATTTCAAATTTACTCTATTTATTATTTACAATTACATTTCTAGTTATCTGCTTAATATTAAATAAAGAACATTTTTTAAACTTTTTTATTATACAAAAAATATATATTTTTTTTTTTAATTTTTAGGAATTGTGATAATATATCATGAAAATTTTTACCACAATAAATCCTCCAATTGGGGAAACAACTTACACACCTTTAATCAATTCATACATATATAGTGATATACAATCTAAAAAGGTTTTTTTTTATTATTTAAAATAAACAATTATTATGACTATTTTTAATTTTAGAATATATTACCAAAAAAAAGTCTAGTCCAAAATGTTATGGAAAATATTTTACCAATACGAAATGCTTCATGTACTGTTGATTATGCATCTGCTATTGGTTCAACAATACCTAGAGCAAATCAAGATCAATTACACCAAATATTTGAAAAATATGCTTCTGTTACTAAAAATGGTAAAAAATATATGACAGCAGATGATTTTATTCGAAAATATTTACGTTTATATGTTGATAATAATTATAATAGAGAGACTGTTAGACTTCTTGCAACAGCAGCTGATACCAGTAAAGATGGTTTAATATCATTTGAAGAATTTAGTTCTTTTGAATCATCATTATGCCAGCCTGATGCTTTATATTTAACAGCATTTGAATTGTTTGATAATAATGCATCAGAAAGTATAACATGTGACGAATTTGAAAAAATAATTCGACATACAACACCCCTTATGGAACTTGATTTTGATTTTAATTGTGAATTTATTAAAAGATATTTTGGTAGTGATAAAAAAAGACAATTAGGATATCATGCATTTTGTCAATTATTGCATGATTTCTATGAAGAACAAGGTATACAAGCATTCAAAAAATTTGATAAAAAAAATGAAGGTTCTATATCATCACAAGATTTTTTTACTATTATGACAACTATTAAAGGTCACCTTTTAACAGAATTTATTCGTAATAATCTAATATCTGTAGCATCTGGTAATAACAGTGCTCATAAAGTTAGATATGCATTTTATGCTGCCTTTAATTCATTACTATGTAAAATGGAACTTATTAAAAGAGTTTTCTTATCTCTTGCTCGTGGCAATTTACAATTAGAGGTATCAAAAGAAGAATTTCTTCAAGCAACACAATCATATGCTCAAATAACACCATATGAAGTTGAAATATTATATCATCTTGCTGAATTATCTCATCCTGGTAGAGGTACATTATCAATTGATGATATAGAAAAAATTGATCCAGAAAGATTGAAACGTGTTACATATATTTCAAGACTTGCTACATATCAAGTTGTTGAAAATAAGGAAGAAAGAGGTGTTGGTACAGCATTTTTAGAAAGTTTATATCGTTTTGTCATGGGTTCGGTTGCTGGTGCCTGTGGTGCTACAGCTGTCTATCCTATTGATCTTGTTAAAACAAGAATGCAAAATCAACGTAATGTTGGAATGATTGGAGAAGTTGCCTATAAAAATAGTCTTGATTGTTTTAAAAAAGTCGTAAAATTTGAAGGTATCCTTGGTTTATATCGAGGTTTGTTACCGCAAATTGTTGGTGTTGCACCAGAAAAAGCTATTAAATTGACAGTTAACGATTTTGTTCGTGATAAATTTACTGATAGTGGACATATACCATTGTATGGTGAAATTATTGCCGGTGGTTGTGGTGGTGGATGTCAAGTTGTTTTTACAAATCCATTAGAAATTGTAAAAATTCGCCTCCAAGTTGCAGGAGAAATACCTAATCCAGCTAAAAAAGTAAATGTATTTACTGTTTTAAAAGATTTGGGTTTCTTTGGTCTTTATAAAGGATCACGTGCTTGTTTTTTAAGAGATATTCCATTTTCTGCAATATATTTTCCTACTTATGCCCATGCAAAGTTAAATCTTGCTGATGATCAAGGACATAATAGTCCTGGAAGTTTATTTGCTTCTGCTTTTATAGCTGGTGTTCCTGCTGCTGCTTTAGTTACTCCAGCTGATGTTATAAAGACAAGACTTCAAGTTGCTGCTAAAGCTGGTGAAACAACTTATAATGGTGTAATAGATTGCTTTAAGAAGGTAAATTTTTTTATTTATTCTTTTACTATCTTTTTTTTATTGTAGATTATCAAAGAAGAAGGTCAAAGTGCTTTATGGAAAGGAACAGGTGCTCGTGTTTGTAGATCTAGTCCTCAATTTGCTGTTACTTTATTGACATATGAATTACTACAAAGATTGTTTTATGTTGATTTTGGAGGAAATAGACCATCAGGTTCTGAGGTTCCTGTTAATACAACACTCCGCGATGAACAATCAATGAATCCAGATCATATTGGTGGTTACCGTCTAGCTGCTGCAACATTTTCTGGTATTGAACATAAATTTGGTCTTTTCCTTCCAAAATTTGAATTAAAAAAATAATAGGTGTTTTAAAATTTTTTAAATAAGCATAAACTAATTTAGTTTTTTTTTTTTGATATATTTTAATTAATAAATATATTATATAAATAAGTAAAAATGACAAGCAAATTTTTTAAATACACAATTTAAGATTATTAAGTTATGTTATTTTTTTACTGGATAATTAATACCTAAATATAATGTTTTTTTTAAAAACGTAAGTATAAATGATTATTATTTTTAAAAAATCTATTATATACATTGTTTTTTAAAAAAATAAATAAAATTTATCAATAAATTGTTGTATTATTAACAAATATTAAAAATTTATTTATAGAAACACTTTTTAAAACATAAGAGTGATATGTTTATATTTGACAATACAAAAAAAATGAAATATTTCAATTAAATTTAAATAATGACATATAATATGAAATTGTTATTTCTTAAGAATATTGTACGTGTAAAGTAATCATAAAACATGTTTTAAGTAAAGGAATAAGTAATGATACAAATTAAATTTTTCTTTTTTATAATAATATTAGCTTTTTTTCTAATGTATATTTATCTTAACATAATTTTAACAATAAATAATAAATAAGTGTGTATAATTTATATTAAACTGTTGATTTTTATATTTTTCTAATATTTGTACTCAAGTTGAATATATTGACTCATCTTTATAAATATTGTATATAAACAAATAAAAAAAAATTTTCAAGAATAAAATGTTACATATACTGAAAAAAGGTGTGTTGAAAAAATAAATAAAAGTTTTATAAAGCATATGGGATTGTCTTTTATAAAAAAAATTTTTATATTTTATTAATTTTTTTAAGTAATAATACAACAACCACTTTAAAATAAATACACATTTAATCATACTTTAAATTTTTTCATTTTTTTTTTAATTTGAGAATTAAAAAATTATATTTAAACAAATTATGTGAAAGTAATATAAATTTTATATGCGACAATGTAATGTGTATAGAACAAAAAATTTTTTGTAGTAGTGATTTTTTTTTATTTGAAACATATAGTAATGATTTTCAATATTTTTAATGAAAATGTGAACTATGATATTTGAACATTCTCAAGATTTGGTATTTCTGTATTACTTTCAATTTCTTCTTTTGTTGATTTTTTTTCCTCTAATCGATTATTCACAGAAAGATTAGTATTATTTGTTAATATTTGTTGATTTCTTGTATAAGAATTTCTGTAAAAAAAAAATAAATATATATTATTATAAAAATTTTAATTTAAATATTCTTACTCTTCATTATTATTTTTTTTTTGTAATTTTGATCTATTACATGTCACAATTTCAGTGACTTGAATTACTGCACTTGCATCATTTTCACTTAATTGAATATTTTCTTCTAATTCTTCTCTTGGAAATATTGTTAACATTTCTCTTGTAGAAGTATTATGTATTCTTGAAATATCTGTTGAACTATCTATATTATTATTTTCTCTTTGTGGTGTATAAGGTGGTGTTGGATCAGGTTGACTATTTACAACTTCATCATAGGAAGGTGGAGCACTATCATATTTTGGAGGTGATAATCCAACTATATGTGCCGGTGATAAATAATTACTATCAATAACAATGTTTTGTTGATTACTTGGACTAACTTGAGTTGTATTTTGATTTTGTCTAAATCTGAATGATCCTGTCAAAGATCTTCGTATATTCTAAATAAAAAAAAATATTTTTTATAAATGATAAAATAAACTTCTTACCGCCATTCTATTTTGAAAATGTTTCCTCCTCGATGAAGATATTAATAAAAATAAAATGATAGCAAAAATAATTAATCCAGCAACAGCTGTAATTATAATAAAAACAACAAGTCCAGTATTATTGGTGCTATCATCAATTATTGAATTCTCTAGTTTTGACATTTGAAAATTATTAATCTTATAGTGTAATCAAAAATATTTTCCCTTTAAATTATAGAAGTATTATTTTAAAAAAAAATTTTTTTTAACTTTTCCTATATAAAATAAAAATAAAATATCTAGATTTAAAGTTTATGAAGCATAATCAAGCAATAATCTTTCGTTAAAAAAATGATTTAGAATAACAAAAGTATAAAAAGAAAGTATAAATGATAGAAAAATCGTATAACCTTTTATATTTTTTAAATGAAGTGTTAAAATATATATATCTTTTCTTTAGATTAAAAAAACAATATTTATTAAAAATAAATAATATAAAAAATAAAATAGTATTAATCATATAAAATATAGTTTATAAATGAGAATAAAATATTTTAAAAAAATTAAAATATATATATGTTTGATTTTTAAAATGATATCTGATAAAGAATATAAATATAAAAAAATAAAAAATAAAAAAGATGTACAAAAATTTTAAAATATAATTTAAAAAGTTAAGAGGTTGGCTTTTATTATATATTTCATCTAGGAAATGTAAACTATCAAGACTGTATGACATTTTGTAATAAAGTTAAGTAGACACTGGCATCATATTTGTGTACATATTCTTCAGGAGACAAGGTGAAAAAAAAAAGTACAAATCTCAAAGAATTATAAACTCTTTTTCTTTAACTTTTCATCTTATTAATAAATATTGGAGATACAAATGTTGATTAATATATCTATGAGTTTTCATCTGTGTGCAAAATTCATAAACTTCTAGAATCTGTATGTAAGTAATCTGTGAGTATTTTACGCTCAAAAAATGTATATAAAATAGTTATATATAATAAATAAAGATCAAAATTTGTTTAAGCAAGTTTTATTGTCTTTTTGTCTTTAGGAAATTTTAATTTATAATATATTTGAATGCATTTATAATAAATATTTTAAGTTTTATAATTAATATTTCTTTTTGTAAAATGTTAACATACATACTTACATATATATGATTCTTAACATTTTTATTTCAATTATCTATAAACTCTAGTTTTGATTTAATATTAAATAAATATTAAATAAATTAATATTTAAATATTTTAAAATTTAGTAATATATTCTAAAATTAGCAATTATAAATGTATTTATAAAAGTTTAAAAAGCGATAAACGAATATTTATTTTAGTAATGTATATTTAATTAATTTTTATTAAATCATACATACTACTAAATATCTATTATCATTTTTTTTTAATATTAATGTAACAGAAAATAAACTTTAATTTTAGATAAATAAATAAGTTTTAATTAAATTGTTAACTATTTTTTAAAAGCATTTGAACATCTAACTAATATTTATTTATAATTAAAGGAAAAATCATAAAAAAAATAAATAAATACAGTGATTAGAACTATTGTACTAGCATCACTTTTAATATTACAATTTTAAAAAAATAAAGTAAACCTAAAACATTTTTTTTAATTATAAAAATATTTTAAAATAAACTATAAAATAAAAATACTTTTAACATTTAAAAAATTTATATATTATTTACAAAAAAAAAGAAATTATAATATAGTACTTTTTAATAAAAGATATTTAATACATTTTCTTTATTTATACTTTTTAAAAATCAATTTTAATAAATATATGACTATGTATATTTATTTAATTTCTTATTTCCTTAATCTTGTTACCTTATATATATTGTAGTTAAAAATTCTTCTTTGTTTTTATCACTTATATCATATTCACTTTAAAATTTGTAAATAAAACTACTTATTTTACATATCATTTTAAAGATATTTTATTTTTTAATTATTTTCAAATAAAAAAACATTTTTTTTTATATTAATATTGCATGAAAACTATTTATTTTTAATAAAACAAATTTATACTTTTTTGTAAATATTTTTATACTATAAAAATTTATTAAAATTTTTTCATTTAAAAATGTACAAAAAATCTATTAAGTTCTATTGTGAGTTTTTATTTTATATAATTTAACAAATTTACAAATGGTAATTATATATCTTTAAGATTATATAATATTTAGGTTACCATGTAAACGTTATAATGTTTTATAAAAATACAATTTCATAGATATAAATTTATAAATAATCTTTATATATTTCTTTTTTTTAATTGTCATTAGTCTTATCAAACAAAAAATAATTGTAAAATTATGATAAGATTACTGATCATTTTATATATATACATATTTGTTTATATTATTTTATTTTAGAGAGAATAAAGATTTTCTATTTGATTGATTAAAAAAAAAAATTCCTAATTTTTTATATTATTAATAAAAAATTTTTTTTTAAAAATATTTAACTTTATATTTAAAAAAAATTTTTTTTTATTTAAAAGATTAAACTTTTTTTTATTTTATATACTTGCTTTTTTATATGTATAACATATTTGGTTACATGTATATTTTATGTATTATATTATTTCTATTAAAGTACTAAAAATATATATACATATGCCTATTTATAATGCAAAAGTTTGTTCAGATTTATTCATTCTTTGTTATGGAGTAAAGAAGATGATTTTAAACCATATACATTATGTTGTTAATATATTTTATCAAAATGAAACTTTTTTTTCCTTTACATGTATTCTTATCTATATTATTATGTTTACTTTTACTTTATAATATAAAAATAATATATATAATGTATTTGAAAAACTTATATAATTTTAATGATTAATACTTTCCTATATATATATATTTATATGTTGTTTGTATATATCCTCTATGTATATATTATAACATTTTTCCATCTTTTCTTTTTACCTATACTATAACAAGAACGGTATATTAGCTTGTCGTTCGATACTTTTCATTTCTTTCAAACATTTAATATTATTATATACATATTAATGTCTTTTTATTATATTACTAAAATAAAATACATTTTAATATTAAAAAATTTAATTAAAACTTTATTATTTTATAATATTTCTAAGTTATTTAGTAAAAATAAATTTTGTATCATTATTATTTTATAATAAATTAATAATATTCACACTATTTTATATGTTTTATTCTTTTTTTTATAAAATTGTATATATATATTAAGGATTAAAACATTTTTTAGCTAACAATATGAATATTCAAAGGTTAAATGGATATCCTGATATCTTAAAACTTGTCCAATTGGTATGTTTAAATATATTTTATAAAATAATTTATATATATATATTTTTTTTTATAGTTGTTGATTATTTGCATAATGCTTTTTACTGGGGTCTCTGATCTTCCAACAGACGCTCATCCTTCTGGAAGAGGATTTTTCTGGTTTTCAACAATATTTCAACTTATATTTATGCTTATTGTAATAGTTTTATTTATCTATGAAAATGAAAAAATATTAACACTTGGACGAATAACTTGGTATACTTTTGAAATTGGATATTCTGTAATTTTTGGTATTTTTAATCTTGTTATAGCAATTATAACTTTAACATGGCTTAATTATGCTTTCGATGGTACTCTTGGTATATCAGCTGTATGTTTTGCTTTTTTTTATTTAAATATTTAAATTATTTACTTTCTTATTTATAGATGTTATGTTTTGGATTATTACTTTTGAACATTTTTAATTCTGTAATAGCTTATCGTCTTGATGTTGGAAGAGATACTAGTACAATGAGCCAAGATCCTACTGGTCCTGTTGAACCTGGTAATATAGGTAACATGCATCCAGGAATTTGAAAAATAAAATTTAATTTACAATAAATAATTTTTAATGCAAATCTTTTTTTTTAAACTTATTTTTAATTTTGCAAATGTTATTAATAATTTTTTGATAAAATAATGTTAAAAAAAGTATTTAATTGTTTGAATATTTGACATTATTTACATAAATTTAAAATAATTTTAAGTCATTTGTTTTAAAATTAATTAAAACATTATATTTATTTAAATTTTTATTTTATTATCTTTATTCATATAAATAAATGCAAAAGTTTCAAAATAATATATTTATAATAAAATTATACACTAATCACCACCTTAATTTTCTTAATCATTTTATAATAAATATTAAATGAGATCAGTTTTTAAAAGGATAAAAAAAATAAAATAGTTAATATTATAATAAAAATATAAATCTTTAAATTTTATTTTTAATGTTAATTTATAATACCGAAAATCAACAAAGATAAATGTCAAATAAAATATATTCTTTGAAATGTAACATCAAAGAATTTTTATATGAATTTTTGATAAGTAAAATTTTATAAACTTTAATCATGTTACAATATTTCTATAAATAGATTTTTTTCTATCAGACAATGAATATGTAAATTTTAATAATCTCACATTCAAATATATTTGATAAAACCATTACCCTATAAAATTTAATGTATAAATTAAAGATACAAGAAAAATAAAATATTTATATTAAATAAAAATTTTTATAAAAATACACAATTAATTTTTACTTTTTTTTTTTAAACATTTTAATAAAAACATATAATATTTATAATTTATACAATATATTTAGTCATTTTTCTATTTTATTATTACATTATTTATTTTAAATTTTTCTTACTCCAAAACAATATTTTTAACAAGGAAGATATATATATTATTATTAAAATAGATTTAATAAAATAATGATAAGAAAAATATTATTATATTTTATTCATTTTGTAAAGTATTTATACAATCCACTGATATTTAAAGAATGAACACAACATAAAAATTATCAGTTTAAATTATTTGCTGATTATCAAAATTTAGTGTAGTATAGTCAAACAGTAAAATCATTACAAAATTATCATACAAAATTATATTTTCTTTATTTTAATTTAATTTTTATATTGACAAAAAAGATTTATATATTTATAAAAATTTTAAAATATTAGTATATAAATAAATAAAAAATATTTATTTTTAATTTATATTTAATTTATATTTACAATAACAAAAATATATACTTTTCAGTTCTTTTTGTTGTATTAATAAAAAAATGAAGAAAAAAGTTGCTATTATTGGTGCTGGTGCTAGTGGTTTAACTTCAGCAAGGTTAGTATAAATAAAATATATCATTAATTAAAAAAACTTTTTAGACATGCTTTGTTGAATAATTATTATCCAGTTATTTTTGAAAGTAATAATACAATTGGTGGTTTATGGAAATATAAACCTGAAAAAAGTGATGATGCTTCTGTTATGAAAACAACTGTTATTAATACATCTAAAGAAATGACAGCATTTTCTGATTTTCCACCATCAAAAATGTCAGCTAATTTTATGCATAACACTGAAATGTATCAATATCTTGAGGATTATGCTAATGAATATGATTTAATAAAGTATGTTAAATTTAATCATAAGGTAAAATCTATTTGTCGTCATGAAAATTATAATAATACTGGTGATTGGGTTGTTACTTATATTGATAATAATGAAATAAATAAAAGTGAAATATTTAATTGTGTTTTACTTTGCACAGGACATCATAAAATTCCCAATTGGCCAGAACCATTTCCAGGACAAGATAAATTTAAAGGAAAAATATCTCATGCACATAATTACAAAGATCATCGTGGATATGAAGATAAGGTTGTTGTTGTTGTTGGAATTGGTAATTCTGGTGGTGATATAGCTGTAGAATTAAGTAGAATATCAAAAAGTGTTAATCTTGTTACAAGAAGAGGTACTTGGGTTTTTAATAGAATTTTTGATTATGGTATACCATTTGACATAGTTTTAAATAGAAGATTTTTATTTGCTTTAAAAAATTATACCCCTGATTGGTTAAATAATACAGTTATTGAAAGTAAATTAACCAAACGTTTTGATCATAAAATTTATGGTTTACAACCTAAGCATCGAGTTTTTGGTGCCCATCCAACAGTAAATGATGAATTACCTAATCGTCTTGCTTGTGGTACTATTAAAATAAAACCAAATATTAAGTGTTTTGGTGAGACATCTATAACATTTGAAGATGGTACTATTATTCAAAATGTTGATGAAGTTATCTTTTGTACTGGGTATAATTTTGAATTTACAATTATTGAAGATGGAAAATTAATACCAGTTATTGATAATAATTGTAATCTTTATAAATATATGTATCCTCTTGAGACAAAAAATTATAATAATTTAGCTATTATTGGTCTCATTCAGCCATATGGTTCTATAATGCCAATTTCAGAAATACAAGCACGATTATTTTATGAAGTATTAAACGGAAACGTTTTATTACCATCTAAAAAAGAAATGATGATAGATATTGAAAACAAAAAAAAGTTAATGAGACAAAGATATTACAAATCAAAAAGGCATACAATTCAAGTTGATTATATGGATTATATGGATGAAATAGCTGAAATGATTAAATGTAAACCAAATCCAATAGACTATATTTTTAAAGATTTTAAATTGTTTTATGCACTTCTTTTTGGACCAAATGTTCCATATGCTTATAGATTAAAAGGTCCTCATCCTTGGAAAAATGCAAGAAATGTTCTTTTAACAATTAATGATAGAACTATTTATCCAACATTTTCTGCACGTAAAGTGGATGTTAATGAATTTTCTAGAAAAATTATTCTTTTTATTTCAAATACTGAGAAAATATCTCTCATTTTACTTACTTTTTGTATTATTTTAATTTTTGCATTATTTTTATCTTAAACAATTTATTTCAAATCTAATACAATTATTTTTATTTTAAAAAATAAAATATATTTTTTTAAATTAAAATATAAGATACATACATTTAGTTAAAAAGAAAAAAATTAATAAAATGAGATCATATTATTAATGAAAGTTACTTTTTAAATCCCAAGATATATAGATAAATATATATTTGTCAAAAATGCTTTTACCAAAATTACTTTTTAACAATTAGTTTTATTTTTTTAGTTGTTGTTGTTGTATGTTTTGGGAACTATGGAAAGGCTTCAAAATGAAATAGTATATGTCTTTATTTTTGTATACAAGAAATAGATAGATAGGAATAGTATAGTAATGTATTCCTTCATATAAAAAAATCTAAGATTTTTTTAAATCTTATTATATTTCACATTTTAAATTTGATTTTTGAAAAATTTTTTTTTAACAAAAGACTTTATACAAATATATATATATATTTTTTTTTTCATTTGGCTTTTTCTTTTAAACAACTGTTGCTTCTTCTACTGATGAAAGGTCTGTTAAATAATATCCCCAATATCCAAAATTAAAAATGAAATAGGCTGTAGGAAAAAAAATTGCACTATATTTATCTACAGTTTCTGGTTTAAGACGTTTAAATGCAAGTTTTATTCTTCTTAACCATCTTGTAAAAATATTTATTGAATGATCTCTTTTAATAATTGGAACAGTACATGTCATTGAATCTTGCATATTTACCATATTTCCTGGTACCTGCCCACCAACTGGACCTAATTCTGAAATTCTCATATTCATATTATCTTTACCACAATCTTTTTGTAATGAATGCTTTTTTTCAACCCAAAATTGTCTTAAACCAATTTGTGGACTAGGCAATTCTTTCCATGAAAACTCTTCAACATTATAATTTCCTTTTGACTTTTTAGCTTTTTTTGGTAATCCTTCATTTCTACTCATAAATCCAACAACAGCCAATTCAAGAAGTGATAAAAAAATAAATAACATACCACTTAACATCCATACATCGATAGCTTTAACATATGAAACTCTTGGTAAATTTCTTATAATATTACCAAACTGAAAAGTCATTGCAAGTAAAGAATTAACTCCTAACATTGTTCTTGCAGGTATAGCACGAGAACCAAGATAAAATGATATCCATGAAATAAAAATAGTTACATATGTTGGAATGTATCCTTGTAAAATATACCAACCATAACGACGTTTAAAGATAAATGAAACCGTTAATTCATCCCAATAACCAGCAGGATATACTTGTTCAATCATTTCAGCTGTAAAATGTATCAAAACAAAATCAGGTAATTCTATTGTTTTTAATAACATTACTGGAAATGGTTGATTCCAATTCATACGAACTTCTCCTGTATTGTAATTAAAAGATTCAAATGTAAGAAAACATTTTTGTTGATCAAATGGAAATCTTTTTAAATTCATGTCACATGGACCAGTTAATTTCATACGATAGTTGGTCCACAATGTACCATTAGAAAAAACCATTAGAAAAACATTTCTAAATGGACTTTCATGTATTTGGGCAGATTTAGAGTTAATAAAACATGTATTTGGTATCCACAACTTTTGTAACACTTTATCATCAAATGATATGTTATTTTTACACGGATTCATATAGTCGAATATTAATGCAGGATCTTCCCAAAATTCATTAATATAAAGATCTTTAAAATAAAATAAATTTATTTTTTTAAAATAATAAAAAAATTACCTATTTCAAAATCTTGAGTTAATTCACTAACAGCTGTAACTTCTTGAACCCACATATCAACTCGAACGTGAACAGGATGATTTGGCAGATAATGTTTATTATAAGAATCTTTTAGTAAACTATCAATAATTTCTGTATCATTAGCACATGTTGGTAACATTTCATTTCCATACATAGATTCAGAAATGCCATAACCAGTAGCAGGATATGTAGTACTAAGTAATTCCGTCAAAAATGAAACCATCACCCATCCTGGGTGTGACATTTTGCGGGAAAAAAAGAATAATAAAATGATAAAAGACAGAATTTTGGCGACTAAAGTAAAGGATATATATTTATTTTTTTATTGATATTTGAGAGAAATAATAGATTTTGAAGTATTATAATATTATTATTTGATATAAAAATGCTATTTAAATAGGAAATGTTTCGCAAATATCATTTAACTTGAAAAGTTGCAATAAATTTAATTTTGACGATAGTTAAAAATTGTTGAGACAAAAGCTATAAAAAGGAAAGTATTATTATAAAAAGAAATAAATTTATATATTTATTTATAAATAAAAAAAATTAAGAAAAAAAAAAGAAGATGCGTAAAAAATAAAATAAGTAATATATTTTTATAAAATTAAAATTAGTAACTATTATTTTTATATAATATATTTAGTATAGAAAAATTATGATCAAACAAAATAAATTTAATTTTTCAAAAAATTATACGTTATTTGTATTTTTATAAAAAAAAAAAAGTAAAATTTTAAAATTAATTTTTATTATCTTTGAGTTTAAAAATGTAAATTAAATAAAATGTTATAAAAACATTAAAAGAGTAATTCTATTACTTTTTTTTTATAATATAAAAACTAACTTTTTTTGATTTAAAAAAAAATGTTTTACTACATACATAACTATGATTTTTTAATTTTAATTTTTTGATTTTGGAATTTTTTTTTTAAAAATAAAAAATTCTTATTTACGATAACAAAAAGAAAAAAAATTGTTCATAAAGTTATATTTCTATTAAATTTTTTTTGTCTAGTCATTTAAAAGAAAATTACAAATCTCTTGAGAAATTTTTTGTGTCACCAGTTAACATTATATAACATATTTAACAATTTTCTAAAAATTTTTAACGAAGTCTAATCAGTAAGATTTGTTATCATAATACATAAAGAATAAAAAAAGTTTTTTGTCAAAAGGAATAAAATAAATACATATTAGCCTTATTTTAGATATTGTAACATATAATTTTTTATATTAAGTTAATCATAAAATAATTTACAATAAAATTTATTATATCAAAAAGAAAAGAGATAAGAATATGCATTAATAAAAAGATATATATAGTGTAGAAAGTTCACAATTATTTAAAAAATCTTTAATAATTTATTTATATAGGAAGTTAAAAGTTTTTCCTAATAACAAGATATAACTTAATGAGGAATTATTGAAAAGTAAATCAAATTTGAAATGTGGTAAACTTTTTAAAAGAGGGAGATAATAAGAAAAGGATTTTTACAATAATAATAAAAAGAAAATTTTTAATATTAAAAAGTTATTTATTATATGTAAATGTTAAACGGAATAGAACTAACGTCATGTATATATATATATGATAAGGAGGACAAAAAGTTAGATATAAATGTTTTTAAAAAAGAACATGCCTATGAAGATGTATTAAGAATTAAAAATAGCAACTTTATACAATTATATTTATATATTCTTATTCTTTAAAAAATAAATTTAAAACACTTAATAAAATCTTTTTTATTTTTTTTTACAGTTTTTTTTAATTGTTTTAATATAAAATATAAAAAAAACAAAAAAAAATTTTTATATTTTTATAAATAATAAAGGTGCTTTAAAGTACATTTGTTATATATAATAAAAAAATTAAACTAACCAGCAGTAGTTCAATATATATACGTATATAAAACATAAAAAAAAATATTTTTGTTACAAATGTTAAATTTAAAAATAAGAATATTTAAATATAACAATCACTTTATTTACTTTTAAAAATATATTTATATATTAATATTACTATCATTAAAAGTTGCTACAAAAAGACGATTTATCATCGGTAAAATAAGTGTAAAAAATTTCATGAATTATAAAATATCTTCTAATTATTTGTAAACACTAGAAAGTCTTTTATCACTATAATAGAATATTAAAATAAAAATGCAATTATATAATTTTTAAACTTAACTAATAAATCTTTTTTCTTTTTCTAACTAAATATAATATTTAAATTATAGTAATTACATTTTAAGCTTAATAATTGCCCAATTATAGTATTATGTAAATCAAAAAAAAAATAGTTGTAGTAATTTAAAAATAACGTTATTTAAAAAAAATCACATTTATAAATATTTATGTAAAACATATTTTAACACGTATATCATTATTTCTTTATAAAGTATCTTTTTTTTAAATTTTGTAATATAATAACTTTTTGATGTCTATTACTATTTTGTTATTGTTAAATTATATTATCTTAACATCAATTTAAACACAATCTCATCATTATTATTATATAAAAATGGATAAGTTATAAATTTAAAGAATGATATAAAGTTTCAAATGATTGCTAAAATTAAATTAATCTTTAAAAGCTTTCTCCTCTTTTCATTTTTACATTTTACTAATGTATTCTCTTCATTTTAAGATTATCTTCATTGTATCATCATTATAAAAATCTTTTATTTTAAATTGTAAAAGTTATATTTTTTTTCATAATCAAAAATATACAAAAGAATGCATAACATTTAAATTTTTAAGTGGACTTTTTTTTATCAAATCAAATAACAATGTTATTTTATAATTAATACTTGATTGTTACAAAGATATGTGTATATAAATAACATTTAATAAAATTATATATATACATATATATTTTTTTTTTAATAAAATAAATAAAAAAAAATTTTAAAATTATAAAAGAATTTTTATTTTTTAAAATTCCTTAAAAAATTGATTCAATTAGGCATTATGTAAAATTATGCATAAAATAATATTTATAAAATTATTAACATTTATTATTTAATATATATACATAACAATTTTTTTTGTATTCAAACACATATATTTTAAATTATACCAACTACAATATATATGATTGATCATAAATGATTTTTAACCACTAAAATAATTGTATAAAATTTTATCTAAAAAAAACTAACTTTTGTCTTTATTCTATCTTTCTTTTTATCTTACTTTTGCATTTTGACGCGTACTATTATTTTTATTTGTAATTGTTAAAAAACTAAATAATTATTAGAAGGCATTATTTCTACTTTAATACTATTTGTATTATCTATTTTATTATATATAAAAGATTTAATTGTATTTTTCATTTACCTACAATAATAAAATTAATATCATTGTAATACTAAGTTAATTTTAAAATCTTATTATTTTAACGTATTTTATAAATTATTTTTTTCTCCTTTCTTTGGTTTTTTTTTTTTTTATCAATATTTATTATTCAATTTAAACATTCATTATAAAGCAACTTTTTTTTCATTATTTTTACCATTATTATTATACTTTACCTCTATTTAAAAAAAAAAAACAATAACAATGATAAAATAGTTATATTAAATTATCATATAAATATTTTTAAAATTTACCTAAACTTTTTTACTATTCTTTTTATCATTTTATTAATTTTTTTTAAAATTATTTTTTTGTTGTCATTATATAACAATATCATTTTTGAAATTATTAAAATATTTTAGAGTAAGAATTATGTATATCTATATGTAAGTAATGCCTCTAACAATCTACAAAACATATTACACATTAAATATGAAAGCATAATATTTATTCGTTGTAGATTTGTGTTTCCTATAAAGAAAATACTAAGTGCTACTCCAAAAATATATTTTTTCCATTTGAAAGCATTTTTATGGAAAGAATGTAATTTTTTAATTGTCGTTTATTTATTTATTTTTTATTTATTCCGATAATAATATACATATCTTGCTTATATATTCATTATTTTTGTTTCAATGTGCCAAAGTTCTACATATTATTATTCTATTATTAGTTTAACATATATATGGGTTTCTACAGTCATCCTTTTTTTTGGCTTTTTATAACATAAATAATAAGAATTATACAGTTATAATTTATAGTAAATAATTATTATTAATTTTAATAATAACTTAATATACTATATTTATAGGAATATATAACTTATATTTTTTGTTAATTATAGTATTTATTATTTTTTTTTGTTTTGAAATATTGTAGATATGTATATATATATATACATTACATGGAACTTAAATTTATTATAATTTTTTATAATCATTTTTATATTTCAGTAAGTTATGGATATTGCATTACCGTTACTCTCAATTTGTGTAAAAATTAAAGGTGCTATCCTTGAAGATGATTATGCATCCGCTTTGAACTCTTACAATGATTTGTTGTGTGAGTTAGATGATTTTTATGATGAATTTGAGAGAGAAGGTGATAAAGATTGCTGTGACAAACTGGATTCTGTATGTTAATATAATTATATATTATATTAATTACAATAAAATTTTAAAATATTATTTTTTTTTCAGATAAGACAAATGGCTGTACATGGAAGGCATGGTGTTTCATGTGGACTACTTAATAGATTTAAAGATAGTGGAAAGATGAAAGTTTTTTCAAATTTAACATTCAATTCATGGCCTAGAAAAAAAGATAAAATAACAAATAATGATGTAACTGAATATAGGCGTATAGGTAATTCTAATGAAAAAACATGGAAAATTCCAGAACCAAAATATATTTTTGAAGATTTCTATAATTATGTCAATCGTATAGATTTTGAGGATGATTGTTATTTATCTATAAATCCTTTAATTACAATTAGCCGTAAAGATAAAGATATACCATATATTGTTGATAAGACTATCCATCGTATAGTCATGGAAATATTAGATGATCATGAAAATGAAATGGAAGATCATTATGAAAGTTATGGATTAATTTCAACAGAAATCAAAACAATTACTATTTCTCCCAATGATATACCAATCAATCTTAATGAAAATTATTCAAATAGTAATCATTCTAGATTAGTTTTTAATGCACATTAAATATTTATATTACAAGAAGAAGATTTTTTTCAATCTTATTATATGCTAATTTAATATATTATTATGAAAAAAAATTCAAAAAAAAATGTCATCATTCTTTATTACAAAAATAGTAAATATTATAATTTATATTTATGTATCTTATTACATGAATGTAAATGGATATGTACTATATTTATATATATTTATTTTATCATTTTTAAATAATTCTGTGATGCCATTAACAATAATTGTTGTTTTGTCATTTTATAAAGCGTTCTGATTTCTGTGAATGTTTCAATCCAGAGTCGTCAAAAAAACGCCGCAAATTGAAGAATAGAACAAAAAAATCCTTTGTTGCTCCACTTACAGTACATATGTGATCTGTCATTTTATTTAATTAAAAGGAAAAAAAGAAAAAGCTAGAATTATTTTTTTTCTTTTATTATTTTAGAAATATATATATTATTTTGCACTTTTTATTTATTTTTTTTAAAAGTTTTTTTACTCTAATAAATATGGCATCACAAAAAAAAAAACATTTTATTTGTTTTTAATAATAAAGAAAAAAGATGATACATTTGTATAAATTAGTATATCAATCATAATAATAAAGTATAATATAATATTAAAAAAAATTTGTTTCTTGAGATCATAATAAATTTATAAACAAGGATATATGTTTATATGAAAGAATAATAGGATAATCTTCTTCTTTGTACTTATACCCATGCTAATTTGAATATTTCATAAGAACTTCTTTACAATTTAACATATTTATGTACAGTTGAATGAAGTAACAAAAAAAATATATGTATATATAATTTTTAAATATATGATAAAAAAAATTATTGTTAATTAATTAAGATATTAAAAAAATTTTTAATAATTAATATTAAAAAATGTATAAACACTAATTATAAGTGTCATTTGTGTTAGAAAGAATTTTGAAAATGTATGGTTTTTTTGCGACGTTCTCTTATTTAAAAACAAGTTTTTATTATTACTACTTCCACTGTTAATTGATGGATAATCATTACAAAGTTGTCCAACACACCAACATACATCAACCATTCTATTAGAACTCATCTTTGACAAATGTGGTGGCAACAATTTTTTGGTTGAGATATTATTACATCTTGTATCTATAAAATAAATTAAGCATTAAAAAGATATTTTTAACAACTTTTTACAATATAATATTTCAAATACCATTCAAAATATATACTTTATTTTAATAATAATAATAATAATAATAATAATAATTTTTATTTTTGAGTTTCAACATAATATATATATATATATATATATTGTAACATTATCTAATGAAAATATTTAATAGAAACCATTTCTTTTTCTTTTGTCATCTGATATTTTCAAGACTAAATCATTTTAAAAAGATAAACTTTTCTTTTTCTTTTATGAATGGTCATCATAGAGATTTAAAACTGATATATGATACTTTATTAAATATTATTGCAGTAAAAATTTTTTAAATATATTCAATATAAATCATTAGTGTTTTAAAGAATGCTAAATGTCAATGAAATGATATATATTTTTTTTTATTTTTAATATACATTTTATCAAATACAAATTACTCAAAATATGTTTGTATATTCATATCTTTTCTTTAAAATCGAATTAAATTATTTCATTAATATATATATTGGTTCTCATTAATTAGCTAGGTATAAATTATACTTTAACGATTTTTGTTAAAATGTGACACGAGAATCCTACTTTTTAAAATATCATTTCATTAATTTAATTGATGTATTTTTGCCGTTCTATGGAGTTAACAAATGTCATTACACATAAATTGTATCAAAATGATAAAGTGTAATTTTATGATTCATCAAACCTTAGAATAATATTTAATTATCAACTATTATTATTAAAATAATCAAGGTACTTGAAAGAAAAATTTTCTTGTATGTATTTTTTATTTATTACTTTATTATTAATAAAAACTAACCTAATACATTATGTTTATTGACATTTCCTAATAAAATATCACCATGACGAAAAACAGAAGAAAAGCATCCTCTAATAACGTTACTACCAATTTGTTGTCCAGCAAGAATTTTTGGTTCTATTACAGTTACACAAAGTGAATGGGGACATTCTTGTATACCAATACGTGCATAATTTGGCATTGTATGACAATGATCAGTAAAGTTTAATGGACGATAATATACCTACAAATAAAAAAAATTAAATAAACAAAATAATTATTCTTTAAAATAAATTTTTTTTTCTTTTATTTATCAATTTTATTACTAATCCCTGATATTATTTGTATCATATATTATGTTAAATAAATATACGTTTATTAAATAAAATATTTTTTAATGAAATTTTAACAAATTCATTATTTATTATATAAAATATTTTATAAAAGAAAATTTTGTATTAATCAAAAATATATATCTAATATCAATTTGTCTTTTATAAAATTTGTAAAGAAAATTATTATTAACAGTTTTAAACATATATATACATATATATCTAACAATAACAAGTGTAAAGGGTTTTGATTATGAAGCTATATATAAATAAATATTTTTCTTTTTCTTTTAATTTTATATAATTTTTAAACTCTTTAAATAAATCTAAATTTGAAGAAGATTGTAAATAGAAAATTGGAGAATGCCTGTATTTATAATGAAATTTTGTGATTTTATATATAAATCTTATTTATTTCATTATCTTTATACATATGTATATAACTAAAAGCTTTTCTAAAATGATTTTAGTATGTTTAATAAAAATGACCAATTCACTCATTTGATTATATGGTATTTGTTTGATAATACTACAATAACTACACAAGCTACTAATTTAAAGAAAGAGAATAATTTAATCAATCCTAATAATAAAATTGATTTAATAAATAAGTTAATTTTTAAGTATAAGGATGATTCTTAATTAATGTAGTAAGAAAGTAATTATATAAACAAATTACTTATTTGATTAGTTTATACTATATCATAAATATATTTTTTTTATAAAAATCATACCTTTTCAAGATAAGACCAATGTTTTTCAAATTCCTCCGACATACAGCTATAACAATTCCTATCTTCTGATCTAAAATTTAAAAAATTTGAAAAAAAAATAAATTAAGCAAATAATTTCATACCCGTGGTGGATGTATCCAGTAAAATGTTTTGCTGAATCTATCAGCTTTACCCATAAAAATAGATAAAGAAATAATAAAATTTCTTTCCAGTGAAACTTTGGCATTCATGTATATTATATTATGTGTTCCTTTCCAGCAAAACAACAAATTTATTCTTTTGATGTTTGCCTTATTGAAGCACTTTATATATATTTATAAATTTATTTTATATATATATATTTATTATAAGGAAAAAAGAATTAAGTATTATTTAAAATTAATATACTCTATTTGTAGAAGTTAAAAAACTTAACCAGATAGTGATTAAGTGATAGGCCTATATCTAAAAGTTACAATTAAAGATTTAAGAAAGTGGTATTTATATATATGCATATATATTTTTGATAGCGGAAATGAATGTTATGTATTTATAATAAAGAATTACACACTAACTTTCTTTTAATGGTCCATTAAAATTGTGAAAAAAAAAATATATATATATATATAAAGAATAAAGAAATGATAGAGAGAGTTTTTATATAAAGAAAAAAAAATAAAGAAGAATGGGATTAATAAATCAGTGTGTCCTTTTTTTATTTTTGCATTATTATCCAAGTTATTTGAACAGTTAAAAAATAAGTACAATGAAATAAATATATTATATAAAAATGTTTATTTTTAAAGAATTAAAAAATAAAAAAAAAGTATCTTTTATACATTAAAAAGCTTTTAAACACTATAATAATAGATTGTAATGATATCCATTACAAAAAAAATATGAATATTACCTTTTAATAAGGATAAGAAAAAAAAAAGAAGAAGATATAAATATATTTTTCAAAAGATTAAAAAGTTAATATTTTTGTGTATCATAATAAAATATATCTAATGATAACTTATGTAAATATAAAATATTAAAAAAGACTAATATTTCTGGTAATATTTTTATTAAAAATATAACAGAAAAATTTATATCAATATAATATATATATATATTTACTAAAGTATTGTAAAAAAAAAAATTAAACAAAGTAAATGGCCATTTTTCTTTGTTATCAAAATATAATAGGCTAACAAAAGGCGCCAATATAAAAGTGTATATATTTATATACGTAATCATAACAATATTTTGTTATGTTATTATATATTAGCAGTAAAAAAAAAAGATTATACAAAATAAAGTGTTAAAAATGCTATCAAAAAGTTTTACTTCTTATTGAATAAGAAAAATTTAACAATTTAGAAAACTTTTACATATATTATAAAAACATTCTTGAAGAAGATAAATGCTATTCAGCATTTTTTAATATATGTAATTTTGTTATGTTTAAAATAATGGAAAAAAAATTAAATCTATTTTAGTAAAAAAAAGTGCATAGAAAAAAAAAATAAAATTTTTATCAAAAAAATCTATTCAAAATGCATCATTTATATAAACATGATCATATAAATAAAAAATTATTTTTAAATCATATTTTTTTTTTATAATTTGAAATTTAGTTTTGTCTTATTATAATAATATAAAAATAACAAATATATTAAATAAAAGGAGGGAAAATATAAAGGGTAAAAATGAGGAAAGGAGGAGAAATTAAAAAGGGGTTACAAAGGAAAAAGGAAGAGGAATCATTAAGTTGATTTTTGAAAATGATTATCAAAACCATATACTAGATAAAATAAGAAGAGTTATAAAAGAGTCTCTAGTTTATTTTAAAAATTATATATATCTATAGTAAAGGGTTATCAAATTCATATATATCTCGATATATATAAAACTAATCTTCAAGTATTAAGAAGGAGGAGATATTTATAATAAAAAGTCTAGTATTTTGATAATAAATCTTGAACAATGTATAAAATATATCTATGTGACATTTATTGTCTGTTTTTCTTAACATACACAATTACATTTATAATTCATTTAAGTTAAAAATTAGACAAATAAAAATATTAAATAACTATTAACTTTTGAGGTAATCATTATCATAGAAATAGTAACCATTTATGATGTTTTATTTTTATTGTTAAGTTACCTTTTTACAAAATATATGCATAAATATAATATTTCGTTTATAAATAAAGGTATAAATTACGAGATATCATTGTTAAACTATTAAATTGGTTTTTTTTATTATATTATTAATTATTGTTGGTAATAATATTCTTAAATATGATAAATAATTTTATAATTAATCATTTCTTAACATTTATCAATCATGATTATAAATAATAGTTAGAATTATAATAAATATATAAAAGAAAACTGTTGCTATTTTTTTATATAATTATTTACCCTAATTATATCCTCAACAATTTTTTTAATTTTTTTTTATATTAAATTGTAGAAAAACAACTATTAAAGTAATCTTTAACAATAAAAAATAATATATATATATATGAATATATTTTTTTTCAAATATTTATTCTTTATATTTTTTGTTAATAAATTCATTGTCATAATGGTATATTTTCTATTAATATTCTTTTTTACATTAATTAAAAAAAGCGATTGTAAAGTATATATATAAATATATTAAAATTATAAAAAAAAAGTTTTATTTAGGTATTTGTAATAACAAAAAGTACATGCTAAGTTGTTGAGAATTAATCATATATGTTTAATATATATGTGTATAAAAGAGAAATAAAAAAAATTTAGGTAAAAAAAACAATCATTTATAATGATGTTTTAAAAAAATAAAAAAAATTTTTTATCAAAGTATTTAAAGTATAATTATTTTTTTAAAATTATTAAAAATAAAATAAAATTGATTGACATCATATTAATAAATTTAAAAAAAAATCTGGATAATTATAATGATGGTATAAGAAAGTATAACAATAAAACTATTCAAGTTAATAATTTTACTAAAAAATAATAAGGTAAATTAAATATTCTTTTTATAATATATAAATTTAGAAAATAAATAAAAATTTACTTGCTTTACTTTAAAACAACAATATATAAGATGGGTGTATTTTTTTTATCTTATAAAATCACATATCATTATTATTATTATAATAATACGTTAAATATTTTTACACCTTTAAATAAAAAAGATAAGTAAAAAAATGTAACAATCTGTTTTAAAATTTTAAATTAAAAAAAAATTAAAATAAGAATATGATATTGTAAATGGAGAATTGATAATGTGTAAAATAAAAGAAAATTTTAATAGTTATTTCTTTTTTTAACCTTCCATTATCTCAGGTAATTGTGTGATAAATATTATTATTAAAAGAGTAAAAATATTAGTGATAAAATTTTTCTCACCTTATTATGAGAGAATTTGTTATTATATATATATAAATTATAAGAAAGAGAGAGATTTATTTTTGAAGAAACATTTGTTTAAATTATATAAAAAAATGAACTTACATTATGATAAAATGTATATAATCTTTAGAGAAAGAAGAAATATATATAAATATAATTTTTTCTAAATGATATGATTTGTAAAAAATATTTTAATTACATAAATGATAAAATTAATAGAAATAATATATATAAATTTATGCTGTCTTTAAATGGGAGGATAGTATTTTTATAGTTTGTTACGAAAAATCAAAGTTTATCAAAAGTAATAATATTTAAGTATCTAGTTAAATAGATAACTATATTTTCGTAAAAATGCCATTTTAAAGATCCTTTAAGTAGTTGTTGTAATAAAAAAAAAATAAATTTTTTGATAAAATAAACAAATTTAAGAAAATACACTTGATGATGGTCAATGGCATGAACAAAAATAGGAAATGTTTCATGCCATTTTGACGTGTATACAAATTAATTATCTATTTTTATAGTTTTCATGTTAAATGATTCCAACAAAATAATTGAAGTTAACAAAAAAAAAAGATAAATTCAAGTATTATATAAAGTCCTAGCAAAAAAATTATACATATAATAATAAGGAAAAATTTATATATAAAATAATTACTCTAGTAAAATAATTGAAAAAAATATTTGTTTTTTTTTTAAATATGTATGCAGACAAAAAAATTTCTTTTTTCAATAACATATAAGAAAAAAATTCATTAGTCAAAATATTATAAATTAAATCTTTTTATTATTAATGTTCTATATTTTGATATATAATTTAGGAAAATAAAAAGTAAAAATTATTAAGATTATTAATTTTTTTTATAAATCACTTAAATGCTAGAAATATTTAACAAGAGGAAAAAATAATTTTTAATATATAGAAATATTATATAATTATGATTCTTTTTTATAAAAAAAAAAAAATTATATATATATATTTGTCACCCTAACTACGTCATATTTTATATTAATTTTTAAAAACTTTTTTTAAAGTAATAAAAATTTATATAGATAAATATTGATAATTCATCTTTATTAAAACTTTTTCTAATATAATCTGAAAAAGTTTATTTTAAGTTTCTTTCACTTTAAATATTCATCCTCCACATTTATTTTTGTTTTCCAAATAAAATTAAAAATAAACTTTTGTATATTGTTTTAAAATAGAAAAGAATAAAGTACATACAATAAAAATATGTTATATGACTATTTTTGAAGTGTTAACAATTAATATTGTCGAAAGATTGACAAAATTAAATATTTTATATTTATATAAATTTTGAAATATAAAAGTTTTTAAAAATTTATAAATTTTAACTATTTAATTTAAAAATATTACATATAGATATATTATAAAACTTTCCAAACAATTTTGAAACATGCATAAATTTCAATAAATATAATACAAGTAATAATTTAGTGGATATACATTTAATATATATTTACTTTTTGTCTATCTCTTTTCTATGTCTTTCCTTTTGTCATATTTAATCATGATTTTTTTTTAAACTGTAATTTTTGATAACGGATACCACATAATGCATGTTACTTTCATAATAATAATATTTTTGGTCTATACGATTGAAGGAAAATTTTGTTGATGTCGAATACTCAATTTGGCGATAGATTATTAATATTATATATATACATATATAAATATATATAATAATAAAAAAAAAGATTTAAATTTGAAAGGAAATTTGTTAATATTTTGTGAGATTAAGTTAGAATCATCAATTTTTTTATCAAAATTTTGTCGACGAGAGATTCACGAGGGATGATGATTTCTCTATTTATAATTTAAATTTATTGTTAAAGGTTTTTCAATATTATTTTCTTGTTGTATTGAAGCTCCTTCTATAGCATTTAAAATCATTTTTGTTGTATTACTGTTAACATCTGTTGAAGTAATTTTGTTATCATCTTTGGTAATTCCACTTTCTATATTATTATTTGTAGTTTTCTCCTCCTCATATATCTTTTTTCTATAAAATTAAAATGAATAGTTAAAAATAATAATCATTAATCAAAAATAATTTATTATAAATGATACTTACAAATTCTTGTCATCATTATTATTGTAATTAATTGAATCATATGTTCTTTTAACGCCAACACTTTGATTGCTTTTGCAACTATCACTTACAATACCTAGCCCAGATACTTGAAGAACTTTTTTAGCTAAAACATTTAAGTTATTTTTTTTTGTAATTAAATTATTATTTAATAACACTAATTGTATGGCTGCCTCATTTAGCAAATATTGAAGTTTGTTTAATTTACTACCATTTAATGAAGTAAAAAGTGGTCCACAACGACGTAATTCATCAATAGTATAAACATTTGTTCTATTAGATAAAAGTAAATCATTCTTTCTATAATAAATAAAAAAAAAAGTTAATTTATATATAAATAAATATATATATGTTTATATTTATATAAATGTTAGATAACTTTTTTTTTTTATAATTAAAAATTGTAATATACTTACATTTTTCGTTTATTTAACTTTACTCCAGACTCAGTGTAATTTTGTATGACATAAGCAGACGCTTTTATTATACTATCTGTCTCCGATTCAGACAACAAACTATCATTTGTTAATTGAACAGAATTAGAATTATATAATGCATTATTATCATCTGAATTTTTAAAAAGACTTGCCATTTCTTCTGGTGTTAAACTACCAGAGGTATGTGATGTTTTATTACTATTACCTGATGATATGACGATTCCATTTTTGATAATATTTTTTGAGGAATTTGAGCAAACAGAGATAGGTGAAGAACATGAGCTTTTTATTGTCAAAGCATGATTTGGTGTTGATGTATTTGATCTTGAATTTTGGGAATTTATTGAATTTGAAATGGATAATGTTTGATTAAGTAAAGCTTTAGCAGTATTAATAGTTGTTATAGGTGTTGAAATGTTATTATTACCATTTATTAAATTGTTAATATTAGTTAATGTATTAGTATTTAAATTTCCTCCAAATAAATTAGGAATAAGGTATGATAAAGAATTAATTGTACCATTTTCCTCTCCATGATTATTTAATAAATCACTTCCATTTCCTAAACTTCCATTATTTTGTGAAGCTATCATGGCAACAGTCAATTCTCTTGCGGCTGTCCTTAAGAAGGTATCACGATCCTGAGAAAATTCATGTAATGTCCTTTGAAATCTTCGAACATGAAGTGGTTTTGACGCCATCCCAACAAGTGACATTATTTCTAAAAATTCATTTTCATCGGTTTTCATAATATAATCAATATCATCACCACCTTGTGAAATAAAAACATCATAATATTGCATAAGATTAGCTTTAAATAACACTGCTTGTAATTGCCATTCAGAAGCAGATGCAGCAGGTTTTAAACAACACATACTCAAAGCTGGAGGTAAAGTATTCATATTTTATAATACTTAATAATTTTCTTTTTTTTTTTTTAATATTTTTCTTTCTTAGATAGTTTTGATTAAAAATGTTAATATAAAGAAATTATTATAAAAAAAAAATATTTATATATATAAACTTTTCGGAAATATTATGAGTATAGTACCCAGAAAGTAGTTGTGACTGAAATGACATAAAATATATAATTTCTTTTTTTTTTTTGTAAATTAAAAAATAATTTTACTATTAAAACGAGTGTATTGTATAGACAATATAATGTATAAATGACTATATGATAAAATTTATCAACAAAAAATAAAAAAAAAGAAAGATGAAACAATTTATTATGACGTCTAGAAATTTTTGTCTCTCCCACACAATAAAATGTATATTTTACTTATTAAAATATAATATAAAATGCTTATTTAATCTTTTTATATAAAATCTTTTATATTATATGTAAAGATTGTCTTAATGTACATTATAAGAAGGATGGTAAAAGCTGATAAGGATAAGAGAGAGAGAGAAAAAGAGACGTAAAAAAAGATGTGAAACTTCAATTAAAAAATTTTTAATGAATCTAATTAAGGAAAAAAATTTTTTTAATATATATATAAAGAAGACAATTTAAAATATCTTTAAAAAATTTTTTTAACATTTTATAACATATAGTTTTCTAGTTACAATAAAAATAGTAAAGGGGATTTTTATATTGTAAACTTAAAAAAGTAGTAATAAAGAAGAGACTTTAAAAGTGTTAAAGAAAGTACTTTTTCATTTTGTAAAAAGTAAATTTATAAAAAAGAAAAAGGGTATACCAATAAAAATTGTAAGGGGTTATATATTTATTAAGAGTACCGTTGTAAATAAATTATTTGCGACGAAGTGTCACTTGGCCGATAAACTTTTTTTTTTTTTTTTACATATATATGAAAAAAGACTCTTGATATTTGTCAATGTTACATATATATATATATATCGCTTGCTTTACCAATCATATTATATATAATGTAAAAAAATGTTTCAAAGTATTAGG
Organism: Strongyloides stercoralis; assembly: GCA_029582065.1. Lineage (NCBI taxonomy): Eukaryota > Metazoa > Nematoda > Chromadorea > Rhabditida > Strongyloididae > Strongyloides > Strongyloides stercoralis. Next base: position 2,775,899 of record JARPTA010000007.1, read on the forward strand.
ATGATCGTACAAAAAGGTAGTTGATAGTAAAAATGATAGAACACTTTAAAATGTGCATGTTAAAATTTTTATACACAAAAAAAATTTGTATATAATTTTTTTAAAATAATTTTATTTAGTTCGTCTTTTGCCTAGACATCAAGAAAAAGCAAACAAAAAGTTATCTCTTATTTCAAATAAATTTATTTTATCAATCTTTGGTCTTGTAATCTATTTTAGCTGGTCAATTTATGATAATTGCGAAATGAACAGTTCTACTGAAAAATCGTACCAGCCACAAACTAATATAATATACGCGGCGCACAGATGTTTTTTTTTTTATTTTTATAAAAAAAAAAAAAAAATTATTGGCAGTCCTTTAATAAATAAATACATAAATACATATACACAAATATATATACAAAGATTTTAAATAAAAGAAAAAGAGAGAGAGAAAAATATACGTTTTTTTTTTAAACTTTAAAATAATCATTTTATGTAGAAACAGTTCAAGATTTAAGGCTTAATCTTTAATATATGTACATATATTAATATTACATATAAAGAAAATTGCTTAAAAAAAAGTTAGACTGAATAATGTGTACACGAACAGATGTTGTATGTATATGGCGAGACCCAATTAAAATGTTAAAAAAAAAGACAAGTGAGAGAGAGACAAATTTGGACAACAAAGGTTAATATAAATATTTTAATTGAAGCATTGGAAAATGATCATAATTAAAATAGCTTTGATAAGTGATATATCAAATAGTATTAAAATATATATGTTTCATAAAGATTTAGTTTGTATTTTACATTAAGTGGGCAAATCTAAATATTTCGTAATAACTTCAATCATAAATAAATTTTTATAATATCACAATAACAAAACAAAACACGTTAAAAATAAAAAAAATTGTCTTTACTACTTAAATATTATATATTATTAAAAAGAACTATTACAAAATGTTTCTTTTAAATATAAAAATTAAAATATATTTTGTAAGTCTCTCTTATAAATGACGAAAAAATATTTTCGCAACAAATTTGCAACAACCAAAAAATACTTTTCATAAAATAAGATATATTTATATATGAAAATACATGTCTATATGACTTAAAAAAAAAGTTTGTTTTATTTTAATATTAAAAATTATTAAAAAGTAATGAGAACATGATTAAATAATTGTCAAATAGAAGGATTAAATATCTCTTCATCTAAATGTAATCCAAGAAAATTATAATATCATAAGAGACAACAAAAAATTTTCATCATTAAACTTTGAAAGGGCTGTTGTTATAGATTATTTTACAACGGAAAGCAAATAAAACAACGATCAGTTGAGAAATGCTTAGTTAAAAAAATTTCAAGGAAAAAATTAGAACAGGCAGCTAAAGATTGCATGTGAAAAAAGATTTAGTAATTGAATGTGTGAGATAGTCATTGTCTATATTTCATTCTAAATATAATATAAAATATAGCCAGGTGATAAGGAATATAGTCTAAAAAATTTATATTTAAAAAAAGTTATAAAACTGTGGCAAATTTTTGAGGATAAGCTAATGGAGGAGAGAGAGACATTTTATATATTAAGCTGATAAAATATTTAAAATGTTAGAAGGGGCAAAAGCTTTGGTAGAGGTACATTAAATAAAATGACTACATAAAAAAGCTTTTTTAAAATCCAAGTCTGATTTTTTAATATAATATACTTTTGGTCTATCATCATCCAATGGCGACACCCTTTTTTACTTTCAGTGCAGTATTTTATAATCATTAGGCGCCTTAAAGTAAAAATTTTTTTTTTCTTATTTCTTAAAAAAAAAATAAATAAATAAAAAAAAGTTACATTAACGATAGTGCATGATTTGTCAATGTCACCTTTACTAACTACAAAATATATATCTCTCTTAATATGTTTTAAAATACACTTCTCATTAAACTATAATTAAAAAATGGTTTTGAAAAAGTGTAGCTAAAAGAATTCGTTATATAATTAACTAAAAAGGTCATATAAAAATAGAAATTATAACAAAAAAAAAAATAGTACTATCAAGAAAGTGTAAAATAATTTTTTTTGCCGAAATTTACAATATATAATATTTGCTTAATGTACCATTTTATGACAGAAGAATCTAAAGGCGTTTTTTTTATCACCAGACAGCTCATATCTCTTAATGATCAAATAAATAATTTTTTTTTTATCAAAAAATACTTGTTTTTGAAGGTAATAGTAAAAAAATTAAAAAAATTAAAATAAAATAATGTTGAGATGCAACTTGTCCTGTCATATATCACTACAAGGATTCATATTATGCTGTAATATATATATATTATAATAATATAATAGCACTGCATTCTACAGAAACAATAGCATCAATTATATCAATCTCCGTTTTAAAAATTCAAATATGTATGAGGGGAAGATGGGAAGACAAAAAAATCAAACATCACATTGTTGTGTTGTACCATTTAATATTCCACAAATTGTCGTTTGCTTCACAAATAATATTTCACCCTAATGCTCTTTTATAACAATTGAAATTTTTTTTAGGAGTATTAAAAAAAATTAAATATAATGATTATAAGGGATTCTATATATGTATATATATATGCTGCATTAACAAAAAAACCGTCATTTAACAAAACTTTTTTAAACTTGTCCTACATATTTTAAATCATGAAACTTTTTAATATTTTTGATGGTTCACTATAATAATAAAAGGTTTTATTGTCTAGAGGCAAAAAAATGTAACAAACATATAAAAAGGATTATCAGAAACCATGAAAGTCTAATTTATCATTAAAATATATGTCTAATAAATGTATAAATTTAAAAAAAAAATGAAAAAATATTAACTAAATGAAAGGAAAAGAGAGAGAGAGAGAGAAAAATTTTTACAATTTTTGAGTAGTTACTATTTTAACATTTTACAAGTGCCTTTCTTTTTGCGTCATTTTTTCATATACATTCTTTATGTACACTTTAAAAAGAAAATGCCAAAATTTGTATTAATTGCCTTCTAACAGAAACATAGATGGATGACTTTATTACATCGAGATTAAATAAAATAGAGTTTCTTTATATTACAAAAAAGTGTTTAAAGAAATAAAAATTTATAACATATTTAAATATATATATATATATATATATTTTTACAAAGCAATTGAAAGTTAAAAGTCAGTATTAAAACACTTTATCTCAAAACAAGAAAACGATTAATGCTTTTTTTTTTAATAATTTAACAAAAAATAATAAAGGACTTCATTAAGATCTCTAAAGAAAGATTATCACTAACATCTTTGATAACAAAAGCAATTTTTTAAATCAAAACATTTTGTCTTATTAATGTTACTGATTTAATGTATTTTTGATAGATGGTAAAAAAAACTCGGGAATGTAAATAACACTACTTTATTTTCTTTACAGCATCAGACAAAATTATACTTTTCTTTATCTTTTATCCCCTGAAATTGTAAAATTATATTTATATAATGTATATATATATTTCATTTAAAGAATAATAAAAAAAAAGTTACATATATATATCTGATAAAGACAAAATAATTTATGAATAAAAATCTAGACAAAATTAAAAAAAAAAATAAATAAATAAAAATCACTTTGTTTTTCATAAAATATTTTATTTAACGTTTTTTAATTAACAAAAATCTTTACCAAAAATTTAAAAAGATATAATTAATAAGTTAAAAGAAATTATTTAAAAAATTAAATAAAAGAGAAGAAGATAAAGATAGATTATATTTTTATAAAGATTTTTTAATGAACCGTTATATTTGCAAAAATGGAAATATATATTATATTTTAAATTACAAAAAAAAAAAAAGATGACGATAGTTTTTAAATTAAAACTAAAAATGAATAATTATTTTTTTCTTGTTTTAATGAATGATATAATGATAAATACTCTTGTCTTGAATATTTATTTGATTGTAGAGCCACCATCATCATTACTTCATCTTTTTTATAGTCAAAGGCCAACTTTTGAATAAAATTACATAAAAAAAGTGATAAGCATGATATTAAATAAAAATTTAATAAGTATGTCTGTTACAGGCTATAGTATGATTCTAAATTTATATATTATAAACATATGCATTTATAAATTAATTTTTTGAACCATTAACATGTAATATTTCAGGGTTTGTGTTTAAAATTTTTGTTAAAAGCCCTTCCATATATCCTTTCAATGCTGTAATTTTTTCATCTTTTAAAGAACATTCTCGTTGAAGTTCTTGAATGATAGATAACATTTCCTCTTTTGATAATGTTATATCAGCTTGTGATGTAACGCCTGATGATGAGTTTAACGAATTAATGTCATGGGATGGATAACCCTTTTCTGTTGATATTATATTATAAATATTTGTATTATCAGGAAGATTATTTTTATAATGTTGCGAATTTCTTTTTTCTTCATAAACACCTTCAAATGTCATATTACTTTTACTTTTACCCTTTGATGAAAATATATTTTTTTTTAAAAAATTACTACTAACAGAAGAAGATTCTTTAATTGACTTTTGTGGTTGTTGTTGAAGTGGTAAAGTTTTAGAGTTATTAGTATATTGTAATTGTGTTAATGAAGGATTACGTGATATAGAATAATTAGATTTATCTTCAACCCCAGGTAGTACAGGTGAATCGGAACCAAATGCTAAGGCATCAGAACATATTGAAGAAAATGAACCACGTCTAGAAAGACTAAAAGATGCTAATGATTGTGTATCCTTATTTTTTTTCTTTCCAAAATGCATTTTTCTTTTTAATTTATCTATGCGACTTTCTTTCACTCCAAATGAGTTTAAAGAATACATTGAAACAGCTGAAACAAGGGACCTATTAAATTTAAAACCAATCATTATTTTTCCTCTCTCCTTTATGTCATTTTTTTTCTTTTTTAATGGAAACCAAGATGGTTCTTCAAAACCAATTAATTCTTGTAGATAAAATGTCATATTTGCTAATACTTCAGATGATGATGATGAATCAAGCTTTGAATAATTTTCTACCAGTATTGTTAATTTAGTATCATCAGGTTGAATGTTACTATAAATTATATATAAAAGAAATAAGTATAAACCATTATAATAATGTTATTATTTCAATAAAAAATTAAAACTTACAATTCACAATTTTGATCCCATTGAACAGTATTATTAGTTGTAGAAACACGATCTGTTGATACTTCACTTTTCCATGATCCTTTACCAGTAACTTTTAAGACAACCGACACATTTAATGGTTGATTCTTTTTACTGACTAATCCTTCTGCTTTTACAACTTAAAAAAATATATATTAAAAAAATTATTACAAACAGTTGATATTTATATTTATTATATATTAAATGCAATTATTATGACTCATTATTTCTTTAAATCAATATGATAAAAATTTATTATATAAATATTTTCTTTGAAACTATATATACATTATAAAATATTTTGTAAAATACATATGAAGACAATAGAAATAAGATTAATATTTAAAAATAAAAAATAACATACCATGAACAATAAAATTACCTTCACTTGACGTCATCATTATACATTAAAATGTAATATATAAATATTTTATATATATAATAAAAATAAACTCTAATAAAAAAAATTCTTGTTTTTTTTTGTAATTTGAAAAGATTTTAACAAAATATATAATTATATATTTGAAAAATTGTTATATAAAATAATATACAGAAAAACGATGATTGTTGTCTGGTAGAATGTTATGATTATAATTGTCAATATTATTATTACAAGAACAGATACACCTTACCACTGAAATGTAGTATTAGTTTAATATTACTTTTACATATGATATTTTAAACCTACACCAAAACGATAATAAAAGTTGATTTTGTAAGTGGAAGAAGAAGGTAGAAAAGAGAGAGAGTGAGTTGGAAAAATAGAAAAATTGAATATACGATCAATATAATAAATATTCTTTTTATTGTTATATAAAACTAGTGAAGAATTGAATGAGTTACATATATATAATATTTGAAATTTTTTTCATTGTAAAAATAATCGTCTTATAAAAATTTTAAAACACCTAGTGTTAGATGGTCAAATTTTCTCAATATATACTTTTTTTTTATATGATCACTAGCATTATATTTTATATAACAATCAAAAGAAAGAGATAAAGTAAATGATCTAAAATGAATAATAAATCAAAATAGAGAAATGTTTTAACATAATGTATATGATGTTATTTACATAAAAACAATTTTTTATGAAAATCAAATTCATTAATAAATTACTTTTGATAAATATAAAAATATATTTTTTGATTCATGTACTTTATATTTGAGTATTTATTTTTGATTGATATAATTTTTTTTATTAATAAAATAAAAAGAAACAGTTATTTCACATTTTTATTTAATTAAAACTATATATACTAAAATGTATATTAAAATAAATAATAGTTATAAAATATCCAGTTTAATTTATTTTTTATATCTTCTATCATTCACTGTAAATTAAGAAAATTTTCTTTCTAGAATTTTTGTTTATAGTTCTTTGTGGAAAGATGTTGCACAATAGAAAAAATTTATTGTCATGAAAAAAATATACTATACTTTTATTAATAAAATTAATTCTTTAATTTTTTTTTAACTTTTTTATTTATACTTTTATTGTGAATATTATTAAGATTAATTTTTCTCTTTTTAAATTTTATTAAGTTTACCAACATTAAAAATATAAATAATATATTAATCCTCTTTTTTTTTAAATAGGTATTAAAAAGAAAAAAAGATTGCATATAAAAAAAAAAATCCTATAAAATATGGGTCAAAATAGTGAGGATATTGTATTGGAGGTACCTCCATTACAGAATATCCACGAAAAATCATTAATTGATGCATATCCATCTTTAATCGTTAGAGTAAGTAGAATATTTTTTATCATCGTTTCCTAATAATTTATTTTTTTAGGGTGGAATAATTTTTACAGGCCTACTTAGTCTTGGTGTTTATCTTAAAACATCTCCATCTGTAAGTGAATAATTAATTATCTTTTCTATCATTAGAATAAAATATATATATTTTTTAAAACATTTTTTTGCAGTTCCGTCGTTTTAAACACGTCAATCAAATACCAAAGATTTTTTTTGATAAAGAAATTGTAATGAAAGGTATTGTTAAAAATATTTCATCAACAGGAAAATTTAATATTGAGCATTTACCATTAATAAAAGTTCCATTAATCAATACCTCAAAAGGTATAAAACCAATTAATGTTAATCTTGCTGGTGTTGAATTAAGTGATGATGGTATAAATATGATAACAAAAAATATGAAAATTACTAATAAAATAGTTAATTTTAAAGTTATCAAACCAACATTAAATGACAAAAATTGTGTTGATGGTGAAATTATCGTTAAAACTTCCCCATTTACAGAAGTTAATTTGTCACAATATTTAGTTAGAAAAGGATTTGCAAAAATATTTAAACCAACAAATGAGGATCATGTTAAAACAATTGAAAATAATAAAGTATATGCTAATTTAATTAAAAACCTTTTAATATCAGAAGAGATTGCTGATAAAAGAGGTATTGGTGTCTGGGAAAAACAATCATGGGTTGAGGATGTTCAAACGATTTCAGGAAATACAGTAAACTACTTAAAAAATTCACCATTAATTAAATTAAGTGTATGTTTTAAATTATATTACAAAATTGTTTTATTTAATTGTTAATGTAATACTTTTTTTAGTCATCAACTGGAACAATATTAAAAAATGCTAGTTATGTTATTTTTGTTACTTTATCAACAACATACCATACTATTTTAGCTACAATATCATATACAAAAGATGGGTATGTTAAATTAGCAAATATTATAACAAAAATTGCCAATAGTTATAATAAATCAACAATAAGAAAAAATGTAAAATAATTCACGTTTATAGGATTTTTTTTTAAATAGAAAAAATAGAAAAATAAATAATTGCTTTTCTTTTATTTATATAATTAATTTTTTTTTTCTATAATTATTACATTTACTGATAACAAATTGGATCATTTTACTTTATTCTTATTTTTTCAGTAAATTATGTAAATAAATTTAATAAAAACTTTTATTTACTAAAATAAGAAATAATATAAAATATATAATTAAATATCTATTTTTTTTTAATTATATTTTTTTAATGTTAATATTTATAAAAATTGGTTATATTTAATATCATATGTCTAAGTTCAAATTGTTATATAACAAAAATGACTATATATATAGGTAACTCAAAGTAAATAGTTTATTTATAAAATTATTATAACTCTAATAATATAATTTAACAATTGTTGTAAACTAATAAAGGATAAAGCTCTTAGTAGTTGTAAAAACGATTGGCTACTTATAAAATGCTTTATATATAATATTTTAATTTAAAAAAATGTTAAAAAATTTTCTAAAGAAAATTTAATAAAAATTAATATTTTATGATTTATGTGTATAATAAATTTTTTTTCTATATGCTATTTTGCATTATTATTTTTGTAAACCAATAAATTATATTAATAAATCAAATATAAATTAAAATGACTTTTAAAAACATGTAATAACATAACTAGATAAAAATTATTAAATAATTAATTTATAATAAAAAAATATTAGTTGTAATGTCAAAAAAAGAAATTTTATTTCTTTTAGATAATTATTATTAATATTTTTTTAATAAAATCATATTTCAATCAAAAAAATATAAATTATAAACGTAAATATACAGGATGTATAAAAATAAACCCGGAAATTATTTAAACTTTAATAACTTTTTTTTCACTCAACATTTTTAAATGATTTTTTTTATCTTACAGAGAATCATCTATAGAATTATATAAACAATTAATGAAAAATGAAACATTTAAAATTTTCTCATTTTTTTTTTTTAAATATTTTTAAAAATACATTTTTTAAATTACTAAAATGTTTCTAATTCTTATCTTTTAATAGTTTGAAAGCATTTTTTTTTTGTAAAAAATGACTTTATTTAAAAATTTTTAAGAGAATATTTTAACATAAAAATTTTTGAATTTACTAATTTTCAAAATATAATTTTTTGTATTATTTCTCTTGTTTCTAATAACGTGGAAAACATTAAGATGACGTTATTGTTGATACCTTATATAATAAGATTTAAAAATAAAGATGTTTATATTAAAAAAGTTAATATAAATATCATAATATAGCTGTAAAATTAGTTTAGTTTAAAGTTGTTTTTTAAGAATGTTCTTGTAATATATTATACTTTAAACAATTTTATATCAGATAAAAAAAAATCATAAAAAAATATCCAGTAGAAAAAAAGTTATTAAAGTTTTAAAAACTGCCGGGTTAATTTTTACAAACTATGTATATATAATTAGTAATTTTAATAAAAAAAACTTTTTTATAGCATTTTAAAAATTAATTAAAACAATTTAAAAAGTAAGATAATTTATTTAAGATATTGCCAACAAAAAATTGTATTACTATTAAAAGATGTTTATGTGAAACACCAAATAATAAGTAATTTAAAGATAAAAATTTAATAAAAGTTTATATTTCTTAATTTATTTTTTCCAAAACAATGGAATTTATATATAATAATTTACATTATAATAAACTAACATGTATACGTAGTAAATTTGCAATTCATTTCTGAAAAATAATTTAATAAAATCTACATATTTAATAACAAAATACCTACAACAATATAACTGTAACATTACATTTCAACATAAAATATTCTTCATTTCTAATATTTGACATATAAGTGACACTTTGTTTTCACTTTATTCTATATTAATAAAAATGTAAGAATATTTGGAAAAACAGGAATATTCATAAACAATCTAATTACAAAAATGACACAGCAAAAATATTTTTTGTATAAAAATTTTTAAATTCTCGCTAGATTTTCCATTATCCAATCATTTTCATCCTTATCATTATTTGCATCATTTTCTATTAGTTTTGCGGCACTTCTACTTTTTTTTAAAAATTCAGTAAACATACTTTCATAATTCTCTCCATTTAATGTTTTTTTAATTCTATCTTTATGAAGTTTTTTTGCAGCACTACAAACATTATCCAAAAATAATGGGCCACTTCTTTTGACAATATAATCATACAAATGGCTCGGTATTTCAGCTTCAGGATCATCAATATATGTTAAAATATAATTTATACCATTGTCAAAGAAACCTTTACCGGGTATACATTCAACAACCATTGTTGAGATATAATTAGATACTCTTACTGAATTTTTATCATTATCTTCATACTCAGTAGAATTGAGACCTTTAGAATATAAAATGACTTTAAAATTTTCTTCATCAACCTCCATTAAACGTTTGTATATGTATAATCTTGATGACATTGGCCATGGAAATTTAGCCACCCATTTAACAATTGCCTTTTTACCATACTCCTCATCATAAATTTGTTTTAAACAAGATACATTTGAATCCCATGATAAACGATAATTTAAATCAAACTAAAAATTAATGTAAAATAACAAAAATATATTTATATAATAAAAGTAATAATATTATATTAAAACAAACCTGTGCATCTACAAAATCACATAGTGATATGTCATCATATCTCCCTATACATCTATACTCCCATAACTCTTTACCATTAAAATTTCTTTTTCTTCTAAGAACCTTCAACCCATGTTGATAATGAAGCAATTCCCAACCTTCTTTTATTTGTTCTTCATTTAAAGTTTTTATAGTTAAGTCATTTGAATGGATACTAAAAAATAATAAACATATTAAAATAAAAATACTCCTAATATACGTACTATTTAGCATTTTCATCTAGCATTTCTGTTAATCTTTTATCATCATCCTTTACAAATATTCCTGATAACCCCCCAACAAGTGCATATAAATATGATTTAGAAAAATATTTTACTTTCTTGTTGTTATTATTATAATCATAATGATAATATCTTTTGCTAATAGATGTACAATGTTGAAATCTCTTAAAAAATAGCATGTTACATTTTTGTTAAATTTTTATAAAGATATAATATTCCAAAAATAAACTAACCTTTCCATCTTTAATAATAAAAGGGAGTACCCTTAAACGACTAAAAGAGATTTTTTTAAAAAATCTCCCTATCATAATAATAATTAATATATTTATTTGTATTAAAAAAAGAATCCTATATAAACCGATGTTTTAAATATTTAATTGGTGAAATACATATCATTTTACGAGATTTCTTAAAACGAAAGATATGTTAATATGTATACTTCTTAAAGAAATATAATGGAAAAAAATAGTATAATTAATAATATATTAATATATAAAAAAATTAAAAGAAATACCAAGTGTTTTATTCTTTTTTTATACTATTATTCGATGGAATGGTTTCTAAAAAAAAAGACAAAAATTAATAACAATTATTATATATAAGCAATAAAAAAACATTAGCAATTTTTTCATTTCATATCATATTTATAAGCATGATAGGCAGTTTACGAGATATCAAAAAAGAAAAAAAAGTTTTTCTTATTATGTTTAAATTTTTTGAAGACTAAAAATGATAAATTAGAGATTGTCCACTTTATAACAGAGATTGATTTTTTTTAATTGACTATCAACTGGTAAATTAAATAGCGTAAAGAAAACACAGTGGATAGTTATCTGTATATTATTATTTACTATTAGTTATTATTTGTTATTATTTCATTATAAAAAAAATTTGAATAAAATTGTTGTTTAGTAGCCTAAGATGGAGAAAAGGTAGTTTTCGTTTTATCACAAAATTTGCATTTGTTGCTACTTTTACTATTTTTTAAGTGATTATTATCTTGGAACTAAAGGTACTGAATTATTGAGGACTTGTGGCGGAGGAGCTTCAAATTCATTGAGACATATAACTTCAAGCTAAAAATAAATAAAAATTATTAAAAATAACAAAAAAAAAAAAAAACATACAACACGTAAGCCTTTCTTCATTGGATTTACGACAAAAAGTTTTCTTTGTATAAAAACGGTTTTATTTTTATCTTCAATATACCTCATAATTGAATTAAGTTTTTTTTGATATTTAGATTGAAAAAAAAGAGTTGACAAATAGCAAGTAAAACAGTTAATTATCGTTTCACCAACAGATTGAATATCAATAGACGATGCTTCAGCAAATTTTGCATTAATAGTTGTTATAAAATCAATCCATATTTCTTTTTCACATCTATCAGCTATTAATCCTGATATTTCTGTACTAAATTTAACATGAATACCATCACTATAATCACGAAGGATAAATGATCTTTTACAATCTGAAAGATTTATTCCTTTTGTCGTTATCATTAGCTCCTGTAGCTCACTCATCCTCTTTTTCTTTTTTCTCCTTTATATACTTTTTTTTTAAAAAAACTCCTTTCTGTATAAAAAATAAAATAATTATATAAATATATTGCTAATAAATTTTAAATAAATGTTATAAATAAAAAGTAATTTATATGATAAATATAATATAATGCTATTTTATAATATTAAAATATATATATATGTTAAATATTAAAAAAAAATATAAACAAAAGGTTAATAACCTATAATTTTTTTTTATCATTAGTGAATTATTCACAATATGATATACATTTTTTTGTGATTTTTTTTAATATAAATAAAAGTGAAAAAGTTTTTAATAATAAATATAAAAGTGTATATGTATGTATATAATAATAATAAAAAAAATGATAATATTTAAAAATGCCTTATAATGTATATATATATATATATATATACATAAATATTATATTACATATCAAAATTAATATGATTGAATAAATAATTGATAAAGGCAATTATATATGTGCATATATATTGAAAATATATATATATTCTACTTTGTTAAAGTTTTTTTTTTGTTTTTTCAAATGAATTTAAATGCTCATAGAGTGAATTGATAAAATTTTCTGTAATCCTTTGTTATTTTTAAAATTTGTTTGTTTTTATGTTTGATTTTTTTTATTCAATAAGTTTTCTCTAAAATTAGTCATCATTTTAATTACTTAAGGATACATTTGTTGTGAATTGTACTGCTGTTGCGTTTGATTACATTGTTGTGGTTGTTGTTGATTTATCATACCCATATTCACATTTTGATGTTGTTGCGAATTTCTGTATCTAAAATGTATAAAAAAATAAATATATTTTTTTAGTAAATTAACGTTTGGAGAAATAATATATAAATTTTAGAGGCTAAGTTTTAACAGGTATACAATATATGTAAATAAAAAAGCTACTTACAGCATCTCTTGACGTTGACTTGGTTCAAATGTATTCATTATTGGTCCTTGGTTATGTTGTGCTTGTCCACTCGTTCCCATACCTATTTGTTGATGTTGTGATGGTGGTCCACCTTGTTGTTGTGATCCCATCATACTTTGAGAAAGTTGTTGACATGGGAGATGCATTCCTGGACCTGGATTTGTTTTTTGTTTAAGCATGTCTTTAAGAAGTTTTTTTGTTTCTAATGGTGCTTCTGATCCTGCTCTCATATTTCCTCTATCAATCACCATATTTGAATTAATTGAGGACATTCTATTTGGATTAATTCCTTGCATTTCCTTATTTATAGACCCTTGTTGAGGATGTTGAATGTTCCAATGTTGTTGCTGAGATGAAGACATCATTGATTGATTAGGATTTCCCATTATTTGTGGTGGATTTCCTATTTGTTGTTGTGATGAAAGAGATTGTTGCTGTTGATTATGCATTTGTTGCTGCATTGGTGGTATTTGCTGTTGATGACCAGGAATTTGTTGGTGATGTCCACTCATTTGTTGTTGCATTCCACTAATAGGTTGTTGTTGCTGAGGATTATGCATTGATCCACGTTGATTACTTATTTGATTTTGATTTCCACTTATTTGTTGTTGTGAATTTCCCATTTGTTGTAATCTTTGTTGTTGTTGAAGAGGTAACCCTCCATCTTGAATGTGGCGTTGTTGTGCTATTTGTTGTTGTTGTTGTTGCGTCTGTTGATTTATCATATTTTGATGTATCATGCGTTGTTGATTAGACATATTACTATGCATAGAGCTGCTCATATTACTAGGAATATTATTGTTATTACTCATACCACTAGCCATATTTCCGCTTATATTTGATGATATTCCACTATTCATAGATGTTCCCATATTGTTTTGAATATTTGTATTCATATTATTTAACATATTACTTGGCATGTTACCACTACCGGATGATTGTTGTTGTGTTTGTTGTTGATGAGGTTGTGGTCCTGGAAGATTTTGTGGTTTCATACCTAATCCCATAATATTTTGTCCTAATGGTTTTTGCATTCCACTATTATTATTTTGTCCATACATTTTTTGATTAATGTTTTGTTGCATTGATGATTGTTGTTGTCCCATTGAAGTTTGTCTCATTCCACTATTTATATTTTGTTGAACATGCGATGGTACATTAGATGATTGATTATTTGAAGACATCATAGATTTTTGTTGCTGTTGTTGTTGAATAGCTCCTTGCTGTGGATTATTTGTTATTCCCAAATTTTTATTATACTGTTGATTTGGTGGAATATTTTGTGTGGTATTTGGATTATTTAATACTTGTTGCAAAATGTTATTTTTTGGAATATTAGATGATTGTTGTTGTCCTGATGGCATATTCATTGTTATATTCTGTTGATTCGGAGGTATATTCATATTTGAATTTTGTTGATTTACAGACATGTTCATTGTATTATTATGTCTATTATCTGTTACACCCATCATATTTCTTTGTTGATTTGAAGGCATATTTATTGAATTACCACTTATATTACCTTGCATTGTCATAGAAGTTGATTGTTGTTGATTACTAGGTAAATTCATAGATGAAGCTTGTTGATTTAAAGACATATTATATGGTGGTGGTTGTTGTTGTGAAGAATGATTACTTCTACTCAATGAAGAATTTTGTGGTTGACTAGGCATATTCATATTATTTATTTGATTATTAGATATGTTAGTAATACTTCCATGTTGAGAATTAGACACACCTACCATATTTCCTTGTTGATGACTTTCTATATTGATTGATGAACTTTTCTGAGAACCAACCATATTTATTAAATTTTGTGATTGTTGTTGATGAACAGGATGATTCATATTATTTGATTGTTGAAGTCCTAACATATTTATTGAATTAGATGTTGGACCACCAGAAATATTTACTGATCCAGTTTGAGGATTTCTTGGTAAATTAATTGAATTAACATTTTGTTGTGGTAACCGTGATTGTGGTTGATTTTGTGATGCTATTTTTGAAGGACCTGAATTAGTTATAAACATATTAGAAGGTTGTTGTTGATTCATTCCTATATTACTATTATTTTGATTTAATTGACTTGTTTGATGAGAAGTATTTTGATTTAAATGACTACCTTGATTATGATGCATTCCTTGTGATTGATGATGAGAATTTTGATTCGAATGGTTGCTTTGTTCATGAACATTATTTTGTGAAGATATATTTCCTTGATTATACATATTTCCTTGGCTTACTAAAGATCCTTGGTTTGGTATATTTCCTTGATTATTAATATTACTTTGTCCAGGCATTCCACTTTGATTAAGAATATTTCCTTGATTAGGTATATTATTTTTATGTGTAATATTTTGTGACAATCCCATATTTCCTTGTGAATTGAAACTTCCTTGATTTCCAAAATTTGGTAATTGTTGTGCTTGTTGATTATTATCAAATGATCTCATATTTATTGGTTGCTGTCCTGACTGTACCATAGTTGGCTGATTTTCATGAAGTATTGGTGGTGAAAGTAAATCATTGCCTTTTAAATCTTTTCGTTTTTTAGTTGGTGTTTTTATACCAGAATTTGGATTTGGATGTGGTCTTCTTCTATTGCCTTTACCAAGATTACCAGATGCAATTAATACAGGTGGTTGTGAATCAGTTTGCATAGGTTCTTGTTGTGGCATGTCTCTTGAAAAAGTTCTTTCATCATTAAAATGCATTTTCTTTTGAGTCATATTATTATTACCACTGTTAATTTCAGATAATTGTATCCCCATTCCAACATCTTGTGAAGAAAATGACTTTTGAATTGGATGTTGTGATGAATTATATGATTGTTGAGATTTTTTGACATTTGATAAGTTAGATGAAATCATTTGTTGTAAATCATTTGATAATATATGCCTATTATGCATAGATGATTGTTGAATTGAATTTTGTGATATTTGTTGAGAAATAATTTCATTTTTGTTGGGTGATTCATTTTTATGCTTAGATAATGGTGGTACTTGATTTAATTGATCTATAGAATGTGAAGCTTGATCAATAAGATTTGGTGGTTTAGATTGTATTGATCCAATATGACCAGGACCATTCTGTGGTATTGAAGGAAAATTAACATCATGCATCACTTCTTTTGAAATTTTTGGCATATCAGAAAGTGGTTGTTTAATATCAATAGGTATATTTTGTGAATCTTTAATTATACTTCCTGGTGAAGATGATGGTTTGTCTGGTGTATGTGCTAATATAGCTGCTATTTGTGGATTAGAAGTTATAGTTGAATTAGTTGATATTGATGGATTCATTAATGGACGTGGTGGCATTAATTTAATCTTTTCTTTATCTTTTTCTTCTTTAGGTATTATTGTTATTTCAACTTCAGGATGACGATACATAAAATTTTTAGTTAATTCTTTACCTTCACCAATAATAGGAGCTCTAGGAAATAATCGATAGTGATCATGGAATGAGAGACGTATTAAAAGATCAATACTAACTTTAGGTACATAGTCTGCCAATACTGCTTGATAGAATGAATAGTTGACTGTCTTCCTTCCAAGTAATTCATGAAAGAATGATTGAACAGTTTCAAAAGTTGTCAATTTTATTTTTTCGACTGGGTAATAGCCGGTTCGGTTAATTAATTTCATTGCATTACTACTTGAACAACCAACATTATATGTGTTTTTTGCTTTTCCTATCATTTTATAATAATGATCAAATAAAATATAATCAAATGTTCTTTTTGGAAGAGGTAAAAGTTGTGATAAATGTTGTTTATCAACAGTAAAAGGTCTATCTTGACCTTCTTTTTTAAGTTTTTTACAAAATTGCATATATGTCCAATATCTTGCTCTATAGTAAGCACTTAAAAAAATTAAATTTATTAATATGAAAAATATTTATCAATAAAACAAAAACTTACTGTTCAATATGACGTGATTGAAATTTAAAAGCTGAATTAAATAAAACATTTGTTAATGCATCATAACATATATTATAAAATTTTCCTTCTCTTTCTGGATGAAAAACTTCAAAATAAAGTAATTGCCAAAATAATATAGCCCATGGTTCCATTGTTGGCATAGTTGATAATTGATCCATCATTCCAGCAACAATAATAACTCTTAAAATAAGTCCTTCTTTATCAGATATTAAATGTGAACGTAACAATCTTCTTGAAACAAAATCTTTCATTAAACTTGATAAATAACCATATAAACCTTGAAGTAAAGCATACGTTGTTTGTGGTTCTTTATTTAAAATAGTTTGAAGAAATTTTAAAAATGGTGTTATATGTAAAAGATGTGACATTTGTTCCATTCTTAGTGCATAGTTATTTTTTGTATATTTAGATGTTATAATAAATGAAAATTCTTTTAATACAGCAGCAGATAATGTTGTAACATGCATTTTATAATATGCTGATCTTGTTCTTGGTATCCAAACTTTTGGAAACATCATAACAAGATTTTCTATTAAGTATAAATTTTTAATTGTTTCTAAACGGAAACGAGTATCAGTTTTAAAATCAATATGTTTTTTAAATGAATTACTTGTTTTAACAAAAACATCACTAATTCCTTTGGCTATTTCTGTTATTAATTGATCACAATAATATATACGTTGTGGATAATTTTTCATTTGTGGTCTTCTTGTACTATCTGTCATAATTCCCCATAAATCCCAAAAAACAGTTTTAAAATTCCATATATTTAATGATGATAAACATCTTTCGATATAAGCTTTTTTAGAAGAGTTTTCTGCACAAGAAATATTCATAAGTTTAGCTCTTCTATCACCTTTTCTTCTTGATATATAATTTAATAATATTCCTGGTATACCAAAATTTTTTAAAAGAATTTTTTTAAATTGTTGCCAATTACCATCTCTATTAAGTATACCAAAATGCATCTTTTGATAAAACCATGGTTGTTCAGAAATAAATAATAAACAAGCACGTAAAAAATGATTAACTCTTATTTTTTTTGGTGCTCTATTTTTTCTAAGTTTTCTTATTGGTCTATTAACCATAACAAATAATCTTATTAAGGGAAAAATAACACTATCAAGTTCTCTTGGAAATAATACATTACATGCTTTAAAATCACTAAGTTTTTTAACAATTGGTCTTTTAACTTCTGTTAAACCACTATATCCTCTAGGAAGTTTAAAAGGATCATGATATCCAGTAACAATTTTTGTACATATTAATGCAGAAAGAATAACTTTTTGATAACCATATTTTGATCTGTTATATGTACCTCTAAATGCATAAACTAATGATGATTTTATTAATTTTCCTATTAATTCATGTGGACGAAAAGTAAAACGTGCTGCTAATATTGCGACAAATGTTGACAATGCATAATGTGTTGTTGTACGTGATACATTGAAAATTTTATGAACACCTCTATACATACTTTGTGGATTATTTGATATTGAACATAACTCAACAATTGCTGATATCCATTCATTTTCAAGATTTAGTAATGCTGAAACATTAGCACAATAATTTGCTACAGCACTAATTTTATTAATTTTTCTTCCAAGTGTTTTAATTATATTTATTGCTGATAAAACAAATGAAATTCTACAATTAATACCATTATTGTTAACTCCTTTAATAAGTGATCTTATTTCATTAAATGGTAATAATGTGGGTGCTGAATTAAGATATTTACTAAAAAAATATTTTTTAACTTGTACACGAGGTTGCTCTATTTTTATATCAATAAATTTTTTAGGATAAAGTTTTTCAAAATCTTCAACACAGCCAAGTAATTGATTAGGTTTAGCTAATCCATGAATAATAAGATAATATTTACATTGACTAATAAAAACACTAATATTTGCATCATATCCAGTACGTGGATAACTTTGTAATGTTATGGTATTTTCAATTGTTTGATATAATCCATTAATAATACTAATAGCATTTGGATGATTTAAAAAATATAATAAATGTTCACTAAGATATGCTACTATTGTAAAAGCATATCCTTTTGTAATGATACCAGGAATAAAATTATAATATCTATTAAGCATAATATCTTCTAATTTTGATATTTTAGGTAAAATCTCTAAAATATAATTTATCATTCCACCAATATTCATTGATATACAAAACATTCTTAAAATATAATCTAAACCATCTGAACCAGGTAAAATATCATTAGTATTTTCAATAAAAGTAACAAGATATTCTTTAAAATTATCACTAACCCAATATGTTATTAATGTTTGATCATAATATGTTTGTCTACGAAAACGACGTAAAATATCACCACAATTTTTATATCCTTTAATATCATGATACTCATGAAAATGTATATTTGTTTTATTTGTTTCTATTTTAAAATAATAAAGTTTTTTCCATACTTTTATTATTCCACGTGCTATTTCTTTTATATAATTTATATGTTCATTTTTTTGAATTGATATACCAAACATTAGTTTGTCACGAAAATAAATATCTTCTCTATTATATATTGATGGTAATATTGGTAATTGAAGAATTATACGTTCTTCTGGTGTTACACCTTCTAAATTTAATAATGTATGTTTTTCTGAATCTCTACGATAAAATTGTAAAGCATATCTTGATGACATTGAGATATTCTTATTCCATGTTGGATGGAAATCTCTTTCATAATTTTCACCATAAACATATTTAATAGTTTTTCTCCATAAACAATTATCTTTCTCTATTCTTCCTTTTTTTATCCAATAATCTAATAATTTTTTATAACTAATTAAACCAAATGATTGAAAATCATTAAGTAATAATATAAAATTTCTAAATTCATATCCATAATTACAATAACCAAGTTTTGGAGCTTCTGAATAAATATAATCATTCAAAATATTTATCATTACTTTTGATTTATCACTAACATCCTTTAAATGTATAGAAAATAAACGTACAACTAAAGAAACACGATGTGTTCCATCACGTTGAGATGTTATAGACCAATGAATTAACATTCTTCTTCTAAGTATTATTTCAATATTATCATCCATTTTCATTGTACATTTTAAAATATCATCATGTAAATTTATCAATTCTTCATCATTAAGTAAAAAAACATTATCTAATGTTTCTAATATTTTTAATATTATATTAACAAGTTCTGAACAATATGTTTTACCAGATATGACTTCATGCCATTGATATTTCATATCAATACTACGTTCAATAATTTCATTAATCTTAGGTTTCATTAATTCAATCAATTTAGGTGGAAGCAAATTTGCTTCTTTACACATAATATCGAATGGACATGATAACTCATCTAATGGTGAACCACCTAATTCATCATAAATTTTAACACCAGTAAATTTTTTAATATAAATCATATGTTTACGTGGTAATGCTTGTGGGCATTCAGTAATAATTGAATATAACATTCCTGTCATACTATTAATAATACCACGATGGTTTTCACATTTAATAATCTCAGTTAACGATTCCCCAGCAGTTAAAGGTTTTCCAGTAATATTCATGTAATCATAATGATATTGTTGAAATCTTCGGCAAATTATAAAAGCCATCCTTCTAGAGATAATAATATTTTGCGTAACATAATGAATAAATTGACTAACAAACAAAAACAATATTTTAAATCTTTGCGGCTTATCAAGTGGAAAATTTTGATATTTATTAAGAAGATCTATCATATCAGTTAAAAAATCTTGACGATCTAAAACACCTTCTTCACACATATGTTTTATAAGAAGTGAAAAATAATTCCATCTATCTGATTTTTCATCTTCATTCTTATCATCATTATAAAAATTATTAAATGTATAAATTATTAAACCACTTATCAAACTTTGTACATATTCTAAAGCGCTTTGTAAAGCTTGAGATTTTTTTGGTGGTTTTGATATTATTGGTATATGTGTTGCTTTAAATATAGCAACTATTTTAATAAACCATATTGCTTTAACTATTGGTACACGATAATCAAAAAGATATTTAAGAAAATCTTCGTTTTTATCAAATTGAGGAAATCTTTTAATAAGTCCATATAATGCTTTTCCTTTAGAAAGATCTTCAAAAAATTGTGGAATACTTGGACATTTTGGTATTTTCTGAAATTATTTTAATATAATAAATAACTATTTATAACATACATTTAAAAAATTCCATTCATTAACTGTAAATGCTTTTGTCACTAAAGATCTTTTACCAGATTTAGGATTATCATAAGATCTTTTTCTCATAATAGTAATAAGAAAATTATTTGCCTTTTTAATAGTATCCTCTAATTTAGAATCAATTTTTGATATCTTTTGATTATAAATAAGTGATTCATGTTCATATGAATGTTGTGGATAAATATATCCTTTTCTAATACGATCATGACTACTTAAATTATCCTCATCTTGTTTTGAATCTTGAGGAAATATATCAAAATGTCTTCCTCGGGATGCTTTACGAATAGGTCTTTTCTCTGATGATTCTGTATTCCAATTCGTCACTTTGTAACTTCTATTTGAGTTAAACATTTTGTTAACTTTTTTTTTTTTGAAAATTTAAACTTTAACAGAGGTAATTTTTGTTATACATCACGTTGTGTTGTATGGGATATATTATGTTAAATTTATAAAAAAAATATATTGCTCGTAATTTTTAATTTATCAGGAATATAGTTATAGGCTAGTAAATTGTTCAAAAAACCAAAAGTGGTTTGTATATATATATATTAGTTTATTTCTAAAAATAAATTATTTATTTTAAAAATATTTTATATTAAAAATTAAAAAATAAAAAATCTAATATAAATAAAAAGATTTCTATTAGAATGTGAATGTTATTATAAGATAGTTTTAAAAAAAAATTGAGTAGTTTAAATGCAAGTATTGTTTACAAGGATACATTGTTCCAAAAAGTGTGCGCAATAGAACGAAAGTTATCTTTGTAGTAATGTTTGTGTGTGTGTGTATTTTTATATTAGTATGTATGTTAACAAGATACAAGAATACACCACATATTTTAATATTATAGATATGTATTAAGCTTTGCTATACGTAGAAAAATATGTGAAGTGTTGAATTGATATTATATATTAAATTCTTGTATCTTTATCGAATGTCCTGTATATATCTATACAGATAAATATATATGGAATTTATAGTTATAGGTAATAAAATAATATAAATATATATATTTTTTTTATTTTATTATTACATACAATTTCATATACAAAAATAAAAAATAAATTATAACAAATTTTTTAACATATATTTATTTACTAATACCCTATAAAAATAATAAATTTGGAAAGGGGGAAATAATAAAAATGATATAATACAAAAATGTTAAAATTAAAAAAATTTGTTTTAATATATATATAAAAATAGAAAAGAAAATGTAAAAATAAAATAATAGTTAGAAAATATTTTTAAAATGTCAAGAATGTATTTAAATAAAACTAACAACTTTTATAATATAAAAATATATAATTTATCAAAGTTACTTATAATTAACATTATTATTATAAGAAAATAAAATAAGAAACATGAATAATATATTAAAAAAAATTTTTTCTTTTTTGTTATTTTTATTATTCTAAAAGATAAACATTTTAAAGTTATTCATTTAATTTTAAACGTAAGAATTTTTTTTTATATCAATATATATGTTATATGCATATTTTAATATACTATAAAAATAATTGTAAATAATAAATCTATTATTTAAATGTTATAAATTATAATTAAGATTTAATGATATATTTTAAAAAATTTTTAAATGTAATATTTCTTTTAAAAATAAATAATGTGATTTAAAAAACAAAATATTTATATTTATATGTCAATGTTAATGCTTTTAACAAATTTATTTCTAATATAATAACTATTTTAATGATATTTTTTTTTATCTACTTACAAATTTTATTTTAACTTTTAACTAATATTACAGCTTTATTAATTTTTGTTTAAATTATCCAATCACAAAAACAAAAAAAATTTTTTTTGCTTTAGAATTTATAAAGAAATCTTTTATTGTAATTTAATAGAACTTTAAACTATATTGATAAACATTAAAAATATGTTTTATTAAACTAAATATAAATTTAAAAATGTTGTTTTTTATAAATACTTCTTTTTTTTTAAATTAATTTTTAATACTTTGTTGTAAAAGAAAATAAATAGTAAAATAATTTTTATAATGAAAATATTTACGAATATGTACCTATAATCATATTATTATAACAATATATGTATATAAAAAATTATAAGTGATTATTTGAGGCGTTTAAAAATCACATAGAAAAAACGTTTAATCAATGTATTTTAAATTAAAAATCACTAAATAAATATAATATTTGATTTATAGATTTAATTAAAATATAATTATTTTAATGTACATATTACTATCATTTCAAAGTCAAATGATAAGAAAAAATATATTTAGAAAAGAAATACATTTTAACATTAAAAGGATTGTTTAAATTATATTTATACATATATATATTTTTTTCTATAAAAACAAAAAAAAAAATTTGGTTTTATTATTTAAAATGTTTAGAAACAATTATAAGAAATATCTTTTAAGAAATAGATGCCATGTATATATTTATTTACAAATAAAACAATATGATATATTTTGTGATTTAAAAAAAATATAATTAATCTGGCTTCATTATGTTATCAATGTCATATTTTTTCATTCTTCTTTTTCTTTATAAAAACGACGCATTTTAATAAAATTCTTAAAAAAATAACGTTAAATTTTAAAAAAGATTTTTTTTTTAAATTAATAAAGTAATTATTTAAAATAAAATAAACAAAACAAACCTTAGGTGTTGTAGTAAAACGGTGTTGAACATTTGCTGGAAAGATTATTAAATCTCCATGTTCTGCCATAACACGAACCCAATCACCATCAACTGTCTCTAAATCAAAGTAACAAGCACCTTCCATAATAAGTCTTGCTTCCTCTTTTTCAAATTCTGCTTCTTCAAACATATCAGTTAACTTATCCAAAAAATTGCTTGTTTTTGAAGCGTCAAGCATAAAACTATCCTCTTTATTAAAACCTTTTTCCATTTTCATTAATGTAATTCTTTTTCCCATACTAATAAGATCATTTAAATCTACACGATGATAAACTGCACCAGTTTTTTCTTTAAATTGTTCAGTAGTAAGTAATTTTGGTGGATGAACATGATGTGGTAATCTAGGATCACCAAAAGGGTAAGGCTCCATATACCATATTTGAACCATTATTATGTATTAAAATAAAATATATTACTATAAAATAAAATATGTTAATAAGTTATAAAAATAAAAGGCTTAAATACCTTTTTTTAATTGTATGAACAAGAAGTTTTAGTAATAATAAACAAGAAATTAGTTATGAAAAGGAGGTTGTGTAATAAGTAGTATAATTATAACTTTTTAAAAATACACATTAAAAAATTTCTTTAGTCAACAAGCTTTACCTAAGTAAGGTTGTTAATTAAATAAAAATCATAAATTATTACACAATTTAAATATACTACGCCCATTATTTTAAGAATTATACATGATTAAAATTAATTAACAAAAATATATTTTATTTTTTTATTACTTTACATACAAATATAATAAATCAAAATAAACAAAAAAATATAAAACAAAATTTCATCTCTTCATTATTTAAACATGAATTACTTAATTTTTTTTAAACATATTATATTTTTTAATTTCTAATTGTGTGATCGTCTTTTTTATCAAAGGTTTTTCTCAAATATAATAATTTATATGACGTGATTTTTACATTTTTCCTTTTATATTTCTTCATATAAATATTTACTGCTACATAATGAATAAATATTGTGTCGTTTATATTCACAAACACAAGAAATCAACATAACGTATAAACAATATATAACCTTAAAAGGTTACATTCCATTTAACATAATAAATGTCAATTAAAGACAAATACAATAACAAAAATGACATAATGATTAATTTTATAGCTTTATTTATTTTATTAATATAATAAAAAAAAATAACAATTATAATTGTTATGGTAAAAAAAAATTGATAATAATAAAAAAAAATTTTTTATACTATACTTCGTTAATTAAGTCAAAAGTTAAAATTTTATTTGTAATACATACATGTTTTTACGAAGTTTTTGACTTCAAAATAATATATATATTTTTATTATTATTAAATATACTTGCAATAAATTTCATTTTGTCTTATATTCAAATATGCTTATGACAAATTAAAGAATAAAATTAAAAGTTGATAATAAAACTTAAAAATAAATAGTGAAACGGTAAATTAAATGTATAAAAGTTAAAAATAAAAAGATGAAACATTTAATATTTTTCTTTTATAAAACTACTTTAAAAGAATCCTTTTAAAATATACATATAAAATAATTTTCTTATCATCTTATATAATATATTTAAATAAATTCATTTGGGGGATTTTTTCTTTTTGGTAGTGGTGGAGGCTGAAGTTTAACTTTTTCTGGTATATTTATATTACATCCTTGTAATATATTATCACTTTCAATTGGTAAATGATGAGAAGAGGTATTTTGATTAATAGATATTCTATCATCCGAAGAATTAGTATAAACATTTTTTGAACTCTCTAGACTACTTAAATCTTTTGGTGATCTTTGTGATGAAGTATATATTCGATGATTATCATCATGTATTGATATAAAATCTTGGAAATCACTATTACTGCTATTATTATAACCAAAAAATTCAAATTTTGATAATTGTGGCTAGAAAAATTTATAATATATTTTTTTATAATAATATCTTACCGATATTGAATTACTAAACATTTCTTGAGATTGATTATTTCTTGGGCTACCGGAATTACTACTTGTCAATGAAATTGTATTTGCGCTATTTGGTGTAGTTGGATTAAGAATTTTAATATCATTTTTTTGTCTATTCATTTCGTATTCTCTAGTTCGATCTCTAATAAATGCTGCAACAACATCATAAACAAATTTGTATTGAAATTCTGTTTGAACCATTCCACTACGTTGTGCACGAACCATTTTAACGGCTGTTAAGATATCAATAAAACACCTTAACCCTTGAATTCTAATATATTCTGTTATAATATCAATAACTATAATTGTTCCTGTTCTTCCAATACCAGCAGAACAATGAACAATCATTGGTCCTTGATCAACAGGACATTTATTGTAAGAATATTCATTAATTATTTTTAAAAATGTAACAATTTCATATGGATCTCTTGGACAACCATGATCAGGCCATCCAATATATTGAAAATGATATATTGTTCTTTTACCAATTTTAATTGTTTTATCACCAATATTATTTACAACTTTATATTTATTCACCTCTAAAATACGTATAATGTAATATTTCATATCAATTTTTTCTTCTAAATAAACTTCAATATCATTATATCTTCCTGTTGTTAATACTTTATTATTTTCTGGCCAATATCTTGTACATTTAATTTTCATTCGTTCAATTTCTTTTGTTACCATAACAATAATATAACTTTTCTCCTGCCATACCATCTCCCAAAAATCATTAATTGTATTTGGTAAACAACCTTGGGTGCTTATATAATGTTTATTAATACATGCTAAATCAGGAAATTCATACGATAATATTTCAATGTAATTTCCATTAATATAATCATTCATTTCAATAGTTCCTTCATTTTTTAATTTCACCCGACTAAGGTCATATGGTACAATATTTTTATATCTATTTTTATCTAAATTTTCATCCTTTTTTCCATATTTTTGACTTGTATACATAACTCTTTGTGATTCAGATGCTTGAAGTCTATCAAATTCTGATGACAATAATGTTTTACCATTACGATCAGTTTTAGTTAATTGTTCAATTCTCATATCAATATCAGGTATAAAAATTTTTGTCGTTGCTAAACCTGTTTCTAATCTTAATACATTACCTTTATCCATAATAAGTGGCACTTTACGATGATGTTCAATTAACCTATCCATTGATGGAAATCTTTCACCACCACCAATATCATATGTATCTGATACAACAATTATTTTTAAATGGCATACTTTTCCTTCACCTAACATAACACTCATAGCTAAATCTGTTGGATGTGATTGACTTTGTCTAACTAAAAAAAGACCTTTTTTACTATATTCTTTTAAAAATTTTTCTGCTTCTAATCCTGTAATATTTGGATGAAAATAATTCCAATCATATTTACGAACATTCCAACTTAATGGTCTTGTTAATATAATAATATCACCATTATGTTCTTTAAGATATCCAACATTAGCAATACAATAATTAATAAGTTCTGTAACTGATGTAAAAATATCACAATCTTTAACACTAAAAAAATCACCATTTTTATTTAATTTTACATGTGTTATTCTTGATCCACGATGTATTGAAAGTGAATAAGCATTTTCACCAGTAGAAGATGGTCTAACTAAAAATTCACCCTCAATACCATGCTTTATTAATAATTTTTCAGCTTCTTTTCCTGTAACATTATAAAAAATATTTGGTAAAGTGAAATTTGCTATTCTTAAAAAAAATTAAATATTATAAATAAATATAAACAAAATTACCTTTGTGACATTATTATTAACAATTAATACAACCGTTATTATATTTTAATATAGTGTACAAATATGAATACAAAATTTTTTTCTTTTATTTAAACAAAAAAAGAAATTTTTTTTTTTAGAAAGTTTATATAATATATTGATAATTTATAGTCTTTTAATTAAGCATATTTTTATATACTTTTATAAATAAAATAATAATAATGTAGGATTATAATAATATTACAACAAACTTTTTTCTTTTCTTTCTTTTTTAAATAAAAATAATAAAATGCAATTTTTATTGAAGCGTAAAGATGAAAAAAAAAAAATTTCTAAAATTTATTGTTTATCTAAAAAAAATTTATTTTAAACTTTAAAATTATTTATTTAAAAATTTTAATGACTGTAATTTTGATAAAAATATTTTTATTACAATTAATAATGTAAAATATTCATACTTATATAAAATACAACATGATTGTTGTAAAGTAGTTTGCAACGGTTAATCTTAATAAATGAAACATTTTAAATATTATTTAGTTAATTATTATATATAATTGTTATAAAAAAATTATATATATTATATAATTAATTAATAATTTTTTAATTTTAATTAATTAATATTGATTAAAAATTAAATATAATAAAACATGTATATATTTTTATAATTTATAAATAAATATACATTAAGTTAAAATAGATAACATAAAATTAATTATTAAAATGATATTTATTTATTAAAGTAATATTAAATGCAAAGCCTTATTTTATTTTTTTAGATTATATACATTTTATAAATCAATCCTAATTTAAATGATAATAGATATATTCAAATATATAAATATAAATATATACAATAATATAAGAATAAAAGATAAAACGTTATCATTGACAAATAGGAACATATTCTTCTGTAACATTTTTATCATTTTAAAAGTACTATTTATGTAAATTTATATTAAAAATTATGACAAAAATTTTAAGGTAAATGAAATAATAAATATTTGTACAAATTATTTTTTATCTATTATGATATATAACTTTTTGATAATATATAAAATAATTTAGTAGTAAATATAATAATTAGAATAAAGAAATACATTAATATAACTATTTATTGCATCACTTCAAAAAAATTTTTTTTGACGTTTTCAATATTCTTTCTATTTTTTTTAAAGTATAAATAAAAAAAGATAAAATTATACAAAATAAAACAACAGGTATGCAATGTTAAAATAAATATATTATATAAATTAACAAATAATGTATTTAATTTTAAAATTTAAAATATGTTAATTAATCAAATTAAATGACATTTTTCTTGCAAAAGCAATTATATTACATACGAATTTCTTATTATTTCTTAAATTATCTCTTAAATATCATTATAAAATAAAATTTTATCTGTAAAATATTTTTTTTTGTTTATTTTTTGTAATAAACTAAATAAATATAAAAGAGAATAATATAATATTATAAAATTAATTAAACTTTATAATAAAAAAAAGTATATTTCTTTAAATAAAGAAAAGTTATATATAACATTTTTGGAAGAATGGCTCTTTAATAAATTTATTATAACGTCTGGGAAAATGATAATCATAGATATTTGGAATAATGCTGTATTTTTAAAAGGTGTTCTATAAAGAAAAAAATCCTTAATTTTAAAAGAATAAACTTTACAACATATTAATTAAGATAAGATTATTATAAATAATTTATAAATGATGACGAAAGAAATTTTTATTTGAAAAAATATGTTAACTTTAAACAAACATTCACAACAATTTGAACTTTCCTTTTTTTTTTGTTAATGTTAAAATAATAATAAAAATATATTTATAAATATGTATAAAAGTAATTAAATTTTTATTTATTTAAGAAAAATATTTTTTTTTATAAATTTTATTATATACTGTAATCAAAAATAATAATTAGAAATTTTTAACTATTCTTCAAAATACCTGTTTCATAAAAATTATTATTAAACAATATTTTAAAAATAAAATAAATTTTCTGCTGTATATAGTTA
Organism: Strongyloides stercoralis; assembly: GCA_029582065.1. NCBI lineage: Eukaryota > Metazoa > Nematoda > Chromadorea > Rhabditida > Strongyloididae > Strongyloides > Strongyloides stercoralis. The sequence goes on from JARPTA010000007.1 coordinate 2,805,767, forward strand.
ACATATACCTATATATTACATATTTAAAATGAAATTATAAAAATAATATAAATAAAAGAAAATGATAATTTTTAATTATCTTTGATTCATTCCATTATTTTAACATATATATATATTTAAATTCATATGATAATATCACTATAATGTATTATATAAATGTATTTGACAAACAACTAACATTTCTATCACTTTACCTGATAACTCTTCATCTTATTTTTTTTAGTAAGACTTTTTTTACTAACATTATTTAAAAGTGAAGGTGTTATGTCATTAATAAGAGAATATGCTCAAATTAATCACTACCACTTACATGTGACTACTCTTTTAATTATATTTTCATTATATCACTTTTTTTAACAAAAAAATGAATTAAAGTTAAAGTATAAAATTAAATTTAAAATATTTAAATTAGTTTTAAAAAAAATATTATTAAACATGTATTAGAAGATTCAATATTTATTTTAAAAAAATTATAATGATCAATCAAATCATTTGATCATATAACCAATCGTATTATTTAAATTAATTGTATAATTAAGGATTTTTTCTATGTAAAATTATTATTTTATATTAATAATTAAATCACTATAGTAATTTTTATACTTTATATTTTTAGACACTATACCAACAAAATATTTTTGCTAAATTTTAAAAAACATAACAATATTAGACAGAAAAAAAAATTAGAGTGAGAACCCTGCAACGAATTTCCTCACGTGCTGTTTGTGTCACTTGACTATTAATGTAAGATATGATACTTAACATTAAATAATTTTAATAGACATATTATGTCTATATATACATATGTATGATGCATATACTAAGTTGTACTATAAATAATACAATTGATCTTTCTATCCTGAATAGATTTGTTATATTATATATTACTTATTTTTGTAAACTATTATTTTTTTTAACATAATTATTAAATGTCATTCTTTTTGTTTAACTTTTATTCACTTTAAAATTTGTGTAATCATGTTTCAGAAAATTTTTTTTAACTATTATCTTGTTTTAAAGTTTATTTATTTTTATAAAAATTTTTTTTTCTACTCTACATATAATCATTTATTTTTTACTTTATTTTTTTTTCTAGATTTTTTAAAAAAATATTTAAAATAGTCGCAATACAAAGTGAAGTAATATTATAAAAAGAAACAAAAGTAAAAAATATGTCATCATTATTAAGTGGATTTACAACACATCTACAGAATAAATTATGCCATTACTTTATTCATAGATTTTGTGGAAATTTTTTAAAAACAAAAATAAGTTTAAATGATATGCAAACAGATCTAGTTAATGGTACAATTGCAATTAAAGAAATAGAATTAAATTGTGAAGCTATCAATACAATATTAAAAGAATTATCTTTAAATATTAGAATTATTGATAGTTATGTAGGTAATATATCAGCAAATATTCCATGGAATGATTTAAATAAAAGTTCTTGTGTTGTAAAAGTTGTTGATTTACAAATAACTATTAATGCCAGAAGTGGTATAATAAATAATAGCAATGGAAGTATGTCTGCTCAAGAAATTGGTAGGTTTTATATTTAAAAAATAATTATACAATAATTTTATTATAGTTGCATCAATGATGGAATCAATGATATCATCAAAAGAATTAGCGTCAAATGTAATGTCAGATGATGGCGACAATATTAGTACAAATAGTAGTAGTACATTTACTGAAGATACGCAAGGAAAAGATACAATTGCTGGTATTATTGAACTTATGATGTCACGAGTACAAATTATTTTTGAAAATACTATAATACGTATTGAAACGGATGAAGATTATAATGAAACGGGTGTCAAAACGGCCATAGAATTAGAAATTGAAAGAATTGAATTTTTAGATCAATTTTTAGAAGAAGCTAGAGTTAAATCAGGAATATTAGATGACAGAATAATAAAATTGGATACAGAAAATTTGTTTAATACGTCTGAAATAAAAAAATTATTTAAAATAACAAATGTTAAAATTTATACAGATATTTTTACAAATGAATGTCAACCATCAGAAACATTAAATAGTAGTACAAGAAGTAGTAGTACACAAGATATTTTTACTTCTGCTATGGGTAGTTTTCATTCAAATGATTCATTTGATCAAAGCCATAATTTTAAAAGTATATATCAAAGTGGTGATATATTAAAGTGTGAATCAGAAATAAGAAAAGTATATAGAGAGAAAGAAACAATTAAAAGTAAAATTATATTAGTTGCTGCTATATCTGGTAAAAATAATCTTATGCGTATTAATCTTCATAATTTTGGTACTGTACCAAGGGGTGATCAAGCATTTAATAAAAAAGTTGATATATCATTATCTTTAAAAGATGTTAAATTTTTTTCAACACCAACACAATTAAGAATTTTACAAAAACTTGCAACACTTATTGTATCTGACGATATTGGAAATAGAAATTTGGATAAAAAATATTATGATGACTATGAAAATGAAGAAAAAGCAATTGTAAGAAGATTAGAATCTGATGATACACCATTATTAGAACAAGGTTTAAATGATTGTATGGAAGACGACAGGGCTAGTTTTATTTCAGAACATTTTTCATTTAGTCATAGAAAATTTCATCTTTCAAATATAATAAAAGAAGAATTTAGTGAAACATCTAAAAAAATACCACTTGATACATCAACAATAAAACACGGAGGAAGTATTAAAAAAAATTCATCTAAAAACCGTAGTAGTTGTGAAGTAGATGATAGTTCATCAGATACAATAACAAGGTATGGTTCTACAACAACATTAACTGAAAAAAAACCTGATCTTATTTCATTAAAAGTTGATATTTATAATTTACAAGCTATTATTACACATAAAGATCCATTGTCATTAGAATCAATTAAAAGTGATAAGTTTGAAAATATTGGAGATGCAATTAACTTAATTTCTGATTGGTCAAAAAGTTACTTTAATAATTCAAAAAATTTAAAATTTAATTTAAATACAAAAATGGATGATATTAGAGAATCATTTAATGATCTTTATAAAGATGATCATTTACGTTTTGTTGCTGCAACTATACTTTTATCATTATTTTGTGAAAAACAATCAGAATGTGATCAAACATCTTTAAGATTATCAATTTTTAATTGTGAATTAGTTGAATATCTTTCAAAATTATCACAAGTTGGTAAAGAAACTGATACAACAATAAGTCTACTTAATTTCGATGAATCATTACAAACAGAAAATGAAGCACAAATAATTATTGATTGTCGTATAGGATCAGATCACAAAAATATTGATATAGGTTTATTGCCATGTAAAATTGAATTTGATTTATCTATAGTTGACAGGTTGTCAAATTTAATATGTACAGAACCATTTTATACAACAATATATGATTATCAATCAAATACTTCATATAATAGTCGTGTTATAAATGACGATAAAGGAAATTTATTTGAATCATCACAAATTGTACATGATAATTTTTTATCTGCTTTATTAAAATGTGACAAATTAACAATAGATTTTCGTTTTCCAAAAGCTGATCTTAGAAATATTGAATGTGATAAAAGAACATCATACAATATTCGTCATATTTATGATGATTATATAAGACTTGAATTAACATATTTTAATATTGAATTACCTAAATTATCATTAAAAGAATTGTCAGAACATTTTTGTCTTCATGTTTCATCATCAAGTATTCTTGGGAGTGTAATTGGTGATTTAAATTTATTTGAATGTACTAAAGAAGATCTTCAATTTTTATATGCATTTTCAGAAAAAGAAGAAAATGTTTTAATAACTTTTAACTATGATATTAGAAATAAATCACTTCAAGTTAATACAAAAGAACAGTCAGATAGTTCTGATAATGAAAATCAATTTTTTAATTTATCTTACACTGTTGAAGGACCGTTTACACATAAAAAATCATTATCAAATAATGAAATAATGATAATGCCTGGTGATAGAAATGAGTTATATGAATTTAGTAAAAAAAGTAATGAAAATGCTTTAATGAATATATCAATATTTATTCCAAATTTAAGAATAATTTTTCCAAGTAAAAAATTTTACGAAATATTATACAATCGTTTTGGTAATGATGTTGCTTTATGGGAACCATCAGCACCATGTTATAATAAAAAATTTGAATTATTAAATGATATTTGTGAAATAGAAAAGTCAAAAGATAATTTTCAACCATGCCGTAATGGGATGGTTGATTTTTCATATAATAGTGATGATATTAATGGATATGACAATAGTAGTTATAATAATAGTAAAAAGAAAATGCGTATTATTGAAGTTGATCCTCATAAAATATCAATTGTTGTAACATCTAAAAATGGTAATATACTTATATGTTATAAGAATAATATTTTAATGGAAGGTATTGTAACAAGTACTTTTCCAAGTACTATTTTATTAAATATTGATGATTTAAGATTTTTTTATGTTCATGGATATTATGGAAAAGTAAATAATGATTATAGTTATGTTACAACAAAAATAGCTAAAATATATCATTTAAATAATTGTCATAGTAATATTGATAAAAATGTTACTAATAGTTCATTTGCTACAACAATCCAAGGAACACCATTATTAGTTAAATTTGAACCAATTAATATAAATGAAAAACTTTGTTCTTATATTGATAATGATTCATTTACTTTATCTATGAAATTACAAATGAATTCATTAACATCAAGAACAATAGTTTTAGCAATTGGTCTACGTAATTCAACTTTTCATCTAGAACCTTTAATTGATCCAATAAATTTGTGGATAAATCAATTAGTAGATTTTTTTACTGTTGAAGATTATTCAGTACCAGGATATATCTTACCAGATACAACAATAGAATTACATTCAAATATAGAATCAGTTGTTATAGCTCATGAACAGAGAAATATTATTCAAAATTCACCATATGAAATACGGTTTGCAATAAATTCATGTTCTATACATAGTAAAATTGTTCAACAAAATGATATATTACAATTTAATTGTATTTTAGAAGATTCATCATTATTTATAAGATCAAGAAAAAAAAAGAATGATACAGATTTTGATCCTAATGAATACATTTATCGTGGAACAAATATATCACAAATATTAAATGAATTTGCTAAAATTTTATCATGTGGACATTTAAAATTACAATTATCATTATCAATTGTTCCTGAGAATGCTAAAAGATTAAGAACACCATTATTATCAGTCATTTGTAGTAATGATAATTTAGATATATGGGTTTGCTCAGATACATTATATATATTTCTTAATGTAATAACAGAAATTATAGAAGCAAAAATAAATAATGATATGGAAAGGAAGGAACGTGAAGAAAAGATGGCAAAAAATGTTACAGGTGAAGATTTAGATAAAATGCTAGACAACGATAAAGAAAAAACGTTAAAAATATATAATTGCAAAAATAATTTGAATATTAATAATACAAAAGATGATAATATCTTAGAAAATCATAAAAAAGAAAATAAGAAGACAAATATTGCAATTGAAGAAATGTTATCAGATGCCATTGATTATGACGGTCAAAATAATAAAAATAATAAATCATCAGCTAATACATTTAGTGATAAATCATCTACATCTTATTCAAGTGATAATGGTAATAATAAAGGTATTTATAGTTCAGATGATGATTTTTGTGATTTAACTGAAGATATTGGAACTGGTATAACAGATAAAAGTGGTGAAGCAAAAATTCGTCATTTAGCATATTTAAGTGATGGTTCACCAATGCCTATTGTAATTGTTGAAGATTACTTTAGTGGACCACCATTAGAATCAATGAATGATCCAACAAATTTAGCATCATTTAATGTAAATGTTTTAACAGAATTTATAATTGAAAAAATGTCAATGGCAATAAATATTTATGGTGGTAGCGATTTTGATGGTTTTTCTTCAACACAAAAATCATATAGTTCTTGGAAAACAAAACGTGATCATAGTTGTTGTTTTAAAGAAGGTTCAATGGGTGGACCATATAGAGATCATACAGTTTGTGTTAGATTTTGTTTTGACAAAATATCATTTATGGCAAAAACATTTTGTGAACCAAATAATTTAACATCAATGATTAATTTATCAGTAAGAGATATTTATATTGAAGATCATTTAGTTATCTCAGAGATAGATAAAATGCTTCATAAAAATGTTAATATTAGTAGTAGAACGCAAAGTGAACAACCATTTGTTACATTTAAAATGATTGAAAATCATTTTCACGAAGCTAAAATAAGAATGAGTTTAGTGCCTATAAAACTTAATATTGATCAGGATTCATTAAATTTTATTATTGATTTTATAACAGATATTATGAAAAATGTTAAAATTATTCAATCATCTGTATTACCATTAGCAGTTGATGCTGAGAAAGTTGATGTTGAAATATCCAATGTTCAATTACCTTTATCAACATCCTTTGAAGATGATGAAACAAAATTAAATTTAATTAAGAAGAAAAAAACTTCATTACAGTCAAATTCATTAGAACCATTAATACAATTATCAGATAATCCAATAACATCATATGACGATGAAGAATATGAAGATGATAAAGAAAATGATAAAAAAAATAATTTTGGTGATGAAATTTTTATTAAAACATTTACTTTTACACCAGAATGTAATATAAAAATTGATTATAATAACAAACGTCTTATATCAAATGGTGGGACAGCTGTTAGTATTGCTATGGGACTTACTAGTTTAAAAGGATCTGAAATAACATTAAAAGAAATTAAAAATAAAAATGGTGTATTAGGTATTGGAAGATGTATGAAAGATGTTACAGATGAATGGTATTCAGATATATACAATAATCAATTAACTAAAATAATTAAAGGATATGGCCCAACAAGTCCATTTATTAATATGCTTCAAGGTATTAGAGATTTATTTATTATGCCAGTTGAAGAAATATATAAAGTTGATGGACATATTGTTAAAGGAATTAAAAGTGGTGCTAGTAGTTTTAGTGTATCAACAGCAACTGCTATCATTGAAATTGGTCAAAGTATTAGCAATGTTGTACAAAGTGTTGCTGAGTTTGCTTTTGATATTGTACATCCTGATCATATTAATCCAAGAAATGTTCAAAGAACAAGAATACCAGGAAATTTAAGAGAAGGTATTCATCATGCTTATGATATTATAAAAACTGTAAGTTAATTTTTACTCAAAATATTAGATTAAAATTTAATTTATATTATAGGATATAAAAGATACAGCACGTCATATTCAAACAGTTACATCACAAAATACCTATGAAAATAACAGTACAGTATTAACATTAGCAAGAACAGCGGCACCAGTTTTATTTCAACCTGTAATATGTACAGCTAAAGCAACTAAAGCATTTCTCGATGGAGTTAGATCAGAATTACAACCAGATGAGTATGTAGAGGGACAAAAAAAATGGAAAAATCAAAATAAATAATATTTTAAAATATCGTAGTAAATTTCAAACTGATAAAATAAAACAAAACTTAATTGAATCAATTCAAATATAATTTTTATTTATATTTTGTGTTTTAAAAATAAAAGACACACATATTTACAAAATATAAATATATAATTTTAACTAGTTGTTTTTTACAAAAAACAACTCTTTATATAAACATACAATTTCTCAATCATTTAAAATACGTATATTTATTTTAATTTAAATAGAATTGCTTCAGTATATTTTTTTTATCACTTTCAAAACCAACATTTTGATTAACGAATTTTATTTTTTATTCATTTAATTTATAAATTTTATTTTATTAAAAAGTGCAAAACAAAATTACTTAAAAAAAACAAAAAAATAAATTTATATTTTTGTATTAATTATTACACATGTTATATCATTTATATATTTATCAATTATTTTTTCAAACCTACATATTTAATTTTACTCTTAAATTTAAATTTTTTTATTTTTACTAAAACTTATTTTTGTTTTATGCAGTTTTTTATTGTGATTATTATTAATAAATAAACATACTTATATTACCATTATTAAATGTAAAATTAAATAAAATAAATACTTTTTTTTAACAAAAAAATTTTTTTGTATTATTTTATTACTGGAAGAATAAAAAGGAGAAATTTTCAAAGGTATTCAGTGACGTATTTGACATTAGAAGAAATACTACATTTAACATTTCTAAAGTTATGTTTTGAAAAATATACTTTGTATTTTTGCTGAGACATATAAGAAGGAATGTTTAATAGTCAAGTGTTTTCCTATAGCGTGAAGAATGTTTTTGAATACAAAGTTTAAAAATCTTTGCTTTCTAACAATATATTATGACTATAACATGTCTGAATCCACTCCATATTTATATTGACACAGAAAAGCCATCGGAAATGAAGCAGAAAAAGAAGATGAAAAATTGACTTCTTGCATTGTATAATATCTATAGTGCTCTAAGTACTGACTGATATAATAAATCATCCAGATTACGAACGTTATGAAAATGTATAAAAAAATATATTTAGAATTTGTTTTAAATAATAAAAGAAAAATATTTACTTATCAATAATAAATAATTTCAATATATTTAACAAATGTAAGAAATCATAATTTTTCCTAAATATATTATAATCTATTTTTATTAAAATAGTAAAAAAATTAGGTATTATCATTTATTAAAAAAGAAAAATAATAATTTAATGTATAAATAATAATTCAATTATATATATTCATTATATAGTATGACTTTTATTATTATTTGGAACCTTTTAAAAATTGTTAATTTTTTTTAATAATTTTATATTTTTCTATAGTTAAGAAATCTATTTGAAGTAATTCTTTATAATAAATATAATTTAATATTTAATGATGGCTACTGTTTATATTTATAACTTTTAACATATATAATTGTTAAAGGTTCAAAATAAGAGAACTTTTTATTTCTGATTGTATATTCAACTTTGGTAGTTATCAATAAAATTTATTTGGGCGAATTACTGTTAAACATATAAATAATTTTTTTACAATAAGAAAAATCCTAAAGACAACATTTTTTATGTAAATCAAAGTTATCAAAACTTTTTTAATATAAATTTAAAAAGTAGTTTCTGATCATATATTTAATAACTTTTATTATTAATTATATGATTTTATATAATATATTAATAAAAGATAAAAGCAATAGTAAAACATTAGTACATATTTTAAATTTAAAATATTTTAATTTATTATTAATTTTTTTTTATTTTTTAATTGTTTATAAAGTTATAAAAATCAATTAAACGTTACAACAATTACAAACTCCAATTATTTTAAGCTATTTTTGAGATATTCTATTAAAATAAAGTAAAATAAAAATAATTATTTTATATTTTATTTCTTTGACATTATAAAATCAAAAAAGATTTTAATCTACTTAGAAATATAAAATAAAGATTATAATAGAAGGAAAAATTATTATAGTTTCCTTTTTTCAATATATAAAGACAAAATCGTATTCATTTTATCTTTGAAACATATCTAAAAATTTATTTTGTATATTGTTAAATGTATAACCAAATATACATTATTCAGTTAAAATTTTCTAGGAATTTTTATATATTATAGTATAATTAATTATTTACGAATTATAAAATTATATAGAATATTACAGATCATTTTTTTAATATAAAAGTCTTTTTTTTTAATATAAAATAAGTTTTAAATATATATTTTAGATACATTTAAAAATGCGTTTATTTCGGTATCGTGGCATTATGAGCAGTCTTCAAACATTTATTCATAAAAGTAATGAAGGAAAACTTTTTTTTAAAATTTATTGTTTTTATTTTGTACTATTTTTGTTATTTCCTATCTTACCTACAGGTATAATGCCTATATTAAAATTTATAAACAAAACAGTATCATATATTTTATGGTATTTTATAAAATTTTCTTTTTGTAAGTTGACATTTTTTTTTATATTAAATTATTTACATTTTTTTAAAAATATTAGTGCGAATTATAATATTTTTTATTTGTTACATTATAACTCTAAAAAATTATCGTATGTGGATTTTTCCTAATTTATTTTTAAGAAAATATGAATTGATAGAACGTTTGAAAATTATTTGTACTATTAATGATAAAGAAATACTATCTATAGAATCTCTAATCAAAAATTTTATGAAAAGAAAAAATAAAAGAATAATTAAAATCTAAATTTAAAACTATTATATGCTTATAATACATATTTATAATTTTATTAATAAAAAAAATATTTTATTTTATTATATAGTAAATTCTTTATTACCCAATAATAAAGCTAACTTTTCTTGTTCGTTTTTTGAATATTCTTTTAGATGATCTGTATTATTTTTAACTATACAATCTGATGCTGATCTTGATATTCTATACCCTAGTGGTTGATGAGTATTTGTACCTTCTTCTTTTATATTGATTTTATTTTCTAACTTTTCTCCTTTTACTTCTTGTTTTGGTTCGTTAACTAATGGTAAATTATTATTTGGTATTGTAATAATTTGTGATGGTATATCATCTAAAATTGATGGATTTGCTTGAATTTGTTTACACAAAACATCTTCATCTGATTGTTGTAGATTATCTTTAACCATATGATGAATAATACCAGCACCAAAACCATCACCTAATACGTTAACACTTGTACGAATTCTATCTAATAGCCAATCAACTGTCATTAAAAGTCCAATATCTCTTGATGGTAAACCAACTGTTGTTAGGACAATTTTAATTGTATCTAAACCTGCTGGAACTGATCCTGAGCCTATAGATGCAACAGTTGTTGTTATACTTATTGTTAGTAAATCAAAAACAGATAATTTAATTGCATGAAGTTGTGCTATAAAAATAACAGCAACAGCTTCATAAAGAGCTGTTCCATCCATAGTTATTGTTGCACCAAGAGGTAAAACAAATCTTGTAATTCTTCTATCTATTTTTAAATTATCTTCCATACTTCTAAATGTTACTGGTAATGTGGCACCACTAGAAGCTGTTCCAAATGCTGTTGCTATAGCTTGTAACATTCCTGTCATAAAGGCAAATGGTGATTCTCTTGTTACAAGAAAATATAATAACGGTAAAGTTAGTAATGAATGAATCATTAAACCACATATTACTGTAACAACATACATAGCTAATGCTTGCGCAGTCTCTGTTAAATTATCTATATCAACAATATTTTTACAGACAAGTGATAATATACCAATAGGATAACACCTTAAAAAATATAAATTATTATTATTTTTTTTATAAAATAAATTATTAAAACATACCACATAAGTGCTGAAATCCATCTCATAATAATAGCATCTAAGACAACAAAAAAATTAATCATTAAACGAGCTTGTTCACCTAAAATACTAAGAATAACACCAAAACCTGAACAAAATACAATTAATCCAAGAACATTCATTTCATTAGTATACTTTAATGTTGGTTTCATTACAATTGGTTCAGTAATATTATGTAAATCTGTTTCATTACCACCAGAAACTTTATGTATTCTTGTTTTAACTTCAACATATTCTGTTTGTACTTGTTGAAATGTTGCTTGAATAATATTTTCAGGAAACATATTTCTTATTTGATCAAGAAAAGTGTCTAATGGTGACAATTCTGTATCATCAAGAGTACCTTCACCAAAACTATGTATTAATGTTGGATCACCAGGATGTATTGAAGAAACAATTAATATACCAATCTAACATTTTATTTAAAAAATAAAGAATAATTTTTTATTGTTAAATTATAAAAAAAATATAAATTTTTTTATAAAAACATACCACAGTTGATAAAAAAGTAGTTGTCATGTAATAAAAAACAGTTATAAGTCCTATTTTTGTTGCATCTCTAAAGGCAATTTGCGCTAGTGCTGAGATAACAGATGAAATAATTAAAGGTAAAATCATCATTTCAACTATTTGCATAAAAATTTCTCCAGGAAAACCAATTAATTGAATCAAATCATTACTAGGATTGAATGGTCGGATAATAAAACCTAAGACTACTCCAATGACTACTGATTCTATTGTTAAAACAAGAAGTAAATCTTTTTTATTAGTCATCTTGATATTTTTAATGTTTTTGATATTTAAAAATATTTATTATTTCAATAGAAGGATTTTTTATTTATAAAAACAGAAATATTTTTATATTTTAAAAAATATATAAGTAGACTGATCAAAGGTAAAAATATATAAAATTATAATATTAATTATCAACTACTATAATTTTATAAGATTATATTAATTACATATGAATTTAATAAAAACGATACGTAATATTTAATGATAATATATTATTTATACATAAGTAAATAAATGAAAATCATAATATTAAAAACAAATATATAATGATATAAAAATAAAAATAAGTAAAATTAAAAAAAATTTTATAAAATTAATAAATATATAAAGAATATTTATTAAAAAAAGTTATTAAAAGGAAACAAAAAATACAAAAATTATTTATTAATAATTTTTATCAAACATATATTTATTAATATATTTTTTTTTTCAAAATGTTTTAGTAATGATAATGTATCCAAAATTACACCAATAATAATATTCATTGTAATTCCTCTTTTAAGATCATTGATATTATACTTTCATTAATACAATAAATATACCAATTGTCGTCATCAGTACTTTTTAATATTTATTAAATTTTTACTTATCAATTTATGATAATCTCTGATTTGAAAAGTGTTTCTTGTATTTCTCTCTCCTATCAAATATAAATAAGTATGTATATATGGAAAAAAGGAAATTTGATTATGAAAAGTAGCTTAATAAATATTATTATTTTTATATTATTTACTACTTTTATATCTATATATTATCATTTTATAAAAATTTCTTTTGATATTTTTTACGATAAAAATAAGCATTACTACTATTTTTATACATAGTTTAACAAAAATAATGATGTAATAATTTTGTTTTTATATTAAAAATATGTTACAAATAAGTATTAATACAAGAATATTTTAGATAAATTTTATTTATATTAAATTTACATAAATAATATTTTGTTTATTAAAAAAATTACTATATATCACTGGGTAAATATAAAATAAAAAACTTTATTTAAATTACTATTACCAATAATTCTATCTTTTTTTTTTATCTTGATTTTTTTAAAAATTTTCTAATGAAGTAAAAAAAATCACAAATTTTTATTTATTAAACATTATCATATTTACTTTGGGAATGATAGATACATTATTTTATTATATTACATAATTTATTGTATATACATTTCTACTATGCTATTTTTATATTATAATATAATGGTAAAACATTTAGTAGAATTTTTTTTTACAAAATAATCTAAATTTTACATAAACTATATATACTATTTTTTTTTTTTAAAAGTAATGTTAAAATAACAAACATAGTCATCATCATCATTTTTAGATAATAGTAGTCGAAACTGTCAGTGTAATTATGAAAAATGTTATAAAATAAGATATATAATAATATTTGACATTACCCAAAAATGATAGTGATGAACTTTTGTTATTTATAAGTGATGAATTATTTTTTGATGTGTTAGCAAAGGATATATCTGTTATTTCTGAATAATAAGGGCTATTATTATCATTTCTATCATTGGAAATTGACATATCCAATAGACTTGAACTATCTGTTGGTAAATTATATGATTCTTCCTCATTATTATCTTTATCAAAATATTCCATATTATTAATATTTGGAATAGTTTCATTAGTAAAATCAAATTCAGGTATCATATTAGTTTTAGATTCTTTTTCTAAAAACAAATCTTTCATTTCATTATTATTTTTTTCTATTAAATTTATCTTGTCATTTAATTCTTTTTCCATTGTAGATGTCAAATCTTCTTCATCCTCTTTAATCTTATTTAAATAAGTTATTTTATTAAATTCAGTAGTCGTTATTTTCATTTTTGGTATCGTTTTTATTGTTGTTGAAGAAAGAGAAGGAGAAATTGAAAAGATTTTAGTATCATTATTTTCTGTTTTTATTTTTTTTCTATTATTACCAATATTTTTTTCTTTATTTTGTAATTGTGATGTTGCATTTTTAACCGTATTATTTAAATCTTTATATTTTTCTTCTTCCATTCTTAACTCTAATTCTTTTTGTTTTTCTTTTAATTCCATTTCTAAAAAAAATAAAGGTAATAAATCAATGTCATTTACAATATATATTTAAAATATATTAAAAAAAAATAAAACATGCCTAATGTTAATATCTGTCCATCATTTAATTTATCAATTGTTCGTTTTGATATCATATTAACTTGAGCTAAATATGGTAAGCTTATAAAACACTTAAAATTAATACGTTCTTTTAAATGTCCAATAAGTAGTCGTGTCTTTTGAACATCTCTAGACTAAAAAAAAAAAATAAATAATTGTATATATATAAATCATATAAAATAATATTTTAAATTTTATTATTAAATAAATTACCTTTTGAATACCAAGCATGATTGTTTTTTCATCTACAGATAAAGAATCAATTTTAGAATACTTATCAGCAAGACTATATATATTTGTTTCTAAATTATAATGTCCAATTGGTAATGTTTGTGGATCAAGTGAACATGTGCCATAAAGATTAATTGCTTCTGTACCACCAATATGATATAATAAACCTGTCCTCCTATCTACAGTAACCAAAACTCTTTGTTGACGTTTTCCTAAAATGTAATATTAATAAAAATAATGATAAATAATATTGACATACCAAAAATATCTGTAGCATGTGTTTGTTTATGCTTAACAAGATATCCCTCTGGAGTAATTTTAAATTGTAACTCTATAATGTCTTTAGATGTAGTATTTCTTCCAATAAAATGTATAATATCAGATATTCTTGGATCTATATACGATTGAGAAGGTTGTAATAAAAAACCAGAATTTAATGGTAATGAGGAACATGCAAAAAATGGTAATGATGACATTAATGAATAGGTAAATAAAAAAGGTGATGTATAAAATTCAACTGCTGGAAATTCAATATTTATTGTACAAAAATTATTACCATGTCTTAAAGTTGTTACAAGTATTGATAATTGTCCAAGATAATTAACAATATGAAGTTTTGTATAATGTGGCGAACAATGTTGATGTTTATGATCAACTTTTAGATCATTAATTTTGTCTATATTAAGAAGTGTTGTAAAAAATATTTGACAGTCACTTGTTAAACCATAAATTATTAAATCAGGTGTAGAATAATTTTTGGCATAATGATAAATATTTTCTTGTTTACATGCTTTACCTTTTCCTAACGTTGAAGTACATGATATTGTTGATACAATAAGCCAAAATATATATAATATAGGTAGAATTAATGAGATTGTAGAATAATACTTTTTAATATTCATTTGGGACCTAAAAAAGTAAAATGTTAGAAAAATGATACAAAGATTTTTATTTAAAAGAACAATAATGTTGTTTTTTTTTGTTAAGAAAAGTATTAAATTTCTTAAATAACATATTATTCCTCTTTATTCATTCAAGTAACCCTTTTTTTCTATATTCTATTGGGAGGATAACAATAAAAAAAATGTATTGTAAATTGAGTCATACTGATTGCTACTCAAAAAAGATAAATGATAAAACGTGTAGATAAAAGAAGCGAAGCGTAGAATATAAAGAAAATAGATATAAATAAAACTTGAAAACATAAATATGTATTTATATAAATGGTATGGTTTATTCCGTCACCATTAATAGTTTTGAAGTTGTTTTTGATGTTACACATTAATTACATATAATGGTAACTAAAAATCTTTTTTTTAACTTTTTTTCTAAACACAATCTTATTATTATTGGTATGAATAAAAGTTTTATTTTGGCAATATATATTTAAATATATTTTTGAACAGAAGAAAAAATAAATTTATATATACGAATATTTTTTTTTATGTGATAAATAAATAATAAAAAAAATTAACATATTAAACATTAAAATTAAATAAAAAAAATAATAAATTTTATAAAGTAAATTTTTTTTATTATAAAAAATCGAAATATTTCTTTTTACATCAATCTTATCAAATTGGCATATCATTTCAAATAATTTAAAAAAAAAATTTTTTTTATTTTTTTAAACTAAAATAATATGCATATATTAAACAATTCTTTTACAAAAGAATGGTTAAGTTGTACTATTAAATGTACTTTTTAAGATGTTCTTTATATATAATAATATCTTTTGAAAAATTATTTTTTTGTCAATGGTCAAACTAAATAATATAAGCTTTTTTTTTATTTGTAAATTATATAAATATCTTGTAATAATGGGATATATGTATATAAAGAGATAAATTATAGGTTATATTAAATAAAATTAAATGGATATAATGGCAATAAGAATAAATAAATTATGCTGTCTTAACAAAATTTATGATTTTTATTGTATAATCAAAAAAGTACATTAAGTTAGGTTGATAATTTTATAAAATATAAAAAATAAAATAATTTATCAATAAATAATCGGTAGATTTTAAGAATAAAATAAATATCTTTTTTGCTATAAAATAATCTTTTATATTTCTTACTATTCAAATTTGAACTTTTAAAATTTAGTAAAAAAAATTAAAAATAACCTATAAAAGTTATATTATAAAAAGAAGAATAAAACTTTGTACAGAAATTAAAATAATAAAATATTGTAATGTACTTTTGATAAAATAGATTATAAAAGTAAGAAAAAAAAACATTAAAATTTTTATCAAAACATTATTTTACACTTATAAGTACAACCTTTGAAAATTTTAGTTTTATTGATAAAAGGAAATTTAAAAGAAATTATATTATCAAAATAAATTAACAAAAATATATTTTTAGTTGTATATAAAAATTTTTTATTTGAAATATATAAAATAAATTATTAAAATATGATTTGAATAAGAATTTGACAAAAATTATTTTTTTTTATATTTAAAGTAATAGTGGCATTTTTATAAGTTAAAAATGAATAGATATGAAAAATTGAATAATGTATATATAAAAATTCTTTCACATCATCATTATTCAAAAAAAAAAATATAATTGTAATGTTCATATTATGTGCTTTTTATTTATAATAATAATAGTAATGTGTGTACATGAAACAATTTTTATGTAAACTTTTTTAAAATGAAAAATTTTATTAAAAAAGAGAATATCATTATATTTTTAACTTTTAAAAATTTTTATAAAAATAAGAGGTAAGAATTGTATGAGAAATCCATATGATTATAATATTTTTACATATAATATTTATATGGTATATGGAGATTAATGGTAAATGACATTAAAATCCTATTGTTTTACTAATATTTTAAATGTCTTCTAGTATCTTTTCAACATCTAAAGTATTTAGTTTGTCAACATAATAAGCTAAATAAGAATTTAAAAATCTTTATTTTGATAAGAGGGTAAACTTTTTATAATATTTTTCATACATCTTTAAACTAAAATAGTTTCTGGTGATTATAGTATTTTGACAAAGGATATTAACAAAAGATTACCGAATATTCAAGCAATAAATAATTTGTCATATATATATATATTTCTATAACAATAATATTAGGAAATATAAAAGCTTATTGTGACAATTCATTTTTAGAAGAATAATTACATTTATTTCTTTTTTCTTCTTTATTTTTTTTCTTGATATAATATCAAGTTAACTGATATAGTTATCATAATATATCATGTTATGAAATATTTAAATTGGTATTCTTTTTATTCACTAAAAATATATAAAAGAATACTGTTGTTTGGAGACATCAAATATATTTAATATTATAAAAATTATTAAAAGAAGCCGCTAATATAGAGGAAAGTTCAGCTGATAGCTGTAAAAATTGAATAAAAATAAAGGAAGTAAGATAAAGAAGATAATTTGTCATTGTAATTATAAGTTGGTTAAAAACATGACACTACATATGACAATTGAATGATATATGTATTTTTATTCAGTAGGGATATAAATAACTATCATTTTCTCTCACCCAAAATCATATTACTTCTCATATTTTAATCTTTCACTATCATATCAAAGTTTATATTATTTTTTTAATTAATAATTTTATAAAATAGTTCTTTTTAAATTAAATTAATTAATCATCTTACATTATAATGGTACCTGGCAAATGAGAAATTTATTATATATTACAAAAATCTTAAGCTACCAATTATCACAATTTACTCTTAAATATATTTTGATAAAATAATGTACTTATGAAAATTTTGTTAAAAGAAAATTTTGTGTTAAGATTGACAATTTTAAAGTAAAAATAGATAATCTTCTTAGTATTTACAAATTGAGAAGAATTACTAAAATTATTATCTTTATAAAAGATGAAACATAGAAATTTCTAACTTTAAATGCAAAAAAAAATGGATAATCTAAATGCAATGTATTATACACTGATATAAAAATATACCGTTTTTTTAAAAATATCTTTTTTTTTCATTAATAAGAGTTTTCAACCATCTATCTTTTTTTCAATCTAACTATTTTTTTATGCTAATTTTTTTGTGAACAAATTTTTTTATTTTTTTAACAATAATGACTCATGCAGTTAAAATACGACATTACAATAAAAAACAATCAATAAAAGAAAAATCACGTAGAGTTATTTTGAGTACATATTATGAAAATAAAAAAGTCCGAGCTATAAAAAATAATATATGGCTGAATATTTTGCTTGGTTTTTTTCTTAATGTACTTGGGTGTGTCTTAAATTATCTAAGAACAGAAATTGAAGAGACAATGATACAAAATACAATAGATAAAAAATTTATTGAATACGGTATAATTTTTTTAGAAAACTTTATCTGACTATAAAAATAATATTTATTATTTTAGGAATGCTCAACGTTATGAACAATACATATGCAGAAATTTTGAAGGAAAAAGTATTTATAACTCCACCTTGTATTATACGTGTTTTATTAACAACATTCGGAAGAATGTTTAATGTTATTGGAACAATGAAAATATTTAAAGGATTTTCCCAATTTCTATCAGAAAAAAAAAGACTAAAACTTCGATTGACAACAGAAAAATTTATTGAAGACGGTGAGGGTCAAGCTGAATTTTCAGAATTTTTCAATGAATGTTGTACCTTTTGGGGATAAAAAAATATTTATATTTCAATTTAATTTTAAAATAGTAAATTTTTTAAAAATATTTATATATACAAGGTTTATCCTTCTTTGAATTATTTATGTAAATAAGAATGCAAAAGAGTTTGTTGTAATGATTTATTTTAGTGAAAAAATAAAAAGATAATTTTTAATACCTATTAAATCTTAAATTTGTTTATTAAAAATGTTAATATATTATATAAGTATTCTAATATTGATAAATTAGAAATTTTTTTAATCAAATTTATTTTGTAAAAAATAAATATTTCAGAATTAAAAACATATTTAAATAATAAATCAAAACTTTAAGAGTAAATCCGTATTTTAATATATGAAGATTAAAATTTTTCTTTTTTTTTTTTAATTTCAAAAAAAAATAAATTTTACGTAAAATATTAAAAATTGAATCTTAAATATTTACTTTAAATATTTAAAAAAAAAAATAAATAAAAATTCTAATAAAATTATAAAAAATGTTTTTTTATTGTGAAAATTATAACTTTTAAAATATGTAATTTCAATTAAAAGTTTACTTACAAACGAAAAAATATAAAAATTATTATTAATTAATATACCTATTTATTTATTATTATAATAATATAAGATTTTTCTTTTCCAATATAATAAATTTTTTCTACCAATAATTATGTTTAAACCACGTCGTATTAAAAAATTATATTTTTAATTATTAAGATTATTTAAATATAACAAGGAAATTTTTTATGCAACAAATAAATTATTGTCATATTTCATCATAATTTTTAAAATATATCAAGATAATCATAATAATTTAAAACATCTGCTTATTACTTACTTTAGTATTAAATATCTAAAAATAATTATCTATATTTAAAAAAACACTAACTTTTTATAATTACTTATTTCTGAACGATAAATATGTGTTAATATAATATGAATAAGTTTTAAAAAATTATTTTATAATTAAAAAAAAAAATATTTTATATTATTAAAAGTATATGTGTTTATTTTTTTTAAAAGTATTTTTGTTGATTGCTAATTATATTTAATTTTAATTAATCTATTTATTATAACAAAAAAATAAACTATCAAAACACAGGAAAAAAAATTAGGCAAAATTTAATTTATTAAATTATGTACTTTCATTTCATTAATGAATATATAACTTGAAAACCAAAATTTGTTCGAATTTTGAATAAAAAAGTAGTTCAAAACGTGATAAGAAAAATAATTTTATACAGTTATATTAAAAATTTTTTTCTTTGAAAACAATTTATTGCATTGAAATAATAATTATTTTTATACTGTAATAAAATATATTACTATATACTATACAATTACACTCAAAAAATATCATTAAAAAAATTTTATGGTATTTTTTTGTTAAAAGTAAAACACTATTTTCAAATTAAAAATTAATACAACGTGACTTAGTTATTTATTAAAAAGTCAATTTATATTAATTTAGTAATTGTATAATATAAATTTATATTATTATCACGTGGCATATAACTACTCTTGTCAAAATATAGTTATAATAAAATTTGTTCAAAGGAATTAAAATTTTTATATATAATTCTTATTATTAGATATAATTGGTAAAATTAAAATTAAAAATAGTCAAAAATTAAGAACATTCATGTGGCTTTAAAATTATTAACAAACAAGAAACAAGATTTTTATTTTACCTTTATGAAAAATATTAATTAACTTTTTAGAATAATAAAGTATAAACGTTTATTATTTTGCGCTTTAAAGAACCATATATAATTAGATAATTGATAAATTTATACCTTGATCATAAAAATAGTATAATTACGTCAGATTTATAGTTAAATATAACATGCATATATTTAATATAATAACTTCCGTTTTTATATTAAAAAAAGTTAAAAGAGATATTTATTTTTATTCTTATAATTGTTAATTAACTATATTAAAAATGCTAAAAGCATGTTATATGAGAGGTACAACAATTTTAATATATATAATTTTTCATAATACTGGTTTTTTGCCATTATCTTTTATAATAAATTTTTTTTATATTTTATATAATAAGTATATATAAAAAAATTTTTTTTCTAAAAAATTATATTACATTATATTAATATAATATTAAATTACAAAAACTTTTTATAATACTAAATAACATTTTATAAATTACTGATAAGATCAATTAAAGAACAAAACAATAACAATATAATAATATCTTAAGACAATCTGTTAAATAAATATATTATAAATCACTAAAATATAAAAGATTTACAAACATTCTTTTTTTTATGCCATGCATGATATAACAATAAAAAATTATTAAAAAAAAACCGCTACAATAATTATTGCATCATTCTTACAAGAAAAATTGAAATTTTTGTTTTATATTAATAAAAATAGAAAATTAATCAATTTTCTATCTGTAACAAACTAATCTATCATTTTTATCAAAAATATTTTTATAATTTTTATTAAAATAACTAAAAATTTTTATTACAATTAATTTATAATACACGTTATTTCATCAAAAGTTTTAAAAAGATTTTTAATATTTCAATGAAATTTTATAATTTATACAAGCATGTATATTCTTTCTATCTTGTCTTCTTCTTTTTCTTATTTTATTTAATTTCATTAATTAATGCTTTTTCTTATTAAATATTACACTCAACTCCATTCGTGTCAGGTAAATAGTTATTTTTGGACAAAAATTAATCAAAATTAATTCTTATTCATGATATTTTTATATTTGTAATTTTTTAGTATTTTTTTAATACTGAAAAAATATTTTTTTTCAATATATAAAACAGTTTAATTAAAATTTGTTAATATTTTAATTAGTTTAAAAATTATTATCTATTTTTAATGTTTCTATTTTTATCCTTTACTTTTGGTCATATTTTTAAATATATGCTATCTACTTAATGTGAACCATTATAAAAAAACACAAAAAACATATTAAATATTCTTGTTTCTTAATATTATGATAGAAAAAAAACCAATGATCCTTTATAAATTTAAAACGTGAAAAAAATTTTTTCAACTAGTACATTTAGTAATAAATAAAAGTAATAGTATGTATATGTCTCGATCTACTCAATTATTGCATTGAAATAAGAAATCGTTTCATTGATGATGATGATTTACGGTAGGTGGGGTTATTATCAATTGACATGAATAGATGAAAGTATTTAAAGACTGATCCAATGTGAATTTTATTTATTTTAGTTTAACAAATAATCGTTTTATACTAAAATATAGTTTGATATAATACATTATCCATTATCATACTATATATTATTATTTCAAAAAATATTTTTAATAATTTCTATTAACCGTTATATTTCTGAGAAATGGGAAAACTTGAAGCACCTGTTTTAAATGCAACAACATGCGATAAAATTATTGGTGAGAATGGCAAAAGTTTACCAGTAAGTAGAATTTTAATTTTTTATTATCATTCTTCTTAAAGGTTCCTACTCCAACACAATCACAAACAGTTTTTAATAAATGGACTCCTTTAAAACCATCAACATTTGCCCAAAATACTGTAAATCCTGTAAGATCATTTGTTGAAGCTTTATCAATTCAACCAAATCCCAAATTAAAACCAATAAAACTTAATCTTGGTGATCCAACTTTAATTGGTAATCTTCCACCACCAAAAGCTGCCATTGAAGCTGTTCAAGAAGCTTTATTATCAAATAATTTTGATGGTTATGGACCAAGTGTTGGGTTTCTCCAATCACGTCAAGCTGTTGTTGATGCTTTTAATCACCCAGAAGCACAAATAACAGCTGATGATGTTATTTTAACTAGTGGATGTTCGCATGCTTTACAAATAGCAATTGAAAGTATTGCAAATAAAGGCGATAATATTTTAGTACCAAAACCAGGATTTCCATTGTATACAACTTTAATGAATCCTCTTGGTATTGAAGATCGCTCATATAATCTTATACTTGGTGGCAAAGAAAAAATAGACTATAGTCATATGGAATCAATTATTGATAAAAAAACAAAAGCAATTATAATAAATAATCCATCAAATCCTGTTGGTATTGTTCTTGAAGAAAATGATCTTAAAAAAATTTTAGAAATAGCATACAAACATAAGGTAAGTAATTTTAATGTATAAAAAAACATTTTTATTACTAAAAAAAATATATAATTTTTAAAAATCATTAAAAACGAGTTTTATTGCATAATGAAATTAACGTCATGCGTTTGTCTAATCACATTATTTACTAAAAATAGAAGTGATTATTTATAAACACAACTACTTCTACAGTTTATAATTTTTTTTTTAAATTATTTAATTAGTTTTTAATAGAAATAAAATATTAATTTATATGTATATAATTAACCATATATGTATATATATATTTTTTAGATTGTTATCATTGCTGATGAAATATATGGAAATTTAACATTTAATGGTGCAACATTTAAAAATATTGCTACATTAACACCAAAAGTACCAGTTATTAGTTGTGATGGTATAGCTAAAAGATACATGATTCCAGGATGGAGATTAGGATGGATCATAATTCATGATCGCTTTGGAGTATTAGAACATGTTAGGAAAGGTATGATAAGTTTAACACAAAAAATTGTTGGTCCATGTGCCTTAATGCAAGGTGCTTTACCAAAAATATTAAAAGAAACACCTTTATCATATTTTGAAAAGTCTAGAAAAGTTATTGAAAATAATGCAAAGTTGTTCTTTGATTGTTTTAATGAAATACCAGGTTTAACACCAATTATGTCAAATGGTGCAATGTATATGATGGTTAAAATTGATCCATACATTTATGGTGATGATATGGAATTTTTAAAAGATTTAATCAAGCAACAAAGTGTTTACTGTCTTCCAGGAGGTGCTTTTGGCACACCGTATTGGTTTAGAGTTGTTTTAACATATCCTGAATCACTGTCAAAAGAAGCAATTCAAAGAATATCTGAATTTTGTAAAAACAAACGTTTAAAAAAGTAAATTAAAAGAAAAGCAGTAATATAATAAAAAAAACAATTAATTATTAAAAGCAAAATATAATATGCATAAAAAAATTTCTTTTTTGTATAAAAAATGAGTATTAATTATAAAAAAAAATTTTTTTAAACTTTTGATAAAATAAAATCATTTGATTCATTAAAACATTTTAAATTATTGTTTTTTCTTTCATTTGTATGTAATGAAAATATTTTTGTAAAAAAATTAATTAATTTAGTAATTTGACTATTATTAATATGTAAAAGTTCTTTTTCATGAGAATGTTTGACTAAAATATGTTGGTGTTTTAATGTACTAATAATATTCTTTATAAAATCAGTATTAATATTTTGAACAAATTTATAGTTCTTATATTTTATTTCTTTTCCAATTTGCAATTGGATTAATGATAAAAGTTCTTTTTCTGTAAAAAATTGTCCAGACAATTGTTTAATTATTTTGGTTACTAATATATATCCATCAATGAATGATTTAATTAATTTTGTTATCATCTTAATAGTCTTGATATTTGTAACTGTAATCATATTATTATTATCTATTTTAATAATTTGTAATTTTATCAATTTTGATATAGCTTTTTCAAAATCTATTTCTTCCTCTCCTATAATATATACAAATTCATATCTTAAAAGTTCTTTTAACTTTTTATAATTTTCATAAATAATTTCATATAATCCACCATTATTTATATAATTGTTATTTCTTATAAAAATTATTCCAATAATATTTATATCAATAAGATGATTTAAAATTTGATTTGTATAATTTTGCAATATAATATAAACTACACTTTTATCAGGAATTATTTTTTTAATTTGAACTTCTTTATCAATATCAAAATTTGATAAAGACATTTCAAACGACTCTTTTCTAAAAACCTCCACTGACATTTTTGTAAATAAATTTCTGTGTAGAAATAATTGGTAACGTACCTCTAAATCTAATGAATCATTTTCAAAAAATATATTAATATGAAGTTGTTTTAATAAATTGTAATATAATAAAACATTATTATAAATCTCTTCATATGACATTTTAATACATTCTGAAGAATAATTTTTTTCAAGTATTTGTATAATTGAAAATGTAATAATTGGAAAAATTGTTATTATTGAATTTTCATTGTGTTTTTGAATAACAACGTGGGCAAGCTTTTTTATTTGATATTTAACATCATTATCAAATTTAGTGTATAATTTTGGTAAAGATGATATATTGATACGACTAATTTTATTATCAAAAAAATTTCTTATTGATATCGGTTTACCAAATGTCATATATACATTTCCATAAGATTCTTTTAAAATAGATCTAGATTCAATCAAACTTGATGTTGATTCTTTTGGTTTTGGGAATCCTAAAAGTTCATAACTATATAAAATTTCTTCCATAATACGATCATAATTTATTGAGACAGGAATAATTTGTATATCATAAACATCATTTTTTAAAAATGGTTCAACAACCATTTGAAGAAGTCCATATTTTGGAAATACCGATTTTTGTGTTCTAGAACGAGTACCTTCAACAAAATATTCAAAAGGTTTATCAGGATAATGAATTAATGTTTTAACATATTCTGAAAAAATACTCCAATACAATTTATCTTTACCGAATGATCTTTTAAGATAAAAAGCACCACATAATCTTAATGTTTCACCAATCAAAAATGAATTTTGAAAATCCATACCAGCAGCTATTGCAGGTAACGTTAAACTTTGATCATAACAAACAATTGATAATAATAGAAAATCAAGATAACTTTTATGTGTTGGCATAAAAACTATAGGATGATCATTAATAAGTTTTTGAACTTTTTCCATTCCTTTATTATTAATATAAACACCATTAAGTACATTATTAAAAATTTTCATAAAAGTATATCCAACAATACGGGTAACATAAATATTAAAATTTTCTTTCATATTTATCAATATTTCATAAGCTTCTTTATTAATTTTTTCAATCTTAATATTTTTTTGATTACATATTTCATTTATAACAGTGGAAACATTTTCTGACTTTAAGATATTTTTGATAATTTTATCATTTCCAATTTTAGTGTGATAAATATTATTATTATAAGTAGAAAAAATTTTTTTCTTCCATATCCAATTAAAAGGTCCACCATTTTCTCTTAAAACTTTTAAAATATTTATATATTCTTTATTATTAATAGTTTTGCTATAATTTTCCATATTAATAAATGAATTAGTTGTATTAAATTAATAATGGCCAAAAATTTAAATAAAATAATAGGTAAAAAAAATATTTTTATGAATCAAAGATAAAATTATTTATAAACTGTTAGATTTATTTAATTATTAGTAGGCAAAGGTAACACTATTAAAAAGTATTTTATAATTACCATTTAAATATGTACTAAAATATTATTAAAAAGAGATAAAAGAAAGAAGTATCATTTTATCTAATAAAATTATAATCTACATATTAATGTTAAGTTATCATTTTCATTTTTTTTTATATTTTTACGTTTTAAGTAATTTATATCTATTTATAATTTGTATTATAATTTTAAAAAAAAATGTAAATAAAAATTAATTATTAAATACACATATAATTTATATTATAATTATTCATTTATTAAAAAAAACTTTTTTATAAAATAAAAATCACCTTATAGTTAGTATGTCTATTCTTTTTACATTTGTATATTTATCTTTTGATAAGATATCACTCGTATTATAAGTTATATGGAAAAAGATAATATACATGATAAGAAAAACATTTATAAATTAATATTCATAAAATAAATATACCATTTGTTCATATATTAAAATAATTTGCAATCTTTTTGTAAAACATTTTTTGATAAAAACAATTTATAATGAGGGATATAAATAATAATATATATTCTACAAATATATAAAATTTTTTTTTAATATATTTATATAAAATAGTTATAATTTTTTATACCTGAATAAATTTTAAAAATTTTTAATAAATATATGATAATTGAAGGGTTAATAATTTTTAAACATATATAAAATGTTCTAATATTTTCTTATTTAAAGTATAACTTTGTAAAATATATTGTTTTTAAAAATATTATTATTTATCTAACCTATGATTAATAATAAAATTGATGAAAATGATATTGAAGAAAGTAGTAAAAATTTTGATTTTATATGGAATCTTTTAAATCTCCGCGAAAAATATTTGGATTTAGTTAATAATGTTAATATAACACAAGATTTATTAAAATTAACTAAAGAATCATATATTAAATTATTTAAAAAACAAATTGAAAATTTAGAAAATTTAAAAAATTCATGTTCACAAGATATTACTAATAAAATGATTGAAGAAGAAAAGAAATTAGTAGATAATATGATGATTAAACTTCAAAAAACAATAACTGCAGATGAATGTAAAAACAATGTTGATGAATTAAAACAATATATCTTAAAATTAATTGATATTGAAAAAAATGTAATTTTTTTTTTTTGTATAAAAAAATTTTTTTAGGATAATAAACATTTATCAGACGGTATAAAAATATCATGTAATTTAATAAACAAAAATTTATGGAAAAGTAATAATGAAATAATGGAAGGATGTATAAGTCAATGGTTACAATTACGTGAAGAATGGTTTAAATTAGTAAAAATGTATAAAAAAGATATTATAAGAATTAATGAAATAGGTGAAAAATTTTTGCTTAATTACTATAAAAATTACTTTCAAGAGAAACGTTTAAAGCATATTGAAAAAATTCAAAATACTTTTCAAGAGTTTATGATAAATCAAGAGAAAATAATTAATAAATTTACATCTAAATGGCATACTGAAAAAAGTATTTGGGAAAAAAAAATTGATAAGTTAACAAATCAAAGAGTTGAATTGTCAATTTATTTATCTGAATTACCATATAAAAGTAATAAAGAATTATTTATTATTGAAAAAGAAATAGTTGAATTGAAAAAAAAGGTTACTTTTAATATATTATTTATTTACTTTACTATTTTTTTTAGATAAGTTTATTAAAAATTAAAAATTCTTACAAATATAAAAATGAATTATGAAAAAATAATATTAATTGCATATGAATAATAAAATATATTATTAAAATATTATTTATAAGATTTTTAAAATTTTTATTATATTTATTTTATATAATTTTTATAAATAATATAAATATAATTATATTATTAAATTAATAAAATAAACCACCAATATATTATTTTAAATAAATTTTTTTAAAGTAAATTTAATTTTTATATAAATATATATAAACTATTGATAACATTAATTATTTATTATAAATAATTTAAAATAATTTAAAGTTTTTATGATACTTTTAAATAATGATAGAGTAGATGTTATAGTCATTATTCTTTTCATTTTAAAAAAATTTTTTTATCTATTGTAATAAATAATATTTTTATCTTAATTTTAAATATCTTTTATCTTTTTTTTAAAACAATACCATGTTTTAAAAGCAATTTTTTTAAAAGATTATTAATTATTTGCTCAACTTACTTAACTACTTCTTAATTTTTAAAGTTAAATTTAAAAAAAAATTAATTATAACAACAATTTTGTTATGTGAAATTTTTATTAAGACAGCTGCTAATAATAATAATTATCTCATTAAGAGTTTAAAAATACTAAATCTTTATTTTTAATTGAGAAAATCATTATTTTTATTTATCTTTTATATCTGTTGTTAGTAATATAATGTTCTTCTAATTAATTTTTTACCTTAACATTTTTCTTACCAAATTTACTAATTTTTTATTTTCCTGTTTTTCATTTTATGGCTAGTATACAATAAAACAACTAAATTTATATTATCATATTAATATCATTCAATTGTCATTTATAGGATGAGGCATTTAAATTATTCTTGTTTATTATTCTAAAACTCATTCTTACTACAATTGTTCAATTCAAATTCGTTGGTGGTATCTATAAATATGACAATGAAACAAAGCTTTACTTTGATGGTAGGATTGTTAGTAATGTTGATGGGGAAAATTAAGTATTCCTTCATTTATAATACAATTTATTTGCTTCATATAACATTACTTTTTGTATTTTTTTTATAATTTAAAGAAATTTTTTAATTATATCTTTTCCTCAATTATTTAGAAAAAAAAAATAATTAGTTTTTTAAAAAATTAAATATAAAAATTGTATTAAAACAATTTATCTATATTTTAAAAAAATTTCATTTTTTTTTAAGTTTGACAAAGTGATTTATATAAAAATTATTATTTGTAAACCATAAAAAACATCTAAATTTTATAATGATAATGTTACGCTTAATATCATTTTTTTGTTATCTTAATAATATTATATGATTGTATTTATTAAAAAAATACATATTATTTAATTATATAAAAAACATTTTAATTAATAAATAATTTTATTTATTACCTGCAAAAAAAATTTTTTTATACATTAAATTTATATAAGGTTTGATTTTATTGAAGATAAATTTAATAACTTTTAAGTGAAAAAATTGTCTAACTTGATATATGAACAGTCAAGAATTTATGATAAGATATCTATATATAAATAGACAATCACATTTTTATAAATTACAATCTATGAATAAACTTTTTATAATATCCTCTAATAAATATTTAATTAAGATATTTAATTAGTTTTTATATGTCAACTTTTTATAACACCCATTTCAAAAAGATAAAAAAAAATTTTTTTTTTCTACAACATACATTATTAGAAAGAAAATTTATAATTATTAATATATTTTTAAATTAAAACATTTTATTGTTTAAAATACAAATAGCCATATTATTGTAACTTTTAATCTTTTATACCCTTTAGAAATATGAATTTTTATTTATAATTATAAAATAAATTTCACTTTTTATAAGTTTTAAATATATATATTTCAATTATTTTATAAAAATTATAGCTTCAAATTTACATTATAAATAATATATTATATATTGTACACGTATACTATTAAAATTATAATTGTATAATTGTTTATTCTTTTTTTTTTTGTTTATTATTAATAATACAAAATATAAATAATTTTTATTTTACTAATGATCTTATTTTTTTTATTATTTTTATATCAATTGATATAAGACAATTATTATTGCTAAGTCAATTATACTTTTTATCAACTTATAATTATTATTAAAATATTTTTATTTTAATATTCATTTTATTATAGGTAAATAATGTCTTACAAATTTAGTCTTTTATCAGCTATTGCTTCTGAAGAAACAATTCGTAGTTTTGCTTATACATTTATTAATGGGACATATAAAAAAGAAATGTCTAATATGGTTCAAGGTTTTATTTATATGAACCAATTACTCAGTGATCCATTTGAGTGTGAAAAATTTAATGCTCCTGAGTTGTTAGAAAGTATTGAAGGTTACCTTTATACAATACTAAGTAGTGACATATCATTTAATTTAAGAAGAGCTGTCATAAAATTTATGGGATCATTGGCTACAGAAATTAATAAGAAACAATCATATACAATAAAAAATTGTCATTTAATTAAATTACTTTTAGAAAACGGATTATTATATGGATATGGAAAATTTCCAAGAGATCCTGATTATATTTTCCATCCATTAGATAAAACAGAATCTATTTTTAGATTAAATGTAAAATATGCATTTGATAATTTAGCAAAAAACCATACTTATGATGAATTGCCAAGAGATTTAGAAAATTTTAATTCATTAATTCACATTTTTTATGATTTAATGGTCTCTATTATGAATAAAATTGGTGATGATCATTTAAAACATTATCGATATACTATAGAATTCGACAAATTAAATAAAATAGAAAATAATGTTTTAGATATGTTATTACCAGCTTTAATGGTATACTCTAATCTTGAAAATTTTCAAAGTGATCTTATAGAATCTGATTACATTATAATAATGACAAAAATAACAACAAAATTATTATTTTTTATTGAAAAAGATTTCTCATCTAAAATGCCTAAAAAAGGTATTTACGATGGTATTACAACCAACAATTTAAGAAAAGTTTATAAGTTTGTTTGTAATATTACTATATTAGTTAAAAATTACGAAAAAAATGTAAGTTTTATAATAATTATATATTCTTTTTTATTAAGTTTTTTATTTATTAGATGGATTTTTATATTATTCATCAAAATTGGTTAACATTTATAAATTCTATGTGTATTGATACTGCAGTAAATAAAAAAGAAAATATTAAGGAATAATATAATAAAACTATTAATAGAATACATTCAATTAATATTTTCAATTTTTATTTAATGTTAACTAAATTTGAAAAGAAAAATTACCATTCCTTTAACAAAAATAAAATGCAAATTTGAAAAGGTTTTATAATGTTTAAAACTTCGTAAAATTAATTCGTAACAAGCAATTTTTAAATAATTTCTTTTTTATATAACTTTTTATATTAACTTTGTTTGGTTTTTAATGATAACAAAAAATACTTTGTTTTTATTGATATTTTTAAAACAATGTTAAATTTATTATATATGTACTATTAAAATAGCTTAAGTTGAATAAATAAATTAATTATAATGTCAGTCTTTTAATAAATATTTAAAATATAATTTTAATTATCTTATTTTAAAAATATACTATTGTTATATATGAATATTAAGTATAGTTTATTCTAATTATAATAGTATTTATTGTAATGTTCTTATTAATAAAATGTCCCCGTTTTAGTTAATATTCAACAACTATTTTATAAAAAAAAATATTCTATTAATATGTACTTTTAATAATGTTTTTTTAAAAAAGTCAAAAACATTTTTTTAAGAAAAATTTTTTATTTAAATAGTTGTTGATTGAATAATTTATATTTTTAATTTTTAATTTAAAAGTTCTCTTTTATTTTTAATTAACAAAAAACATAAAATATTTTATTAAAATTAACTATTAGTATGTTATTCGAGTAACCATCTTAGAATGTTGATTTATTGAATTATTATAAATAAAGTACATTTTAATTAAACG
Organism: Strongyloides stercoralis; assembly: GCA_029582065.1. Taxonomy (NCBI): domain Eukaryota; kingdom Metazoa; phylum Nematoda; class Chromadorea; order Rhabditida; family Strongyloididae; genus Strongyloides; species Strongyloides stercoralis. The sequence goes on from JARPTA010000007.1 coordinate 2,837,887, forward strand.
ACACTTTTATTAGAATAAACATTTAATAAAACAAATAAATCAAAGATAAGAATGAAATACGAAGAATTAATAAATGATCTAACAAATATAAAATTTATTCGTTTTCTAATGTATTTGTTAATTAACAAGTACAAAACAAATCAAACAAAATAGTTTTTAAAATATTGTTTTATTTATTTATTTTTTTCGTGTTGTAAAATTTAACGTTTGCATAATAATTTATTATATATCTAAGAATTTTAAAAAAATGCATTATAAAAGCATAATAATTATAAAAGTAGAAAAGAATTGTAATAGTTTATTTTATATTTACAGATTTTATTTAAAATATGATTTTATTTAAAAAAATTTTTTTTGATCTAAAGTTGTTTTCATTAATTATATTTAATAAAGTTAACAAAACAATATACGCTTAAAGCTTTAAGTAGTTTTTTTCTTAAATAAACTTAAAACTTTTAAAAAAAATAAAAAAAAATATTTTAAATAGTAAATATAGAATATGTTAAATTGTCGAAAATAATACTTTATCATTTTATTTATTCGATTTAATTTTTTTTATTTTGAAATTAAAAAAAAAACCAAGAACAATTTACAAATATCTCTTTTTTCTTTTATAAATAATTTATTTGATTTAATACAGTTTATTGAATTACCAAATATATAAAATATTTCTAAAAATTAAAATTTTTAAATTTATCTTTATTAAATTAAATATTTTATAATAAAGCACATTGTTTTCCTATTAACTGTTTTTATCACAGAAAAAATAGAAATACAATTAATATTAATATCCTGCAATTTTTTGAAACTATAATATATGTGTATGTAAATTATTTAATACAGGAAGTTTCATAAGTATGCAGTATTTTTTTTGTTAATAACTTTTTTATTTATGAATGGATTTAAATGATATTAGATTCATTTTATAGACAACAAATCCGGAAATTATACAATATTAATACTATTTTAAAATTCCAATTTATTATGTAGTTTTAGGCTTCAAAAAAAGGTTAGTTTTTGGCATATTTGTGTATATAACGTTTTTATATGATAAGCTAAAATTATGATTATTACTAATAAATGTTTATTGAGTAAATGGCTATCTGTTATAATAATATTATTTAGAATTATTTTCATTAACTATTAAAAAAAAGTTAAAAAATGTCAATTTTTATCGATTTTTCATCATTTTTGAATTATAATTCATTAATTATTTTGGTACTTTTTCGTTTTGGTAGGGTCACTAATATATTGTCTAAAAATGTGCAAATTTTAAATTAAATTAATTTATTATTAATAAATATGATAACATTAATCTTTTAATCACTACTACACATTTTTTTGATTTGCTTCAGATGGGTAAAACAGTGCTATATTGCATAGTATCTGAACAAAAGCGTCCTGATTTATGTAAACATTGTGTCGTATAAACTCCGCTAAATATCTATTTAGCAAGTTTCTGAACGTCCCTTTCTGTTTTTATACCTCTATTTGGTACACCCTCAATCTTATGAACTGTACAAGTGGAAGCTTTAGATTCAGGGTCTACAAATTTGTATTTGTGGTAAACTTAGAAATGTTGGAAGCTTATGAGTTTTGAGTTTACTAGTCTTACAAGATTCCAACTGTTTGAATATATAATGATAACAATTGGAATTTTTTTGATTATTTTAAATCCTTATCAATAACATTATCCTATTTAAGTTATATTACTCACATTAAATAAATTTTTTTTGCATAAAAACAGTTTAATAATAGTGGCCCTACCAAAACGGAAAAGTACCATTATTTTTTTAAATGGATTAGTAGTTATTCTGATAGAGTAAATGATTCTCTATCAAATGACTATAATTACATAAATTTTTACTAGCATTGAAAAAAGGTATGATTAATTGAAACATGTCAGTTTTGTACCTTTAATGTAATTTAATCGTATAAAAGTGTTTTATTTTTTCAATTTTTTATTTATTTTATTTATTTTTTACAAGACAATAAACCACTACAATTATATAACAACGTTTTAAAATGCTCATTATTATTTATTATCCTAAAAACAATTCAAATTGGCCACCATCATATTCCAGACATTTAGCACATCTTTTTACAATATTATCTATTGCTTTTCTAATCATTTCTAATGGAATTTTAGTGATTTCTTCTACTATAACTTTTTTTAATTTCGATAAATTAGTTACATTGTGAGAATACACCTTTTCTTCTAGATGTCTCCAAAGAAAATAATCAGATACTGTAAGGTCTGGACTTTGTGCTGGCCATTCTATCAAATGGGATCCTTTCCCAATCCATCTTTTTTCTAAATGATCATTTAAAATGTTTTTAATTCTAGTAGCAAAGTGTGCTGGCGCTCCGTATTGTTGAAAAAGTAAATTACTGTTTCTTCTTTTTTTAAAAAAAGGGATTACATTATTTTTAATAATATCTTTATACATATCTGTATTTACAGTTCTTTCCAAAATTTCATATTTTACCATTCCTTCATATCCCATTAAAACCCATACTATTAATCTTTGTGGTGTGTTGGATCCTTCAATGATAACATTGGGATTTTTAGTAGCCCAAATAAAATAATCATGTTTATTCACATGACCATTTAAATGAAAAACCGCTTTATCGCTATAATAAATTGAACGATGAAAATTGAATTCATCTTGATCAAATATCCATTCGCAAAAAGCTTTTCTTTTGATTTTATCAACAGATTGAAGCTTTTTGGTATAAATAGGTTTATATGGACTATAACTGTGCTCGTGTAGAATTCTATGAATCATAGATCTCTTAACGCCAGTCATTGCAGTAAGTCTATTTATTGATATTTGTGAATCATTGTCTAATATTTCTTTTAATTTTTTAAAAATTTCAACTTTATTATTTTCAATAGGACGACTAGTATTTGGTTGTCCTACAAAACAACCCATAGAAAGAAGATTTTTTTTCCATCTTCTTATAGTTCTAAAATCTAGTTTAAACTCGGTACGATTTGCATTACATTGTTGCTTAATTATTTCTTTTGCTGTTTGTGTATCATTGTTCATTTTTCCTGATAGCACTACAGCATTCAACATAAATTCATTGGAATATGCAAAAATTCTAATAGCAACATATGCAATAAAAACAAATGACATTAAAAAATGTCTATCCATAGTATTATTTTAATAATTTTTAAGAATTAAGTAATAAAACTTTTATTAATGAATAAAAATAATTTTAAATGTAAGGTTTAAATACTTTTTAGTGTCAAAGATTAACATTTTTTTTTTTTAAATTATTTTTTTGTATATTTGTTAAGACGATAATTTTTATAAAAAAAAGATTTATTAATCTTTATCAGTAATAGAATTGATCTAGAAAGGATTTTTAATTTGTTATTATCATTAATTTTGTGTGATAATAGCATCAAAAAATTAAAAAATATCTTTTATGTTTACATTGGAAGTACAAAATTGACAGGTTTCAATTAATCATAACTTCTTTCAATGTTTAAAGAATTATAATAACATAATAAAATTTAAAGTTATCTTTTATGTTTACATTAAAAATACAAAACTGACATGTTTCAATTAATCATACCTTTTTTCAATGCCAATAAAAATTTATGTAATTATAGTCATTTGATAGAGAATCATCTACTCTATCAGAATATCTACTGATCCATTTAGGAAAATAGTTAATTAAAAAGTTACAGTTTAAAAATGATGAAAATTGATAAAAATTGACATTTTATAATTTTTTTTTTATAGTTAATGAAAATAATTCTAAATGATATTATTATTATCACAGATAGCCATTTACTCAATAAACATTTATTAGTAATAATCATAATTATAGCTTTTCATATAAAAAAGTTATATACACAAATATACTAAAAACTAACTTTTTTTCAGAAGCTTATAACTCCATAATAAATTAGAATTTTTTAAATGTATTAGTATTGTATAATTTCCAGATTTGTTATCTATAAAATGAATCTAATATCATTTAAATCTATTCATAAATAAAAAAGTTATTAACAAAAAAAATACTGCATCTACTTATGAAACACATTGTATATTATCTTTTTCAAAAAATTTAAAGTTTCGATATTCATTATTAGATTTAATTATTTGTTTTATAAAAGTAAATTTTTAAAATAATATTTATTGGTGATCACAATTGGTAAAATACAATAAAAAAATATCGCGGCCACGATACCCAAATTCCCTTAACAACTATAAGCTCAAACTGGGTTTTTATAACTGAAAATATAATAATAAATGATATAATCATAAAATATAAAATGGGTAAATGATACAATGACATAATATTGGGATATTTGGGTATTTATAGTTTTTTTTTTCTTTTGGCCGTGTATAATATTCCAAAAAGATCTTATAAAAAACTATATAAAAATATGATTAAAAACTTATATATATTTAAAATCTTACTTCTCCCTTGCCAGAATAAGCATCTTTTTGAATATTAGACAAATAATCATCAAAACATCCTTTAAAGTATGGTTTTACATTAGAGATATGAGCACACAAGGTTTTACCATTTTTAGATTTTTTATAGTAAATTCTTTCTCCTTTTTGTTGGATAACCATAAAAGGGCCTTGATATAAAAGTTTAAATTTTGACCCAACATCTTTATCAGAATCAGCATTTTTAATAAGTATCAGATCATCACTTTCAAATTTAGGTATTGAATCATATTTATATTTTTTATTTTCTATATTTCTAGTAGCTTCCATAGCTTCTTTAGCTGTTTTTCTTATAATAGCAGCTTTTTCTAACATGTCATAGGTAGTTCTACTGGAGTCAAATATTCCTGTTGAATATGTTCCAAGAAATTGGTCAAGATAACAGTTAGGTTCCCTCAGATGAGTTAATAAAAAGGGGGAACTTCCAGTAGTAGAATTGACAGTTGAATTATAATTAAACATCACCATTGGTAGAAAATCAGGCCATAAAGTAGGACGTTCTCTTGCAATTTTTGCAACAGTATCAGCAATCCACTTAAAACTCCTTTCTACAAGGCAGTTACCTTCTGAGTGATGAGGAGAAGACATTTCATGGATTATATTAAGTTTATTTAACCATTTTTGAAACTCATCACTTCTAAAATTTCCTCCTCCATCAGTACGCAATGTCTTTGGAAATCCATGGTAGCAGAAAACCTTGTTCATCAAGGCAGGAGCAAGTTCATCAAAATTATATGATTTTAACGGTATTATATAGCAATATCGACTGAAACTATCCATAACACTTAACACATACTTAGTTCCATCTGCTGCAACAGGAGTCACTGGACCCATTATGTCAGCACATAAGTTCTGACCAGGGCTTTCAAAAATAACTGACTTATACTCGGGAATACGTTTCATACATATGTTACGGCGTTGGCAAACCTCACAATCTTTGATATATAATTTAATTTTATTTGAAAGATCATCTATGTCATTAACTCTAGATTCAATAAGTTGTTTCATCTTCTTATAGCCGAAGTGTCCATTCTTGTCGTGAGCCAGTTGTAGTATTTTTTTTCTCGTATTCTCTCCCCTTTTCCAAGAAATTTGGTTTACCAAATTTGTCAAGTGACGGAGTTTCATTTAAAATATCAATATCATTGTCATTTAATTCACGTATTTTTGAGGGACGGCCACACTTCTTTTTAACAACATTATTAGAACCAGATTGTTAAGCATTTTCTTTTTCTGTAATAGTTTCTACCTTTTTAGGTCTTCCTCTTTTCTTTCCAACGCAACATGTAATTTGATTATCATTATTATTATTATGCTTATCATCTTCTATTGCCTCCAATGCTTGCCCTGAGTTTCTTGATAAGTCGTCTGCTACACAATTCTTGTTTCCAGGAATGTACTGCAAATGACAATCAAAACTTTCAATTTCTGATAATAATTCTAAGTACTTCTTATCTGTAGTAGATTTCTGGAGACTTAACAAAGGCTTATGGTCAGTTCTAACATATATTTTTGAGCCAGTTAAAATACATTTATAGAACTTCAAAGTTTTAACATTAGCCAGTAACTCTACATATGTAGCAGCTCTTCCCCGTATTGTTCTTTTCAATTTTTGTGAGAAGTAACTAATTGGACGCTCAACACCATCTTGAATCTGACTCAAACATGCACCTATACAATTATTTGAAGCATCACTAGTTATTATATATTCTCCATTTTTATCAGCGTGATATAACATTTCTGGATTTGACATAGCATCACAAAGCTTTTTAAAATCTTCTTTATGTTTATCAGTCATTACCAGCTTCTTTTTCCTAGATTTAGTTAACTCATATAAATCATTGGTTATAAGGGAAAATTGAGGTATAAATTGTCTGTAAAAATTGGCAGATTGCAAGATACTTAAAAGTTGAGTTCTTGTTGTAGGATATGGACGTTTAGCAAACATTTTAAGATTTTCTTTTGATGGTTCAATACCATCTCTAGATAGCTTATGGCCTAAAAATGTACAAGAATTACCGAATAACTCACATTTATCGAAATTTATTTTCAGCTCAAGATCATTACATTTAGCAAATATTTTTTCAAGAATAGATTCATGAAATTGTCTTGTTCCAGGTGTTGTAATTAAAATGTCGTCCACAAAAATATGAACATAATCAGAGAATTCCCTAAAAGCATTTGTAAGAGCCCTTTGCATCTCAGCAGCACTATTTGTAGCACCTTGTACTAGACGCGTGAACTGGTACTCTCCCATTCTTGTTCTTATTGCCATATACTTCCTGCTCTCAGGAGGTATTGATATTTGGTAGAAAGAATCACATAAATCTAATTTTGAACAAAATGAAAAATTCCCTATTTTCTGGAATAGCTCTCTCTGATTTGGAATATTATAGCGAAATCTTTTTGTGATAGAATTTACACCTCTCATATCACCTACCAAACGATATTTCCCAGGAGTAGCCTTCTTTATTATCATTATTGGATGAAGCAACTGACTAGTAGTTGGTTCCAGGACTTTAGCTTTAATTAATCTTTCAATAGCATTTTCCGCAACTTTCTGTTCTTTCCAAGGTATTGAGTAAAGAGGATAAGGATAGGGTTCTTTATCATACAATTCAATTGGCCCTGATTGTAACTTCCCTGGTCCCAAGTCAAACTCATCTTTAGGATAACATTTAGGATAAGTAGCTTTTATTTTATTTATAAAATTAGTTACATCAATAGATTTATCAGTTCCTTCTAAAATAAAATTACAAGATAAATTTAAATTTGATACATCTTCCTCAATATAATATCTAGGATCTTCCTTAACAGAACAATTTTCTAAGTCAATAATAGCTTTAGCTCTTTGTAACAATCCTATTCCAATAATAAGACTATAATGTGGATTAGGAAAATCAACTTCTCCTACATATACAGGCTTTACTAAATGATCTTTTCCAAACATATTAATCTTAAGTTTCTTCTTTAACTTCTTAACTTTATGATAGTCTTGGAATCCACTTATCATTTTAGCATCAGTTGTTTTGAGTTTCAATTCTTTAGCGAGAGATGGATTCATAATTATGCAATTACACCCAGTGTCTACTAATGCTGTAACTTCTTTATCATTAACAAAGACTCTTATTCCTATAAGCTTATCATTTTCTTTAAGTTTTTGAATATCATCATCAATTTTATCGTTATTGGATTCAACAGCAATTAAAGAACTTTCATCCTTACTTGAAACTTCATTCTTATCCATGATTAAGTTACATTGAGAATCATTATCATTAGTAGGTATTTGAGCTGTATTAACTTAATTTCCTTTTTTCTTGTTAGGACACTTAAATTTTAAATGACCATACTCATGACAATAATTACAAATAACATCATTTCTTTTTCTATTATATGACCCTTTATTTTTATTACCTATTACCATTTAAAGATACTCCTTTTGATCTAAGATTTTCAGCAGTTAAATCAAACGACCATATACGCTTTGCATTAGCAATAGCTTGATCAAATGAAGTATAATCCTTTCCACATGCAAACTTAGAACGGCATTCAGCAGGAATGACCTTAACCAAACTTTCAATCTTTGATTGTAATTTACATTCTTTATTCATATTGGCAAGTTTTATTTCTATTAACTTATCAATTCTCATACCAATATTATCAATATCTTCTATTCTTCTTGCCTTACGACTAATAAGTAACTCAAGCTCATCAGATGCTGCTTGAACACTCATACTACCATTATAATTGCTTCTTAAATATGAAACAAGTTCTCTATAGTTGTTGATTAAATTTGGTTGAACTCTTATCTCTTTAATAATATTTCTATCTAAGAACAAAAACATAGTATCTAACTTATTTCCTTCAGTAATACCAAGAATTCTACAATAAGCGTCAAATTCAAATATCCAATCATCGAAACACATATCTTTATTGAACTTCTCAGGTTTAACATCAGTAATATTACTATTTGGAATGACATGTACATTCCTTTGTTCAATATTATCATCATTTCTTAATTGTACCCCTTCATGAGAAGTTTTATTGACCTTTTGTTGTTCATTCATCAATTGAACAATCATAGCAGCAAGTTCATTTAAATTAACATTTAAACCACTAGAGGTTTGTACAGGAACAGCAGATTGACCTCCCTGGTCAACAGAATTTATCATTGGATCCATTTCAGTATTCAGCAGGTTTTCAGGTTGTGCACTTCTTTGACAGATGTCCTTCGGAGGTTTAACAGTTTTTCCAATTTGTCGTTTACTTCTAGTTTCTACCATACAGTGATCTCCCAAAATCAAAACCAGTAAATTTTTAAAATAATATTTATTGGTGATCACAATTGGTAAAATACAATAAAAAAATATCGCGGCCATGATACCCAAATTCCCTTAACAACTATAAGCTCAAACTGGGTTTTTATAACTGAAAATATAATAATAAATGATATAATCATAAAATATAAAATGGGTAAATGATACAATGACATAATATTGGGATATTTGGGTATTTATAGTTTTTTTTTTCTTTTGGCCGTGTATAATATTCCAAAAAGATCTTATAAAAAACTATATAAAAATATGATTAAAAACTTATATATATTTAAAATCTTACTTAAATAAGTCATCTTTTATGTATTCTTTGATGTCTAAATGTTTTAATTGCTTTTGAGTTTGGTTTAAATCTAAATTGTCTGATATATTATAAGCCATATTTATCTCTTCTTCATTGGGCATAATATATACGAATTCTTCAAGAGTAGTTCTTGTTAAAACATCATCTATTGTTGGTATAAAAGATTTTATATGATCATATGTAATTATTGGTATCCAAATATATTCATTTATCCTCATCAATTGAATACGAATTTTAATAATTTTTGATATTTATCAATTCGAATAGGAAATCCATTGTATTTCTTTAATTTGGCTAAGTGTTGTAATATAGGTGATTGGTTCTGATATTGTAAAAATTCATGAGATTGTAAATAACGATGAAAACGAATTAATATGTATGTGAAGGGATCAATAGAAGAACGTACGGAAGGATCATTAATGACTTTTAGGCTACAACTGGACAAATTGGATGTATCAGGTGGCTGATTGATACGGGACAAAAAATCAGGAAAATGATTTTTATCATCATTAACATAAAATATTGTGAAGATGTATGATTCAAATTCTGTTAGTATTTCAATAAACTTAGGTATTGATGTGCTTGTACAAAGCTAAATTAAGGGTTTATGATCTGAAAACACTTTAAATTTAATGTTATAGTAAGAATTTGATAATTCTTAAGGGACATATTCCCAATTTCTTTATTTAAAAATTATTGTTTTATTTTATTTTACGTTTTTTTTAAATAAATTCAACTGTTATATAAAATATATGATCAATAACGAATAGCATAAAGTATACAATAAAGTTCTGTATAAGTAGGACATCTCTTCTTAACAACAGGAGGTAATGACTTACTAAAAAAAGATAATGGTATTAAAATTTCTTCAGCTTGTAAATGTTGATTATTTAAATGTGAATCAAGTATATGTTTAGGTACACTTTGGCATAACATGGCCCTGACGTCAAATGATGAGGCATCACAGTGTACCTCAATTGGGTATTCTGGAATGTATAAGTGAAGTCCACTGTTTTGTTTCAATTCTTGTAATATGTTGTCGTAGTTTTTCCATGCGGAAGTTGGTAGGTTAAGTTTTTTATGTTTCAAGTGTTTGTTGGTTGTTGTAAATTTATATAATTGGGCAATATCTAAATGAATATCGCGAAAGTATTCACGGTAAAACTGAATACTCTGTAAGAAAGAAAGTAATTGTAAAGGTGTAGTAGGTCTATGACGATTTAATAACTTAGATATATGAGACTCATCTATCTTTCTGGTATTTCTCGAAATATGGTTCTCTAAAAATATCGTTTTATGGGCAAGTAGATGGGACTTTTCTTTTGATAACTTTAGTCCATTTGTTGTGGTTGTATGTAAGAGAATTTCAAGAGATGTTATGTGATCAGCAAGATTTGTATATGTTATGATAATAATATCATCCATATAAATAAAAATTTTAGACATTCTAAAATTGTTTATTTTAAAAACCACTTCCTGAATCACTGTTACGAACAGAATTGCGCTGTTCTTCGACCCCTGAATCAGAGTATTATAATAATAATAATTTTCTCCTATCTTTATTCCATAGTATTTCTTTTCGTTATTTCTTATCTTTATTTGAAAGAAACCCTGGGTAAGGTCAAATTTACTTATAAACTTAAATTATTGCATCGAATTCAGTAAATAATTTGCTGTAGATATTTGTGATATAATTTTCTCAATTATAGAATTTACACGTCTCAAATCGGCAATAAATCTTTTTTTTACCATTAGATTTTTTTATAAGGATAACTGGATGTATGACATCTGCTATGTCTCTACTTAAAACACCACATTTAACAAATTCTTCAGCTAACTGAATGACTTCTTTTTGCATGTGTAATGGACATTCATAAAAGGGTAATTTTTTTATCAATGTTATCAATAGGAAAATAAATTTGATTTTTTGCTAGTATTCGACAATTACCAAGATCGTATTCATTTTGTGAAAATGCTTTGTTAAGTTTATTCATTGAATTTTTATAATTGCAGTATGATTATTATCTATATTAGGTACTAAAGTTAAAAACGAACTAGGTATAAAATCAGTTGATTTTACTAATTGACCGGAATGTATATTGAGCCAAAGTTGTGTTTGTTGTAATAAGTTTGTACCAAGAATAAGATCGTATTTAAGAATATCAGCAATATATATATGATTAATATATAAAAGCTTACTTTGAAAGGTGATGTAAAATGTATTAGATACTTTTTTTAATATTGTCGAACCTCCAGCGGTGGTGACATATTTTGATTGAATAATTGATGATTTACAAACAGAAGAAAAACGAACATTTTCCGTCCTACGAGCGCATTTCTCATCCGAGAAGCATTTTTCGTCCAATAAAAAAATTAAAAAACAAATTTTTCTTTAATTAAGAAAATTATCTTTTTGTTGTTGGATTGAGATGTAAATATAACAGAATTAAAAACCTTTTAAATGTTTCATTTTTTTCACTTGTTTATATGAAAACCAATTTTTTTAATAATATTAATACAATTTTTTAGGTGATTCGCTATCAGATAAAAAAAATCATAAAAAATATCGAGTAGAAAAAAGTTATTGAAGTTTTAAAAAATGCAGTAATACTTTAGGATAGTCCTTTTTATTCAATTTTGAATATTAAAAATGTCAGGACAGAAAATGATCTTTTTAGGACAATTCCCGTTTTTGAGAGAACGGAAAATGATTGTTTTTTCTCTGTGTGTAAGAGAAAAGATCAATGCAATATATGTGGTTATAATAACCACAAAACTGAAAATTGCAAACGGAAAAATTTTAACATATCAAATAGTAAAAAGGATAATTATAAAAGTCAATTTAGACAAGAAGTAAATAATATTTCTGAAACTAATAATATTATTTTATCAAAAGATACATCACCTGATTTACCAATTATTACAGTTACAATTAACAATTTAGTTAACGTAAAAGCTTTTTTTTATACTGGTTCATCAAAAACATTAATGCCAAAAGATCTTGCTTTAAAACTAAAAATTCTTAATGATCCACGTAAATATATAAACTTAAAAACAATTACTTCTGGCACTCTTATAATTGCTACAAAAACATGTACTCCTTTAAATTTTAAATTTCATAAACAAAATTAAACTAAAAAAGTATACATCACTGATATCATTTTTAACAATAGATCATATGATTGTATAATAGGTTGGGACCTATTGAAACAATTAAATATTTATTAAAATATTATAAAATCAGCATAGACGAATGATGAAATTAATGTTATTATTAAAGATAGTATTTGTAAAAATAGTTTATTATTAAAACAATTAAAAGCTGAATATTCAGATGTTTTTGCAAAACATGAATTTGATCTTGGTGAAGGCGTAATTAGTTGCAATGAGATAAAATTAAAACCTGATACTATTTTTAGAAAACCAATACATTATCCCGTACCTGAATCATTTATGTCCCAATTCAAGCACTATATAAATGAATTAGTTGATACTGGTGTTCTCATTAAAAAAGATACTATCTATACCCATCCATGCATAATTTTACAAATAGAAAACAACTGGTTGCGCATGATTAGTGACATGAAGAGCATTAATAGTATGGTAGTTCCTTATTACCATTCAGCACCAACATTTAAGGAGATTATTGGAAGATTAAATTCAAGAAAATATTTTACTAAACTTAATAGTCCAAATGCTTTTTTTCAAATATCTGTACCATCAAATTCAGCAAAATATTTAGGTATATGTACACTTTTTGGCACTTACTGTTATCAACGGTTGCCACAAGGATTTTTAAATAGTTCTTCAGAATATCAAAAACTTTGTGAGAAAATCTTTGGAAATATAACTAGTGTAATAAATTACATTGATGATATAGTAGTATATGGTGGTAATACTGAACAGGAACATTTTAATATTATCAAACAAGTATTTGAATGTTTTAGAAAAAATAAAATGAAGTTATTATTTGACAAATCAACTTTTTGTGGAAGTAAGATACAATATCTTAGTTATAAAATATATGTTCCCTTGGTAGTAAACCAACACATAAAAATATAGAAAAATTCTTATTACGTAAAAAACCTATTTTTAAGGGTGAATTAAAATCTCTTTTAGCTTCTAGTAATTATTTTCGTCGATATATAGTTTCCTATGCAAAAATAATTTATCCTTTAGAAGCCGCCATACGTCAAAAATATAAACGATTAATATGGACTTCCGAAATGGAAGAATCCTATAACGTTCTTCTATCAAACTATGAAAAATGAGAATTTTATGCGGCATCCCAATTTTAATATTCCTTTTAATTTGATCAATGACGCTAGTCAGTTTTCTATAGGTGCCTTTGTCACACAATTTGGTTTTGATAACAAAGAATATCTTGTATCAACATATTCAAAAAGATTTAAACCTGGTAAAACTGAACAATCCGCTACGTGACGTAAATTAATTGCAGTAGTTAAATCATTTTAACATTACAAAAGCTGGTTTATGGGGAATCTCGTTAATATTAAAACAGATAATGGACCTCTTATAGGTATTTTTTCTCATACTGATACCCACGTAACATTGGTCAAATAACTCAAATGCAAGAGTTTCATTTTGACATTACTCATTTGAAAGGTGTAAATAATCCTGCTGATTATATATCCCGTTACATTCACAACCCCTCTGAAAGTAATTTTGTTTGTCCTCAACAATATACTTCTGAATCTTTTGATAAACCTAAATTTAAAGATTTACATTACATTTCAAACACAAATGATTCTAATTTTTGTATTGAATCAGATGATACCTTATCATCAACGAATGATTCTTCTAAAAATAATATACCTCCATTTGAAAGTAATGTTCTTACTAGATCAAAGAAACAACAATCTCAATCGCAGCCTATACAATTACAAAAGAAACGAGGTCGCCCTAAGAAGAACCTCCATCCATCTTCCTCATCATCACATAATAATACAGGGTCACAATTAAGTCATGGGACATTTTTTAAAAATTGAATAACTTTTTTTTTACTCAATATTTTTTTATAATTTTTTTTTTATCTGACAGAGAATCATTCAGAAAAATATATAGTTAACATATAGAATTATTTTCTATATAAAAGAGTGAAGAAAAATGAAACATTTAAAACGGTCCTTATTTTTCTATGAAATTATTTTTAAAAATATATTTTTTAAACTATTAAAATGCTTCTAAATTTTATTTTCCATTAGTTTAAAAGTATTTTTTTATAAAAAAATGTTCGTATTTTAAAAAATTTTAAAGACGAATTTTTACTAAGAAAATGATAAAATTTGTAACTGTTTTTTTAAAAGCAAAAAAAAAGTTTTTAAATACGTAAAAAACACTTTATTGATATTACTATCTAACCTAATATAGTATAATTAAAAAAAAGTCTTTATATTATTAAAATTTAATAAAAATACCATAAAATAGTTATATCTTTAATTTAATTAAAAGTTGTTTTCTAAGAATGATCTTGTAATATGTTATAATATAATTAATTATCTATCATATAAAAAAAAAATTATAAAAAAATATTGAGTAAAAAAAAAGTTATTTAATTTTTAAAAAATGTCCGGTGACTTAATTGTGACCCTGTATTTCATTTCAGAATGATCCTTCTATTTTTAATAATATACCTTTACATATTGATGTCGTCTCTTTACCATCAATTCCCAATAATGATGTACAGAAATGTCGTGGTCGTCCTCCAAAATCAAAATTTATTCCTAATGACATTATTGATGTAAATGAACCTTCTTTAAAAAACTTTTCCAATTTTTCTAAAAACAAAGGAGTAGATTCAGATGATTTAAATCTTCATGAACTATTTAAAGTTGCTCATAGTAATGGTCATCCAGGATTAGATAAAATGGTTGAACTTATACAACTTAGATTACCCAAAGTTGAAAATCTTTGTAGTAAAATAGCTATATATCTATCTACTTGTCTCACTTGTAAACTTATAAACTCTGGCATGAAACGTGTTCTTCCTCCTAAATTTATAAATCAGTATGATTGTCCAGGTCAATGTTATTTTATGGATATTATGGGAAAAATAAAACCATCTTCAAATAATGGTGATTGTTATGTTGTGTCAGTAATAGATAATTATATTAGAGCGATAACATTATTTAGTTTAAGAAATTATGATGCTGAAACCTTAATCCCTCTTTTACATGGAAAAGTATTTATGATAAGAGGTTTCCCTTAAGTCATAAAAACTGATAATGGAAAAAAATTTATACGTTCAAAATGTAAAAATTATTTAATAAACTTAAATATAAATCATATAACTTCAAATACTTTTCATAGTCGTGGTAACAGTCAATGTGAAAGCTCTTTTAAAACTGTTTCTGACATAATTGCTAAAATATGTAAACGATTACCTACAACATGGGAAGATGCATTAGAAGTTGCACAATTCTTTGTCAATAGTACTGTATCAAAAAGTACTGGAGTATCTCCTTTTTATGCTGAATATCTTAGAAAACCAAACACTCTTCTAGACCAAATGTTAAAAACATATTCATCTGGTATTCATAATACTTCTAAAAATTTATTTGATCTATATACCAATTCTGCAATAATTAGAAAAAAAAATTTATCAATGTTTAAAAGAAACTTGTACAGATGAAAATTCTAGATTTCCTTTTAAACCTATTATTAAGTTCAACATTTGTGATGAGTTCTTTATTAAAAGAAATGATAAAGAGTCAAGTAAATTTGGATACAGATACGATGGACCACATAAAGTTATTTAAGACTGTGGAACTTTTCCTATTTATAAAATTGGAAACATTGAAAGAACAGTTCATAAGCAAAATGCAAAACAAAACTAATTAATGAAATACATAAACTTTTATTTAATATATCTTAAAACATAGGGGGTAGTAAAACCTATATACAATAAGCTGAGATATAATAAATAAAAGAAAAACATTAAGTTATTTTTTATATAAGTGTCACTTAAATTATAATAAAAAAAAAAAATATATTTTTATATTATATTTTTAGGTGGCCACGATTTCTTGTTTCAAATAAAGATTGATTAAAAATTATTCTACAGAAGGTATCTACCAATTAAATATCTTAAAATTTTTACTTCATTTTGACTCTTTATAAATTATTTTTTTATATTTATATTGTGTATAAAAAATTTATTATTTTTTTTTATAAAAACAGTCAAAGTCTGCTAATTCTACCAAAACGAAAGAGTACAAATAATTTCTTTAAATAAAAAAAATAAATTATTATAATCATAGTGAAAATAAAAAAATAGCTTTTCTTGCGTATTCACAAGATAATGTAAACACAAACAAATGTAAGTTAAAACTTGATTTATTAGAAAAATTAACAACAAACTCAACTTCAAACCTTATTTTCAAATCTGGTTTATTTTTCCAGTTATTTGTCTACTTTCGTTTTAAATGTAATTTAATACTATAAAGTGTGTGTTTTTTATATTATAAAATTAATTGAATATTTGAAAAAAATAACATTATTTATAAAATTATGTTTGTGTTGCAATTAAAAAATTGTTATTTTGTTATTAATTATAAATTAATTTTCAATACATTTTAAAATTTACAATTTTTAAGGTTAGTTCCAACTCAGTGCTTAGTGGATAACCCTATCTGCTAAAACTTTATAAATATTAAAAAAAAACATTATATTTTAATAAAATAATTATTAATTTTTAAGTTTATACAGCAAGAAAATAATGAAAACATCAATTTCATATAGATAAAAATAACATAAAAGCTATAGATTGTAGTTGAAAAATTATTTAATATTATTACATCGTTTTATTGTAAAACTTATTTAATTGTCATATTTTAGGATAAGACACCAACTTATATATTATATAGATATTAAGATTAAAATATTTAATTGCTGGAAAAACTAGGAAACTTAAAATATATTGTAAACTGAACAACTAGGATTCAGTGGATAAGAAAAAATATTAGAGAGAAAAGGAACTCCAAAGTAAATATGGTAAAAAAGATAGACGTCTGATTAACAGATCTGGTCAATTTAATTGGAACGACTGGACAACGATCAACGTTTACGGGAGGAAAATCAGATAATTCTATTAGATCTGATTTAAAAAATTGTGAAAACTATAAAGCATTTTGTAAAAGTGACAAATTCTGACGATTATAGTTACTGAACAATTAATCGTGTTAAACAAAGATTTTGTTACAAGAGAAAAATTAGCCAAACTTGCAGTTGAAATTAGAAAGCTGGTTAAAAACTTTGGGTTACGTGGCAAAAGTTTGAAAAAAGTGTAAAGAACTGCTTAGAGGTAAAAGAAAAAAAAATATATTTACCCGATCAATCAAGTCATTTAGTCAAAGTTTAGCCAACTCAGTAGCAATACAGAAGACTATAGAGAATTCAATAAATAATAGCAGTAGACAAGAAAATAGTTCTTTTTTTATCGAAAGAAACAAGAAGCAGCGAGAGATTATTGGAAAAATCAGTTGAAAAAGAAGAGATAGAACAACATAACAATTCAATTGATAATAATATCGAAGAAATAGAAGATACTGAACTAAGAAAAATGACTAACTGAAACAGTATACCAATGTTTGACGGTGATCAAATATTATCATTTGAATACTGGCATGAAGGTCTTATGGGTTGTTTTCTATTGGATAAAGTTAGAAAGAAAGATTATTTTACAATCTTAAAGTTATCTTATGGGGTAAGAGATGAATTACGTAATTATGAAAAAGATAAAATAGATTATTATGAAAAATTAGTTGCAGTTTTGAGACTAAGATATAATGGTAAAGAGAGTAGAGAAGATGCCAAAAGAGAACCAAAGATTTTTGAAATTGATTACAAAAATGAGGAAATGTTATTATCAAAAAAAGAAATTGTCTTCTTTATTAAGAAAAGGATGTTCAAAGTTGTCAAAGAAAGAAATGTTAGAACAAACTTTTGATACTATAACAATCATATTAGAGAAGAAAAATAAAGAACTGGCAATGAGACTTAAAGAAGATAGAAAAGATTTTGAAAATATTTCTGAAGTAATACATACAGTTTGTGTATAGTTGAAGAAAGAAGAATTTAATAACAAGTTGAATGAAAACTTTAGAAATAAAGAAATCACCTGTGATTAAATTGACTAAAACAATAAAGTTATAGACTAAATTGTTCTAAGTATATTGATTATTTAAATATTTTTTTATTTCATGACTTCTACATCATTTATCCTCTTCTTCAACATTATCAACTGTTGAAGATTTTGATGTTAAACCAGCAACTTCTAACTTAGACTGTAAAACTGCGGCTTTTGTAAACAGTTTATTTAATGTATATATATAATAGAAAATAATTGGATAAACTATTAATTAAATATAGGAATAATATATATTGACAATTTTATTTTTTAAAGGTAATTAATAGACATCTTCTTTTGAGAGAACTTGGTTTATATTTTTTTTTTGCCTACGCAGGACGTGAACACTTTGAGAATTATAATTCTTTTCCATCCATTAAGAAGTTTATCATTATTCATTTATTGTTTTTCGTGATGAATATTACATCCTTTAGTTGTAATGTAATCTTTTTTTTTCATTAAGGATGATAGTTTGAAAGGTTTTTATCTATATGATCTGAATCTGTGACAATTGTTTACTTTCCTAAAGACGTTATATCAGTTTTACTGTGTTCTAATTTTTTCAAATCCTCTTTTAATGCAGTTATTTCTAACAATTGAGCTGACGCAGCTACACGCAATAGTAAAGAAATTTAGATTGAAAATATTTATATGACTTTAAATAACAGGAGTTTAAATCTACAGTAATAAAAAAATGATAACAATAAAATAAAATTATTTTATTGTATATATAAATATTATTATTTCTAGAAATTTCTATATAGAATCATTATATTTTTACTCAATTAACTTTTCCCAATTCAATATATTTAAAATAAATAAATTTTCTGAATTTTATTTATTTTATCAAACAAACAATTTAATAATTAAAAGTTTAAAATTTTAAAAATTAATTGACATAAAAAATTAAAAAACTATATATTTTATTGAGAACAAAATTTCAATAAATTTAGAATATTACTTATACTAAAATTTTTAAAGTGTAATATTATTTATTTTAATCACAATTTGTATATTGTATTTATATTCTATTGTCGTTTTATAATATTATTTTATTAAAAGTTCAATCGTTCAATTTGATTAATTTGACTAAAATTTCATGCAACGTATGTATGTAGGTGTTTACATGATCAGTTGATCAAAATCTTTTAAATATTTAGTATATAAATTTTTTAATAGATTAAAAATTAAATCTATAGTAATAAAAAATATTAATATTTAAAAAATTAAATTATGAATGTATTAAATAAAATATTGAAAAATAAATTTAAAACAATTTATAAAATAAATAAAAAAAAGCTTTAGTTTATTAATGAAATAAAAAGCAAATTTTTAAATTTTTTTATATTTGTAAATTTATCAAAAAAAATTTAATAAATAAACAGTACAAAGTAAATTTAAACATATTTTTTTAAAAATCTTAGTTTTTTTTACAAAAAAAGTCAAATTTTTATTTTATTAATAAACTAGAACTTTATTTATTATTAATCAACTAGTATTTTATTTATTTTATAAATTGTTTATACTGTATTTTTTAAGATTTTATTTAATACACGCATAATTTAATTTGTAAAATATTAATATTTTATATTACTACAAGTTTAAACTTTAAATCTATTGAAAAATTTATATACTAATATTTAAATTATTTTGATCAACTGATCATTTAAACACTTACATACATTTGTTGCGTGAAATTTTAGTCAAATTAGTCAAAATGAACGATTGAACTTTTAAGAAAATAATATTATAAAACAACAATAAAGTAAAAATACAATATACAAATTGTGATAAAAAATAAATAATATTATATTTTGAAAAATAAAAATGTCAATATAAATAGTATTTTAAATCCATTAATATTTTATTCTTTAAATACAAATAGTTATGCTAGTTTTTAAATTCAATTTATTTTTTAATAAAATTAATTAATTTTTTAATTTTTAAAAATATTAAATTTCTAATTATTTAATTGTTTAATTATTTAATTAATAAAAAAAATTTAAATTTAAAAAATTTTTTTATTTTAAATATATTGAATTGGGAAAAGTAAATTGCGTGTACAAAATTTAAGTCTACAGCTTTTACTTTTAAACTATACGCAGCATTTTTTTTCAACGCATTATATAAAAGTAAATTATCAATATAAAATAATGGTTTTTCTTTATTATTAAAAAGTTTAATAAATTTTCTTGTATGCATTATAATATCTATTTTATAAACTAAAGTAAAGAGTTTAACAATGAATGTAGATTTAATTAATTTAGTTTGTCTTTTTGTTGAGCAGAAAATTAAATCTTTATTTAAGTAGCAAATAGTTCTAATAATAGATCTCATGTCTTTTTTATTTGGTGCAAAACTTGCATTTGCAAAACATCTTAAATTTAAACCGTTAAAATCACTAATATATTTGAGCGTTATCTCTAGTCTATATCTTAAATATAATACAATTGTTGTTAATTCAAACAAATAAATGTTTTTAGGATTAGAAACGTATTTGGAAATTTTACTTGTAGCAAAACAATATATCAGGATAAGAGTTAATTGCAATATATGAAAATTTTCCCAACAAAATAAAAATATCTTTTTTTAATTATAATCTAAATCATTTTCTATATCTAAGTCTTCGTTACTTGTAGATGTTAATTTATTTGTTAAATAAAGTTTTTTATTATCATTGATTAATTCAAAAATTTTTTTTCTTTGACATAATTCATGCCCATTTTAAATTTTCTTTAATTCTATTTTCACAAATTTAACTTAATTTTCTTTTACAAAACCATAGTTTTTTATTCAAATTCCTTTTGTAATATTTTTGAAATATCAATACAAAATGATTAATTAGGAAATATTATCATCACATCATCAACGTATACTAATATCACTTTTAATGTACCTACTTCAAATTTAACATGTACAGAATAATCATAATCAGTATCCAAAAAGTTATATTTTAATAAACTTCATGAAACGGTTTTCCTTATGCTTTTAGTAATTGACGAAGTCCTTCTAAAGCACGATTTAATTTTAACATTCATTATTTTTATTTTTAATATCACATTTAATTCCTCTAGAAGGTAAAATATATTTTTAGGATTATCAAGTTTTGATAATAAAAATGATGGTGTAACATTTAATAATATTATAAATGAATTTGTTTGAGCAGCAAATTAAGTAGTATATCTAATTGAAACCATACTAGCAGTAAGAGCATAGAAATCACGACTGTCCCTTTGTAGAAAACTTTTTACCATCAGTCTAGCTTTATATTTTCTACATGGCTTCTTTAAAAATACCCAAAGCGTTTTAAGCAGTTTGACATTTATAGGTATTTTACAAATTGGCCATATATTTAATCTTTCAATATTATCTAATTCAAAATTGATTGCTTTAATTCAATTTTCATTATTATGTAATGCTGGGCGGAATGCCAGCATTAGTTATATACGTAGGAGAAGATTGATCATATATAAGGAAGTAATTTCGGTACTTTTCGGTTTCGGTAGGGCCATTAAAATTTGACTGTTTTTATGCAAAAAAAAAAATTAATTTATTGTGCATAATATTACTTAAATATTATAAAGGAATTAATAAGGATTAAAATGATAAAAAAATCCAATTGTTATCATTATATATTCAAGCAATTGGACTCTTGTTAGACTAGTAAATTCAAGGCTCAAAGCTTCTAATATTTTTATGTTAACCACAAATGCAAATTTGTAGACTCTAAATTTGAAATTTACACTTATACAATTATAAGAATTTGGGGGTGTAACAAATATAGGTATAAAAAAAGAGGGGGCGTTCAGAAATTTGCCAAATAGTTATTAAGCGGTGTTTATACAACACAATGTTTATAAAAATAAGGACGCTTTTATTCAGATACTATGTAATATAGCGCTGTTTTACCCATCTGAAGCAAATAAAAAAAATGTGCAGTAGTGGTTAAAAGATTAATGTTATCATAACTATTGATAATAAATTAATTTAATTTAAAATTTAAATATTTTTAAGCAATTTATAAGTGGTCCAACCGAAACCGAAATGTACCGTAATTTTTTATATTCGTAGTAGTTCTTTTACAGTTATATCGAAAGCGATATCCTCTCTGTTCACCAAAAAAAGGGCATTTGCTCATGGCAAATGCCATAATTCCAACCCGTATTAATCTTCTATTCAATCCTAATATTCACTTATATAAACACTGTGAGTAGAATATCCCAAGATATCACATTATTACCCTCATTTATTGTTATTTTATACATTACCGTTAATAAACATCTACTTTACCTTACTATCTGTATTATTGTCACTTATATCTTTTATATTAATACCAAAACCGCTACACTCATAACCGTGGACACCATTACAAAACTATTGACAATCAAAAAAATTTTAAATTTTCATATTTGACTAAAAATTAATTTTTTACTTCCAACACATTTCACCATTCAATCGCACACTTTTTTAAAATTTTGTATAAAAAAATTTTGCCGCTTTATTTTTTTTTTTTCAATTAGGTATACCTTCTAATGTTATATATCCTGGTAAAACACTTTTATTTTAAAAGTTTCATATAAAGCTACATTGACGGCACAAATTTCAAAAAAATTGAACTTTTTAATTGTTAAGAAAATGTATATTTTGAAAATAAATTTTGTATCTAAGGGTAATCGATCATGAAAAAACATTTCAGAATGTTTGAAAGTTTGTAAAATTACGTTTTCATTATTTTTTGTAATTTATTTTGTTTTTTTCCAATTTGAGGAAAAAAATTTATAAGTACATGTTTGCAATATACTTATTGGATTTTTCATCTAATTTTACGTTTGTATTAAAAAATAATTAATTTTTGAATTAGAAGGGTAAATAAATTTTGCTGAAAATATAGATCATATTCTCATAAAAAAATTAAGAATTTTCAAATAGTGATTATTTTAGCTCAGAAAATTATTGTTAATATAATTTTTTTTATAGAAACAATAAAATAATAGCCTATATATTAGAATTAATAATGTAATTTACGTTTTTTTTAAATTTAAATTTAAAACACAGGGTATAACGACATTTTTATTGGAGTATGATCCATATTTTACATAAAAACTTTTTTACACTCTCAATTTTAAAATTTAATATTAAACTGAATATATCTAAATTAGATAAGAAATTCAATAAGCATAATGCATACATGCCCTTTTTTGATTCTTGTTTTAAAATTGACATAAAACAAAATAAAATGCAAAAAATTAGCGAAAACGTAAATTTATAAATTTTTAAATATGTAAACACGCCCACATCCTATGTCAGAAATGGAACATGAAGTCATATAAAAGCCAATCTCCCTCAAGGACAAACACACTCTTATCCAACTCTTTACTTTTTAACTCAATTATTGTATTATTATTATTTTATATTGTAACTCTATTTCTAAATAAAAACTTTAAATAAACGCTACACCTTATTTATAACCTCAATAAAAAGAGTCCTAAAGAACTCCAAAAGGATCCTCACGGATTACAAATAATTTCATTCATTTTTCTTAACTAATTACCTCTAGATACATTATTTATTTTTAACAATACTTATTTTCCAAAAATTATGAAAATCAATTTTTTGAAGTTTGAGTCACTGTTGTAGCTTTAGATAAAACTTTCAAGCGGAAATATTTTACCAGTATACATAATTCTAGAAAATATTCATATTTTTAAAATAAAAATAAGAAGTTAGAATTTTTTGTGTACATAAAATGTTTGATCAACTGGTAAAATATGTTTTAAACAAAAAGAAGCTAAAATCAAGCAAAAAAAAACCCATTGAAATTGTACTTATTTATTATCTATTTTGAAAATATATTGTTATTTTCAAAAAATATTCATAATTATCAATTAATGAATTGTTTTCTTTTAACTTGTTTTAAAAAAAAGATTTAACCGCTATGACGATATCTTCCATTTGAATTACCTCCACCAAGACGCATTCGTGGCCTTAGTGATGTCCACGCGAATTCTTTTCCGGAACCTCCATTTGAGCCAAGATAACGTCTACTTCTGCCACCTCTTTTATTACCCTTCCCAGAAAAACCAAGAGTTTCTTCAAAAGTTAGTAGGATCATAAAAATAACTATTAAATGGATATAAGAAAATGGATTAAAAAAAATGAATTTCATTTTAAAAAAGAAATAAATGATAATATGTAATATAAAATTAGTTTTTATACAAAAAATTTGACATAATCAAATTTACAAATTCTGCAAACTTTATTTGACTAGTTAAATTTATTATAAAACATTATTTTAACAAAAACTTTTTTATTATTACTTTTAGACATCATAATTAAAGTAAATATTTCATAAATTAGTTAACAATTATATATATTATTTAAAAAAAACTGTTACAATAGACAAAAATTTTATATTGGATAATTTTATATTTATAACGATTTATTTAATTTTTGTATCCTCAGTAAAATAAATGTTTAAACAATAAAAGAATCTTTTTATTTTATGGGAATAATGATTTTTCAAAGTCGTTAATTTTAGAAATGTGTAGAATTTTTTATCATAAAACTTTTACCTATCTTTTTTTATTTTGCCTAACTAACAATGGGCCAACATTTGTAATTATATATGCCAGGCTGTTTTAAAAGATGTTTATTGTCAATTATCTAATCTTAAATATTAAATTTTATAATTATAGTTTTTTTTTTATTTTTATTTTCTTTGTTTGTAATATACAACCTCTGTCCTTAAAATAAACGGAATGACTTTATAAAAAAGAATGTAGCTAAACAATTTAAAAAAAAACATTTTATTCATTCGAAGTAGTCCCTCTTAACAGAAATACAATAAAAAGCACGTTTAAGAAGTCCATAAAATGACTTTTCTATGTCATTTTTTGTGATTCCCTTAAGGGTAGCGGTCGATGAAGATTGAATGTTTTCAAACAAATCGAAACGCTTTTTTTTATCTCAAAATGTAATTTCGGAAATGGAAAACAGTCACAAGGAGTCAAATCAAATGAATATGGAAAATGGTTAAGTAATAAAATCTGACTTTTGGTCAAATAATCAGTGATAATTGATGACCGATGAGATGTTGTATTATATGAATAAGTGCCAATTGTCTTGTTCTTGATATTCAAGACAAATATGGGTTTTTTGATGTCTTAATACTTCTAGATAATACCCAGAATTGAAATTTGTACCACTTAAAACAATTTTTTTGTGAATAATGTTCTTTGAATCGTAGAAACAAATGAGCATTTTTTAATTTTTGACTTTTCCACACACAGAGAAAAAACGATTATTTTCCATCCTCTCAAAAACGGGAATCGTCCTAAAAAGATCATTTTTTGTTCTGTTATTTTTATATTCAAAATTGAACAAAAAAGGCTACTCTAAAATATTACTAAATATTACTCCTTTTTTTAAAACTTCAATAACTTTTTTCTACTCGATATTTTTTATGATTTTTTGGCAAACAATTATACCCATAAACTTTTTTAAAGCATTTGGAATGTTTTAGTAGCAATTTTACCTTTCAAAAACAGAATTTAATAATAATTCTTTGCTTTTGATTTAGCCTCCGACTGACTTAAAAAATGACTGTAGTTTAATGTAAAATATACTTGTTCCAACAAGACGAATGAATAAGCGAAACTAGCAACTGATTAATAAACGTCGTTAATCCACAAAACAATTGATGATCTACCAATAACGCTATAAGTTTCTGTAAAATAGAGCCATTCCGGTTATTTTTGGGACAGAGGGTGTGGACAATAATTGTGTTTTTATGAAGGCTCAAAGGTTTGTCAAGATTCGACAAATCAATAAACACTTTTTTGTATAAGATATTTTACATCCACATTTTTTGTTCAATTGTACTGCTTTAGATCGTTGTTTTTTACTTAATTTATAAATGTTGAAACCAAGAGATAGAAAAAGCAATTTAAAAATAGCAATTTTCAGACTAACAAATTGAATCATATTTAAAAAAAAATTTTTACTTAGAAATTTCTTTTAATACAGTCTATTTTAACAAAAAAAGGATTTTTAAACTAGTAAAAGATAAAATTAGAAACATTTTGAATTTATTTTTTTTCTCAGCTATTTCTATTAAAAACAATTTTTATATGTTGTTTTTAAATTTTTAACAATTTTCTATTATATATTTATAAAATTTAAAAAAAAATACATAGTAGAAGAAAAGATATTAAAAATTAAACATATCGGAATACTTTTGTGCCATTCTATATACCGCGCTATTATTTTCTAAAAGTTAATTATGCTGCTATTAACATTCTTCTAAATTTATGTTTAAATGTTAGTACACTAACTGTATAACAAAATTGAATTATGTTTTAAAATATGTTGCGATGTTATTTTAATAGTTTAATAAATAAATTTTTTTAATTTTAAAATCAAACATATTAATAACGTTGTTATAAAATTTTTTAAAATCATATATTTTACAAAGAACAGTCTATTGAACTTATATTTAAATAGTGATACACGGATATAGTCGACAATAAATTATAAAATAAAGGTACAACGAATTTTATTTTGCTTCTTATTCAATTACAAAAAAATACAGTCAAACTAACAAGATATGTTGTTCTTTAAAACAACAAAAAATTAGAAAAATTGTAAACTCTGTGTTATTTTTCTAAAATAATAAGTATTGCAACAAAAATGCCAACATCAACTGTTACTAATAAAAGTTAAAACAATAAATAAAAAACAATTTTAAAAGCTTACAGAAAATGTTTAAAAAAATGGTTATTAATTATTTTATTTAAAATTGTTCTATAAATATTCTGTTTTTAATAATAAAAGATATGTATTACTAGTTAAGTTTATACATATTGCTGCGTTTAAACAAAAGAAATTTTATTTATTTTTTTCAGCACAAAAAGGAAAAAGCTTATTTTCCGTTCTTTCAAAGGAAAAATTATTAAAAAAAAATTACTTTATATTAATTTTTTTTAACATTCATATTTTATTAATAAAAAGATTAAATTATTACCAATATCATATATTCTAAAAATAATTTAAAAAATTATATTTAAATTTATTAAATTGTTTAAAACATTGTTTACTTTATTACATAAAAAAATGTTTAGCACAAAATAAATTATATTTTAATCAATTTTTTTTGATTATTAAAAAAGTGTACTTATAATTTTTGAAAAAAAAATAAAATAATAATTTTAAAAGTTATTTTAGTTATAAAACTAATAGCAAATCATATTACGTTTAACAAAAATTAAAAATTAAAAAACAATCGTACTTTAACTTTTTGCCCTTTAAGCCTCTTTTTGTATAACGTACTAGTAACTCCAATGTATTTTTTTTGTAACTTCAAACAAAAATAACAGATTATTGACAAAATTTATTTATAAATTAATAAAAAAATTTATAAAAAAATTTTATACAAATTATAATCTAAATGATTAAATATATGTATAATATTTCTTAATTTGGCAAAACAATAGCAATCTCTAAATATTTTCAAATTTTATAATCGACCATTTTATGATATCTAAAAAAATAATTTCCCCAATGCATCCTAGGTTTTTAGGACAAGTGCACAGAAAATGAAATCATGTCACTTTGACCCGACCACCTACAAAATGATATATTTTGTGGTGGTTGTCAAAATGACCAATTAAACAAAATATATGAAACCGCAAAACGTGGTAGAATACATTTTGTAGTATACATTCTGATACAAATGTGCATGGTAATTGTATCAAATACATAAAACTAACAATTGTGGTTTATATCATTTTTTGTACCATACATTTTATACTAAACCTACATATACAGTTTTATACAAACCGTGCATACAGTTTATATAAAAATGTATGCTACAAAATGATATAAACCACCATGGTCAAAGTGACATGATTTCATTTTCTGTGTGTAATAGTATTCATATGTTACAAATTTTTGTCCTTTTTTGTTCCTTTGTGAGCATACCACACAATCCTTTTTTAAACCTTGCCTCAAAACGTGCAGTTTACCATCTATTCATACATTAAAAGATATAGATAGATAACCTACTTCAAAGCTCATAAAAATTTCCAACTAGTTAGTCTACCAAAATTTTTACAAATTAACCCCTTACCTGCCGCCAGCGTATATATACGCCTTCCTCTACCGACGCGTTCACTGCCGCCGGCGTATATATACGCCTTTCCGAAGTACGATCCTTTGCATTGTGCTGCTATAAAGAGCACTGTTCCCACGAACTTTGAATCTTATAAAGTGATCTTGACAATGTTTGAAACGGATTTTCTTATTTCTCAAAGAAAAGGAATAGGGTATTGATAAAGAAGATGTTTCTGAACCGGTGAGAGTTATAGCTGTACAGTTTTTACTTCTGTTTCTGTTTGAGTAGGTCGTTTTTTTTTCTTCTTTTGCTTCCGTTTTCGTTTATTGTGCAAAATAGATCTTTTTACGAAAATGTCTGACAGTGATGAGAGTGATTTAGATGACTATTTTCCGTCATCTTCAGGATCAGAAACGTCGGAATATGATACTACGTCAGATGAAGAAGATTCTGATTGCGACTATTCTCTGAAAGACGCCCGACGTTGGGTACGACTGGATATAAAAAATTTACCTATGCCGCCTCCTCGGTTTCCATTTTTGGGACAGCCAGGAATAAAGAAAAATATTCTAGATGCTTCAAATTCACTTCTCTTTTTTGAGTTATTTTTTGATGAACAGCTTGTGCTTCATATCGTTACTGAAACTAACCGTTTTGCAGACCAATATATCAACCAACATCCTGGAAAAGAGAAATCTAGAACAAAGTTTTGGCATCCAACCAATACAAAAGAAATATATATTTTTTTAGGTATACTCATTTTACAGGGAATAACAATAAAACCTGACATTTCACTTTACTGGTCTAAAAATAAATTGATAGAAACTCCAATTTTTGGAAAACTTATGAGTAGAAATCGTTTTCAGCTTATTATGAAGTTTCTGCACTTCTCTGATAATAGTACTTTTGATGAAAATTCACATCCAAATCCAAAACTCAGAAAAATATGGCCGGTTTTTTTTGACTTGATGAAAAAATTTTCAAGTGTTTATACACCTGAAAGGGATCTGAGCATTGATGAGAGCTTGATGCTTTTCAAAGGCAAACTTTCATGGGTACAATACATACCGTTGAAAAGAGCTCGTTTTGGTGTAAAACTATTTGTACTTGCTGAAGCAGAGTCAGACTATATTCACAATACAATTATATACACAGGAAAGAGTACAATTTTTGATAAAAAATATGAGAATTACGGGGTCGCTACAAAATCAGTGATGACGCTTATTGAACCTTTTTTAGGAAAAGGTTATTGTGTAATTGCTGACAATTTTTATCTTTCACCAGAATTAGCAGATGTTCTTATCCAACATAACACTGATGTATATGGAACTCTTCGTCCTAATCGACGTGATTTGCCAGAAAATTTCAACAAAATTACTTTGAAGAAAGGTGAAATTGCTGCTTTTCAAAGAGGAAAAATTACAGTACTGAGGTGGCGTGATAAAAAATATGTGTCACTTCTTAGCTCTATACATACAGCAAACTGTTCTGAAACAGATAAAAAAGTCATAAAGCCAGCTATCGTTATGAATTATAATTTAACGATGGGCGGGGTAGACAAGGCGGATCAAGCACTAGTTTGTTATCCAACAACTAGAAAAAGACAGAAGAGGTATTATGTAACAATATTTCGCCATCTGTTAGATATAGCTATTTGGAACGCCTTCATCTTACGGAAAAAGCAACTTCCAAACATTGACAATTACGACTTTCGCATGAATTTGGTGGAACGCATAATAGAAAAATTTCATGTTACTGCACCACGATCTGCCAAACGACAGAAGTTACAAAGTGATTGTCCTTTACGACTTACTGCTAGACACTTTCCAGATTTAGTACCATCAACGTCATCAAAGAAAAATGCATCGAGAAAGTGTATTGTTTGCTCAAAAACAAAAGTTCGTCGTGAAACTCGTTATCAATGCAATGAATGTGATGTTGGTTTATGTGTTCAACCCTGTTTTAGGAAATATCATACAGCAGATAAGTTCTAACATCTGTTTTATTACACTGTTATTCTATACTTTAAATTTTGAATTATTGTTTTTTCATTTTCTTTTTTCTATGAATGTAAAAAGGTTTTATGTTACAAAACGCACTTCTTTTTTTCCTACAATACACCGCATAACTACACGCGCCTGTATGAAAAACGGTGGCACTGGGGAGCGTATCTCATAAGTTTTCCTCGGCAGGTAAAGGGTTAAAAGTGACTCAAAAGTTTTTCATTATTTTTAGTTTTATAGTTTTGTATAAGATGTAAGCATTTATTGAACACAGTTTCACCCCCCTCAGAAAAATAGTCTTTTCCATCATTTCAAAAACTTTCAAAGAAAGCTGTAGTTGGGTATATGTTGGTGTGTACGGTCCACTCCATTTATTGATTTGATGTAGCTTAGTACCACGGCTGGTTTTTCTGTTACTCATTGGTCGCCACCTCTTTCTACTCTGGAAAGAATTGACGTCATAGCATTAGAAGAATTATTTAACATTGTTATTACTCTTTTGTCCTTCCAAGCCAAAAGCATAATTTCTTTTTTTCTTACAGCAAGAACTTTTCTGTTGGAAAATTTAGGTTTTTTTATGCTAGTTGGAATTCCCTTCGTTTAGTTTTAATAGTTCCGGTTAGACGGCATTTCATTTTTAGAAGTATCTCAGTAGGTGGCAAGCTTGTGTAATACCTGTCCGTGAACATATGATATCATCTTTGGGCGTTGGCAACTTTTTCTAGAATTGTTTTATTTAAATAAAGAGGTATTCTTAAGTTTATAGGCAAATCTGGTCTTATTAAACTCTTTGTAGTAATGCTACCAAAAATAAGGAAGAATATTGTAGACATATGATGTTTCAAAATCTGTCAGGAAATAGATTTCTTTTCTCCCACTTTGTAGGTTTGCTGGGATTGTACGTGATAAAACTTATTTTGCCTTTAAATTTCACTACATACTCATCAACGCATATATTTTTATTTAGTATAAAATATTGAATAAATTTTTCACCGATGTATTCCGAAAAATTACTAATTTTTTTATACGTGTTTTTAATGCCCTAGGAGCAGCATTCTGATGCTTCAAGTGTAACAATGAAAATATTTGATTAAATTGAAATCTTGTAAAAATATCAAAATAAAACGAAACTCTAGATTTGTGTTTAGTAGACCAATATTCTTGTGTATTAGCAAAAGAAATTGTTCCCGTATTAAAGAGAAGCCCAGAACTAATCTTTTTGTACATCACGCCAACTACGCCATATAGAGTTTTTAGACAATATTTTTGATTGAAGTTTGGTTCTTGCATATTTATTTGTTTCTTTTACTATTTAATTAATAAATTTGTTTGTAAAAAATAGTTTAAAAAATTTCATAGGTTCTGTTAATGTTAAAGAAACTTGTGGCCTAGTTCTGTGTAATCCAATGTCGATGTTTTTTAGTGTTTGAAATATTTTTTACATTGGAAATACTCACCTATTCAATGTCATGGCAATCTTTCGCAGTTGAAACATCAAAACTACTACTACATAACTAAAGGACACCAACTTCTTTTTATGCTTTATGAAATCTTATTCATCACTAGAACTTTGATTATCACTTCTTTCTAACATATTTTTATTTTCTATGTTACCATGCAAATTAAAAATAAATTTATCTTCACTTTCACTTAGTTTGAAATTTTTCTTCAGTTTTTAAGGTGTAAAACAAACTTATATATTTTAATACATATATACAGAGTGTCTCAGAATAAATGCAGTATTTCTTTTATTATTAATTTTTTATTTATCAATAGATTTAAATGATATTAGATTCATTTTATAGACAACAAAACCAGAAATTAAAAAATTATTATATCATATATAAATTTTAATTTTTTTCTAGAGTTATAGGCTTTTGAAAAAAAGATCAGTTTTTACTAATATGTGTATATAACTTTTTTTAAATGAAAAACTATGATTATCATTAATTGTTATAAAAATTAAAAAATTACTATTTTTTAATATTTTTTACTTTTTTGGTTAATTTTTAACAATGATTAAAAAATATTCTGATAGAATAAATTGTCCTTTATTGAATGACTATAAATACATTAATTTTTATAAACATTGAAAAAAGTTATGATTAATTTAAACTTGTCAATTTTGTACTTTTAATGTAATTTTATTGTATTAAAGTGTTTTATTTTTTTCAATTTTTTATTTAGTTTTAATATTTTAATATTAGGTAATTAACCACTATTAATTATCATCTAACAACATTACAAAGTGGCTATTGTCATTTATCATCTAAAAAAATTTCAAAGTGATCACCATCATATTCTAAACACTTTGTGTATCTTTTCACTATATTATCTACAACTTTTCTAACTATCTTATTGGAACTTTAGTAATTTCTTCTGTTATAGCGTTTTTTAATTCTGGTAAATTAGTTATATTATGAGAATACACTTTGTCTTTTAAATATCCCCAAAAGAAGTAATCACATACTGTGAAGTCTGGACTCCGTGTTGGCTACTCTATTAAATGGGATCATCTTCTAATCCACCTGTTATTTAGATTTTCATCTAAAATGCGCCTACTTTTAGTAGCATGTTGTGCTGGCGTTCCGTCATGTTGAAAAATTAAATCACCATTTCTTCTTTTTGTAAAAAGAGGAATAATATTATTTTCAATAATTTTTTGATACATATTTGCATTTACAGTTGATTCAAAAATTTCATATTTTACTATACCTCCATAACCTATTAAGACCCATACTATAATCTTTGTGGCGTATTTCGTTCTTCTATAATAACATTGGGATTTTAAGTGCCCCAAATAAAAACATTGTGTTTATTCACATGACCATTTATGTGAAACACCGCTTCGTCGTTTTAGTAAATATAACGATGAAAATTAAATTCATCTTTATCAAAAAACTACTCACGAAATGCTATTCTTTTAACTTTATCGCTAGAATAAATCTTACTAGCATAAATAGGCTTATATGAATTATAATTACTATCGTGTAGTATTCGCTGAATCATAGATATATCAACGCTAGTCATTACACTTAGTTTCTTATTGACGTTTGTGGATCATCATCTAATATTTCTTTAATTTTTTTTAAAATTTCAACTTTATCATTTTTGATAGAGCGACTAAATTTTGATTGTCCTACAAAACAACCTATATAGATAAAATTTTCTTTTTATCGTCTTTTAGTTTTATATTCCAATTTTAATTCAGAACGATTTTTATTATACTGTTCTCTATTGAGCTGTTTCGCTGCCAATGTATCACTGTCTAATTTTTCAGATAATAATACAGCTTTCGACATAAAGTCATTAGAATATCCAAAAATTCTAATAACAACATATGCAATAAAAATAAATGGCATGAAAAAATGTCTATCCATAGTATTATTTTAATATTTTTTAAGAATTAAGTAATAAAATTTTTATTAATGAATAAAAATAATTTTAAATGTAAGGTTTAAATACTTTTTAGTGTCAAAAATTAACATTTTTTTTTTTTTAAATTATTGTTTTGTATATTTGTTAGGACGATAATTTTTAAAAAAAAGATTTGTTAATCTTTATCAGTAATAATTTTGATCTAAAAAAGATTTTTAATTTGTTATTATCATTAATTTTGTATGATAATAACATAAAAAAATTGAAAAATATCTTTTATGTTTACATTAAAAGTACAAAACTGACAGGTTTTAATTAATCATAACTTTTTTCAATGTTTTTAGAAATAAATGTATTTATAATCATCTAATAGAACATCATTTATTCTATCAGAATAGTTATTAATTATTGTTAAAAAATTATTAATAAAGTAATTATAATCCGAAAATGATAAAAAAAATCAATAAAAAGTGACAATTTTTCAATTTTAATAATAATTAATAAAAATAATTTTAAATGTTATTATTATCACACATAGCCATTTACTAAATAAACATTTATTAGTAATGATGATAATTATAGCTTTCCATTTAAAAACATTATTTACACATATTGGTAAAAACTGACCTTTTTTTCAAAAACCTATAACTCCAGAAAAAATTAGAATTTTTATATAGTATAATAATATTCCAATTTCTGGTTTTGTTGTCTATAAAATAAATTTTGTATCACTTATATCCATTAGTAAATAAAAAAAGTTATTAATAAAAAATAATTGCATCTACTTTTGAGACACCCTGTATATAATTTCACAATTTTAACTCTTTGTTAAATAGATAATCCATAGGTTCTTTAATCAATAAATAAGCAAAACATCACAAGAATAAAAACCTTAAAAATAATAAATTAAAGCACTTTAATGAAAAAATATTCTTTTGATAATTTCTTTAAATACAGCCATTTTTTATAAAAAAAAAAATGTACTTCTAGGTTTATGTTGATAAAGAAGTATAAATGTTTCAATGCTTTATTTTTTATCAATTGTTTTTATAAAGCTGATTGTTTAAAAATGTTTATATTATTTTCTAGATAATTTTCTATCACATAAAAAAAAATCAAAGAAAAATATAAAACAGAAAAATGTTATTAAAGTTTTTAAAGTGGATTGATAGTTTTTAAATAACATGTATATTGACAATATTAAAAATATTTTTATCAATAACTCTTTTTATCACCTAAAATCTAATGATGCTGAAATGTAAAAATCGTTTTTAAAACACGCTGTATTCGTTGAGACTAATCCTGTAATTAGAAAATTTTATTTTTGATAACTTTTAAAATCTATATAGTAAATATATGAAAACAATTTTTATTGATAACTTTTTTTTTCGAATGAACTATAATAAAATGAATATGTAACTATAGGTTTTTAACACACTGTATTCACTGTGACTAATCGCTTAATTGTAGAATTTGATTTTTGGTAATTTTCTGATATCAACTTCATTAAAAAACAAAAATTTTAATTTCTTTTTATATATTTGAAAAAATTTTAAAAATTAGTAAAGATAATTATGTATTGATATAGTTTTATGTACTAGTTTTTGAAATACGTAAAATGTGTCAAAATTTTTCTGAAACTCTACAGAAGCACAATGAAGAGATATGAAGCTAATATTTTGTATTTGGTAATATGTTTTCTAGATGAATATATTAAGCATATCGAATTAAGAATTTAAAATTTTGCTTTTCTTAGGTTATTAAAATTGTTTGAGTCTCTCAGGAATCGTGTTTTAAAATAAATATTTATTATAAGCAAGATATATAAGAAATAAATAAACAAAAATTTTGATAAAACATAAAAATTTTTCTTTTTTTTTGTTTAATTTAAAATCAGAAAAATAATTTTTTTTTTTTTAAATTCTCATCAAAAAGTAATAAGTAATTTTTTTTTACTTAAAAAAAGCATATATTTTTTTAAATCTAAAAAAAATCAAACATAAAGCAAGATTGTCATTTGATAGAATATGTTTTGTTAATTAAGAAAAATAACAATAATTCTTATTGTTTTAAAAATTCACAAGTAATTTTGAAATATTACAGTTTTTTTTGATTTTTATATTTTGCTATATTATGCAAAAAATAACAAAAATAAAATTCTGGAAATTTCAATTTTTTTTCTATAAATTTATAAAAGTCTAATTAATTTTTACTATTCAAGACATTCATTATTTTTAGCCTTATAAAAAAATAGCATTATTAGTGTAGGAAATTACTTAGATAATAATGTTAAAAATATAAAGAATGGACGTTTTTAATAAATGTTTTGACCTTTATACTAAATAAATTATATAGGTTTAAAAAAAACAAATAAACTTATAAAATAAAAATAAAGTTTAGTAAAAAAAAAGTATCAATAATTTGAGTTTATAACTTAATTTATTTTTTAAAGTAGCATTATCAAAATTGAGTTATACAAAAAACTATAAATAAAATTTAAAGAATATTTCTAAAATTATCCAAACTTTTTTAGTTATGTTTGTAAAAAACAAAACTGTTTTTTTGTATTTTTATAATAAATCTTTAAAAAAAATTTTTTTATGACTTTACTATGAATTTAAAATAACTGTAATCTAAACCTTCAAATTTATAAAAAAATATTATTTAATTTTATCATTTAAGTTAAAATCTGAAAAAAAAAAATTTTTTTTTATAATATTTACTAAAATTTTTCAAATAATAAAAAAATGTGATTTTATTTTAAATAAAAATCTTTTAATTTTTAACAGTTACATGTCCAAAAATTTTATTAATATTGAAAAATTTTAATTATTAAATTTTGAATTAAATTTGTTTATTTATTTATTTTTTAAATATAAAACAGAACAACTTCAGTAGTTAACTATAAAATTCCATATTATTTCATAGTATACCATTATGTTGTTGAATATACATATTATGCCAATTATTTTTTTTTATACCTTTATAATTAATTTTATATATAAAAAATGAAAATTTTATTTGGTTTACATAGTTAAATCTTAAGCTTTAATACGTTATGGTGTCCACGGTTTTAGTGTAGCGGCATTGTGGTTTTAATAAATAAGAAATAAATGGCAACAAGATAGATAGCGATGTCAAGTAGATATTTATTAAAGGTGATAAGTAATATAACAATAAATGATATTAATAGTGTGATCTTTAGATGTTCTATAGTAGCATTCAGGTAAGGGAATATTAGGGTATGGGTACAATTAATACGTTAGAGGTATGGCATTTGCTAAGGGCAAATGCCCTGTTCACGGAAACGAGAAGTTTATCGTGCTTGGTAAAACTTAAGAGAACTCTAACTAAAAACTGACCAACTAATATAAGAAATTACTTCCTTATATATGTTTCATCTCCTCCTACGTATTTAACATTGACAGATTATATGTTTGAAAATATGGTCAGAATAAAGTACATTGCTTTTTATATTTTCAATTAATTTATAATTTTTTTTTAAACGTTTAACTTTTAATAGCATACAGTTTATTTGTTTTAAACTTTTTAACAATTGTATAGACAGTTATAATAATTTTAACAGTTACAAGGAAATTATATTACAAAAGAATTTTTTTATTTTTTTAATATTTGCTTATATTTAAATTTGTGTTTATTATATTTTATATTTAACTTTTTGTACTTTTTGAATTTTACTGTTTATTTAATAATACATTTTTTTTATGAAAAAAAATTAATCTTCATCATTATTAGTTATATAATATTTTCATTTTGTATTAGTTTTAAAAATTTATTTTAAAACTCTTTTAAAATTACTGTAGTATAATAGTTATAATTAACTTTAAAGAGTAACATATTGTTAAATATTAATTTATACGTAATCAAACTATAATAATGTATTTGTAACAACAATATATAAAAAAATAGAAAAGTAAAAATTAAAAATAATTTACTTTTTAAAAATTATATACAATATATAATTTTATATTATTTACATTTATAAATTTAATATCTCTACAAGGAGCAAAAAATATATAAAATAATAAATATAAGATAAGTGATAAATTGTTAAAATCAACTACTATTTAATTTGAGAAATAGTGAATTATTAAAAAGCAAAAAAATTTTACTCATATTTTATCACGAATATACATGGTGACACAAAAGTAAAAACCTACCTATTTTTTAAACTTTAATATCTTTTTTTCTACTTTATATTTTTTTTTGATTTTTTTTATCTAATAGAGGATTGCTTTATTTTATCAAATAAAAAAAAATTATAAAAAAATACAAAGTGAAAAAAAAAGTTATTAAAGTTTAAAAAATAGGTAGGCCCTTACTTTTGTGTCACTCTGTATTTCCAACTATAAAATATATTGTTAAAAAATTTTATAAGAAAAGTAAATATAATATTTATTTAAAATATAATATTTTTTCTACGTTTATTTTTATTTTAATAAAGTTTTTTATTATAAATAGTTTTTTTTTAATATTATTACATTTTACAACTATAATAAATGTAGTAAATTTTTAAAATTGATATAGAAACTGAAATAAAGTTTTTTAAAAATTTTTTTTGAATTAACCTGTATTAATATAGAAAAATATTTAAATTAAATTGCTATTGTAATTCCTTTCTACATTTATTACTGTATTTTATTTTAATTATTTTTGTAATTTTTATTATATTTTTTTAAGAATTATATTTTTGTTAAGATATCTTATTAGATATAATAAAAAAGAAAATTTTTGTTAGCAGGATAATATTATAGTAATAATCATTTTAAAAAAGTACTTTGGTTCTGAAGTTTATTTTTGTAAATTAAAAAAAAATATTTACTTTTGTATTATAACTAATCAAATTTTATTTAAGTTGGGAATAGTAAATAACATTTATTTAACAATATTATAATAAACTAAAAAAAAAATATTTAATTAATAGATTATAAGGTTAACTTACTCCACACTATTAAAAGCCTCTATGAATCAACGATTTGGTAGGGAGTATTTCTTTTAAAACTAAGTAAGCATATGAAAGTAATGTATTTCTATAAAAATTTAATCATAAATTTTTTTGGATGATTTTAGTGTATTAAAATAAAACAGATATATTATAAAATATTTTTATTAATATATATCACTTTGAATATAATATAAAATTTAGTTGAATAATTAATAATTTATAATTCCTATTTACTAAAAATATGACTTTAAAAAAGTCTTTGTAATAAAAATACATAAAATAATGTACAAATTAAAAAAATCTTTGTTTTTATAAATTAAAAAACATTCAATTATACATTTTTCTCTTGAAAATTTTTTTTTAATTAAATAATGATTTTGAAAATTAAAATTTTTGATTTAATAAAATAGTAAATTTAGTGTTCCTCAGTGATAAAAAAAAAGATTAATTTTAAATATTCTAATACTTATTATTCTTATCACAATAATTATTTCTTTTTTTTTGTTTTGTAAGGGAGTGACCTTAATTTTGACAATAATATAATAGGAAAAAAAAACATTTAGAAATAGTTAATTTTAGTCAATGTAAATAGTCCTACAGTTTTTACAATCATATATAATTTTAATGCAAGTTGCTTTAAGTAATTAGATGAATAGTTAGTCAAATACGGTTTAAAAAAAAATTTTATAGTCCCATTCATCTTACATTTTGTAATATTCTAATTTTTCAATTTAATTTAATTAAATATTTTTTTTAATTGTTCTTTTATATGTTTTTTTTTCTTTACCTAATATTAACTAACAGAAAGGTGACCCTCGTAAGTTTTTGAAATAATTTATACATTAAAAAATACTACACCTTAACAATTTATTATTTTATTATTAACTTATATATTAGCTTAAATTAAATTATTTATATAAAAATGTTCTAAAAGTTTTTAACATATTTAAATTATTTTATGTATATTTATAAGAATTATTAAAATGTAAAGTAATTTTCTTTCTTATTTACAAAAAAATTCATTTATTTTTATAAAAAAAATATATATTTTATTTTTTTTTATATTTTGAAAATAAAAGAATTGTATAAAAGTTTATTAAATAAAAATTTTTATTAAGTAAAATTTTATTCTTTTTAATATTTATACTAGCTATAAGCCAATGATATTTAAAATATTTACATTATAAATATCATTACATTTAATACAACATTGAAAAAAAATATGGATAATAAATAAATACTTTCTTATTAAAATTGTTTCCTACCTTATTTATATTGTCAAAATTTTCCATCTAAATAAATTTTTAAATTTTTAAACTATTGTTCTTTTATTTAAATAAATAACTATGAGTAACAATTAAATTTATGCTTTTATTTATAACATTAATTTAACAATTTTTTTTATCTGTATAGAAATATTTGTAAATATTGTTTATGTTAACTTTATTATATTATATAGTAATAAAATCTTATCTTAATCGAATATAATAAAATAATTTATATGTTACAAATCGTTTTAATAAAAAAGTTTCTTTACTTTAAAATTAGAAAAATGACATAATACAATTATTTAAAAGTTTTTGTATTTAATATTCTAATAATCAATGTTTAATAATTATTTTATCAAGCATAATTTATAATTAAATAAAAATTTTTAAAAATTTAATAAAAAATGACGTTTCTTACATATATAATATTACACTATTTGATTAAAAATTTTCATACAAAAATCAATTAGTATTTATTTTGGAACGAAGGTTACTAATAATGTAAATACTCAATAAATAAATAACATTTATCTTTATTTTTAACATATTGCGCAATATTTTTTTATTATTTGTCTTATTGTTAATTTATTTATACAGATATTTTAGTAAAACCTTCCTATCTCAAATATATATATATAAGACCACTACCTGTTCATATATTTATATATACATATTTATTTTTATAATTTAATATTATAATAAAAATATATTGCAAAATGATAAATATTTTTGAATAGTTTTTTTAAATGAGTAGAAATATACCTTATAAATATGTTACTTTTTTATTATATTTATATCTATTTCATATTTAGAATAATATTTATTAATGTCTTCATTAAATATAATGCTTTTTTAAATAAAAATATATTTCAAAAGAATAAATAAATGTCTACCAATGTATTATTAATTTAAACATACAAACGCTATGACTCATATATCTATTGTATATATAAATAAAATTTTTAAAATTTTACCTTCATTTATCAAAGTTTATTACTATTATATACTCTTTTTATTAAATATATGTATATTAATAATTTTTTTTTATTATAGATAGTTTTAAAATTTTTGATTATGGATTTGTACGTAACTAAAATTTGTGATTTTAAAAAATGGGAAAATCCTAAAGCCCGTTTTGATTATATTGTTTTAGGAAAGTATATCTTTTTTTTTGAAACTAAACGTAAGTTTTATTATATATATTATTCAATATATTTTTATTTATACAGATTTTGAACAACCTTCAATTAATTGGGGACATTTTATAACTCATCGTGGTGGAAATTTTTCAATTTTTGATAGTGAAAAAAATATTTTTATAGAAACTGGAAAAGATAAAATTGATGTTCTTGATGAGAATGAGTTAACAGAAGAAATCATATTTACATGTGGTGAAAATTTATACATGTTATTATATAATAAAAATAAAAGTGTTTCTTTTAATAAATTATATAAATGGAATATGTCAACATTTTCTTGGGAATTTACTTTTTCATTAACTGGTGATAATAATTTAAAAGGTAAAGATAATCATGGAGTAGCAGAAGTTATCATTGCTAAATGTTGTCAAGATAACA
This sequence comes from Strongyloides stercoralis, assembly GCA_029582065.1. NCBI lineage: Eukaryota > Metazoa > Nematoda > Chromadorea > Rhabditida > Strongyloididae > Strongyloides > Strongyloides stercoralis. Next base: position 2,879,454 of record JARPTA010000007.1, read on the forward strand.
AAGCTTATTCAATTGTCTCAGTATGTGGAGATATTGTTTTATTTTCTATTGATGTAGAAAATGGAAAAGTTGAAAATTTATTTACTTATCCAAGTGAAAATAATAATTTAAGATCAATTATTACTCAAGCTGTATATCATAATGGTATTGTTGATTGTTTTGGTGGTTCTCATGGATGTGGTTTTATGCATTTTTATAATAAAATGTTTCGCTTAAATATTGAAAAAAAAGAAGGAACATTTATTAAACTTGGAAATGGTGGATTATTTGGCATCAATGTTGGTCATTTAACATTTATTCATTATATTAAAGATAAAGATTCCATTATTGTTAAACGAGGATGGACAAATGGAGCTGGAATGGGTAGAATTACTTATGATGGCTCAATTTGGATTTTAGAAAATTTACAAAGTGAAAAACCAAGATGGAGAAAACTCTTTAATACAGTTTCACAAATTGGTGAACAAGGAGTACATTATTTTGCTGATGTTATTACTTCAAATAATATGTTATATCATGGATCTTTAGAATCAGGTATCTCTGTTCAAAAGATAAATTTTGATGATGCAAGTAAAATTGTTAAAAAATTAACAGAACCTTTTGGTGATGTTTTAAATGATGTTGCTGCATATCATATGAATAATAAATTATATATTTTTGGAAAAGAATGTATATATAACAGTAATATGACAATGCCACATAGTGTACTTCGCAAAAATAATAAAATTTATGTTTTTGATTTACTTCAAAATAAATTAGAGACATTAAATCAACATGAAATTAAAGGAATTAATTGTGATGATGAATTATTTGAATCTGTATTTGTATCACAAAATGAATTATATATTGCTTTATTTAATCCATATGAACCTATTAGTTTTGAAGAATTATATAAACTTGATACAACTAATTATCAATGGGAATCTGTTTTTAAAAAAGAACATGTTGATAAAAAAATATATGATATTAATAAACTTTGTAGAATTATTGAAATTGATGGAGTAAGTTATGGAAATAAATTTTTTGTTATATATAAAGGTGATACGTACTCACTTTATGAATTAGATATTTCAAAAAATGAATTTTATCAAATTTGTAGTAAAAAATTTGAAGATATACATTGTGGTAAACCAATAAGTGGTGTAGCATTTGGTGATTTTGTTTATATTCTTTATGGACATGATGGATGTGGTTTCAGATGGGATAAAGATAATTTAATATGTTTTGATATTATTAAACGTGATGCAAAAATTATTCAAATTTCTAGTAGTGATGATGAACCACAATTTTCTTTTGCTGGTGCTTTGGTACATCAATTAGCACCACATAAAGGATATTGGCTTCAAATGACTGGAAATATTCAACATGGAATGACAGGTTCAATTTATTCAGGAGACATTTATGCTATTGATTTCACAACAGAAAATGAACCATGTTGGAAAAAAATTGATATTCAAATACCTAACAATGATAATAAAACATTTTTTATATTCTTTGATAATTACAAGAATAGACTTGTTTATGGTAATCCTGGAAGTGGAATCTTTGAGCAAACAGTTACAATTAATCTTGATGATGATTAAAATTATAAATACATATTTTTATACATTTAAAAAATTTTTTTTTAATTTACAAATATCATTTATAAACTTTTTTAAGTTTTAAATAAAAAGTAGAATAAAATACATTTTATTAATTTAAAATATTTTATAGGTTTTTATATTTATAATTTCATAACAATTTTAAAATACTATTAAGCATTTTGATTATAAGACAATTTATATATGTCAATTTTTATTACCAATTTTATTATAAACTGATAACATATCATATTATATAAAATTTAATACATAAAAAGGTATGAAATATAATAAATTTAACAAGATTAACTATATTAATATAAATTTACTTTAAAAATATTTTATTTTTAAAATTTTTATTTCAAAGAATGACAAATAATTCAATAAAAATGTAGGTTAATAAAGAAAATACCGACAAAATTTATTAAAAAGTTTATTAAAGAGAAAATAAAAAAAAAATTTTTTTTATAATATTTGATTGTACATAAATTACTGATAAGTATGTATTTTAAAGTATTATTAATATTGTATATTTATATATAAATGCATTAAAAATATTAAATTACATTATACTCACATTAATATATAATTAATGTTATTAAATTTATTTTTTAAATGTTTTCTATTATTACTTATTCTATACACTATTAAGATTCAATCTGTTGATGATCCTTCAGATACATCTCATTTGCAATGTTACGTTGGTCAAAAAGTACAATATTGGAATGAGGAATGGGTTGAAAATTTAATGTCTATAAGATGTAGTTTATCTTATTGTTCTAATATGACAATTGTTCATACAGATAGAAATGAAGAAATGAAAATTATCATAGAATATAGTTGTGGAACAGATACATTAAATTTTTGTGAAGTAAGCATATATATTTAAAAACTAAATTAAGATATTTTTTTTAGAACATATCAAATAAATGTCTCAATGCTGGTGTACAAAATATAACAACTTGTTGTTGTAATACTGATTTATGTAATAGTTCAAAAATAACTACATTTTCATTTATTTTATTAATATTAATATTTTTAACAAATGCTTATATTTTAAAAATTTAATATAAAATTTCTTATTATAAAATTATTTTTTTTTTTATTTATTTTAATATCATTATTGTTGATAAATAATTTTTTCTAATATAATTCTTTATTAATCATAAATTAATTTTAACAACCCGCAAACTTTATGAGAAATAATATAAAATATACATACAAAATATTTTTATAACTTAAGAGTACTTTAAAAAGAATATATTATTATTCTTAGAAACATTTTATAATAATAAATATATATATCAATTTTAATAAAATTAAAATATTTAAATAAATTAAATACATTATTTATCTAAATTTTTTATTAACCAATATTTTAAGGCAATTTTTTTTCACCTTTTAATAATTAAAAATATATATTTTTGTTATAAATAAAAAAAAATTTACATATATTTCGCAAATTGATAAATCAACATTTTTTTTTTTGCATTGTTGTGTACATAAAACTGGGTTTTTTTTTTTAACTTAAAAATCATTAAAGTAAAAATTATATATAAGAAAAAATTGTTTTGCATGTTTCATAATTTACAAATATTAAATGAATAAATTAGCTATCATTATAAGGAGGAGTGTTATAATAGAGGTGCAAACAATATTACTACTAGCCGTTCTATTGTAAATTTTGAATTTTGATGTAGTTTTTTGTAATTTAACATCACTAATAACTCTATTTGTTGTTAAAATTGTTGATGGTGGAGGATTTGTTGAGATAATTGTTATATCTGGTTTGTAATGATTTATACTTCCAGCAGACATTGAGATACATTTACCTATAACATTATCACGAAGATGTTCACAAAGTTGATCTTCTTTATCTGTACAAGTACATAAAGAAAAACCACTACCAGCTTTTGTAGTTATTGTTCCATTAAGAAGTTGTTGACATTTAGGTGAACAATTTCCTGTTGTTGATTCTGATTCACATTCAGAAACAAATAATTCCCATTTGGCATTACATCTCATATCTGTTTCACAAACTAATTTTTGTAATGAACAATGTTTTTCTTCTGAATTTGGTAGAAAACCACATTTTTCTAGTTCATCTTTACCAGGAATACATGATGTATCAGTACGTAGAAGTATTCTGCCTAATTTATTTTGATAAAGATTTAATGCTGCTAAACGACATTGTGGTTGACAGGTATTTGTTGTACTATAAAAATTAATAAATTGTAATAATAATAAATTTATATATAATTTTTTACCATGCTGATTGGAGAACTGCTAATCTATGAATACATTCAGTATTATTTTCACAATTATTATTTGCTGTAATACATTCTTCTGAATGAATAGGTAAACCATCTTCATTAATACAATAAATAGATATGGTAAAAGTAATTAATGGTATTATAATATACCAATTAAATGACATTACTTTATATTATATTAAAACTATAATAAAATAAAATGTTACATAAAAAAATAAAAAAAATTTTAATAATAGTTATGTATAAATAAATATATCTCTTTAAATTATAAAGTTTATTTTAAACTTAACAATAGAATAAATTATAAATGTTTATACAAGTTAAGAAGTGAAAGTATTATTGAGGTCTATAATAATTAAAGTTAATAAGAATTAAAATATATTTTAAAATATTAAGAATGTTTTGATCTAGAATAAAATGCTCACCCTTTAAGAATGAAAGAAGGGACATTAAGGACAGTAATATTATACATATTTATATAAACTTGTTTGAAAATAAAACTTTTAAAATAAATGATATTTAGAAAAATCTTAAAAGAAATTTTTATATATATAATTTAAGGAGTCCTTTTTTACCAAAAATTTATCTTTAAGTAATCTTACATAAGGGGTGTTTATATAAATTATTATCAATTACTTTTGTCATTGATTTATAGTTGTTTCTTATTATCCTTTTGTATTCTAGTTAGATGTGTATTTCTTTTATTATAACTCTATTGGTTACTTCTTAACTTAATAATATAAATCTTTTTTTTTGTAGACATTTAATCAACACATACTTAAAAAAAAATAGAATTTTAGTTGATGATGACAAAGCAACAAGACTTGTTTAGGATTAAAAAAAAAATTCTTATTTTGAATTAAAAATAAATGTTAAGAATAAGAATATAATTTATTTAAAAAAAAATTATTTAATATTATTATTATTATTCTTTTAATTAATCAGAATAATACAGTAAATTTAAATAACTTTGTAAAAATATTTTATTATTTAAAAATCTAGATATTAGAAAGCAAAAAAGTTTATTTTAAATAGAAATATATAATATTCTTGTATAATTTTGATTGATAAAATGTAAAATAATGTTAACTGGAGCATTTAAAGAGAAAAGAATCACAAACATATATTTATATCAGTTTCTTTTGATAAATAATAAAATTTTTAATAATATAAACATTTTTGTATAATAATAAATATTAATAATTAAAATATTTAAATAACTAAAGTATAAGTATTGGAAAAAAATATTAAAATTGTCAAAACATGAAAATTATTTTAAAATAAAAGTAAAGAAAAAATAATATGAGTTATAAAGGAACAAATAAAAACTTTGAACAATTACTTTTTTAATATAACATATATTTTTATATGTAAAAGTTTAAAGTAGAATGTTAAGAAAACAATTCAAATAAATAATAGTTCAACTTCATATCTTTTCAATTGTTAGAATATATATAGAAAAAAAGATGTAAATAAATCTACATATAAGTATACAAATTAGTAATAATATACTTAATTTTAATGTTAATTATTCTTTTATAATAAATTAAAATATTTATGTTTGAATATATTTTTTTTTGACATTTTATATTATTATAAACAAAACGACAATTAATAATATATAAAAAAGATAGTATTTTTATAATAAAATTTTTTTTATTACATTGGCATCATTATTTTGTAACACAAATATTATTATATTTAATATAAAAAAAATTAAGAAATAAGTTTTTATTTATCATTTTAATATTGATATACAACTGTTATGAAAGATAATTTTAATGATACAAATGTTTTTCTATTAACAATAATGTTTTGAAAAAAAAACAAAATAAAAAGTTAAGCATATTCAATAATAATAGAATATTTGATAAAAAACTTAAAATTTAGTTTGCTTCGTTGATTCAGTGACATACTCACTGCGAATAATTTCGTTTTTGTTGCGCAACTCTGCCAAACGGCGTTCTCTAAATTCTTGATAACTAGAATTATTTATCTCAGGAAATGATGTTGATGGTGTTATGTATTGTTGTTTATGATAATCAATTGTATTATTAGGAATTATTGGTTTTGGAATCATTTTATATGGTGATGATGACAATGGTTGTACAGTACTTTTTGCTCCATTTAAAACACTTAAAACTTCATTTTGTACTGTTTGCATATTATCACCTAATCCTGCATTAATTTCATTCATAAAATGATTAGGTTCAAAAGCTTTTGATGGATTTTTTATACCAAATGGATCTATTTTAAATTTTGATAATAAAAGATATCCAAATAAACGAATGACAATTTGTCCAAGTGGTGCTGTTATGATAATTGCTATAATACATGTTGAAATAAAGAACGATGCATGTGTATTCCAATCTAAATCAACCAATAAAAATTGATAAACTACTGGTGCTAAAGCTGCTTGGACTGTTGCTTTAGGCATAAAGCAAAAAGCTGTAAAAACTTTTTCTGACATTGTAAAATGACTAAATAATGTAATAAGAAATACAATTATAATCCTTCCAACAACACCAATAACAATTACAGCAAGTCCAATTAATATTATATCTCCATTAAGATCACCAATAACAAAATTGTATCCTATCAAAGCAAATAAAAGTGGTTCAAATACTAATCTCCATGCATGGGCAAAAGCATTCTCTTCAACCCTTGTCTATAATTTTAGTTTTTTTTTATAAATAGATTTTTTTTAATATAAAAAAAACATACCATTTCATTATTATCAGCTTTCCATCTCATTGAGACAACAATACTCATAAGAAGAACTGCTAATGGACCAGCAATTTCACAATAAATTGCTCTACACCCGTATGAAAGTGCAAATGAAACAGTTACAAGAAGGACAGTTCTTGTAAAATGAACAACAGTTGAATCACTTTTAGGAAGATGTCTTAAGATAAGTCCAAGAATAATACCAACTAATGCTCCAATTGCTATCTCTACTGGTACTCTCATAAGCGTATATGATAATGAATCTATTAAATAAAAAGTATAAATATTAAAGGAAAAAAATGAATTTATAATTACCTGTTCTTCTAAAAATAATAGATATAGCTAAGTTAATTGCCGTTATGCAGAATAAATTATCGATACTACTTGATACAAGAACAATTGTTGGAACACCATTTTCTGTTCCTCTACCTTTCTCTTGAAGATGAATCATTGTAGGAACAGTAACTGCTGGAGAAACAGCAGCAACAGTAAAACTTAAAAAATAAAAATAAAAAAAAAAAGAATATAACATACCCAAGTAATATTGATAGAGCAAATGGAATATGGAAAATAAAATATGAAACACAAACAATAGTTATAGTTTCAAAAATAACTGAAATAATTCCAATACTACCGCATAAAAGCCAATGTGATCTAAGAGAAATTGAATCAAGTCCAATACCACATCTTATAAGAATAATAATAAACGAAATATATCTTATTGTATCAGCCCAAAAAATATCAATGGATAGAAATTCTTTAAATATTTCTAAATTTCTAAATAATATACCAACAATAAGGCAACCAATTAATGCCGGTAAATAAATACTTCTAAAAATTTTTGATGCTATCAATGATATAAACCATAAAAAGAAAAGTGATATTATTGTTTGAATGGTACTTTCTTGAATATCTTCAATTAACTCATTTTCATTAACAATTGTTGATGATTCATCTGTTGGTGGCGTATCAATATCAGTTAAAGGATGAATTAAACTACGATGAAAAAAGCCAACAATTAATATATATATTGATAAAAATATTATTATTGAAGTTAGAATTACGTTAAACTATAATTATTTAAAAAAATTAAATTTATTTTATAAAAACATACCGCTCTATTATTAATAACATTAAGAAATGTATTTTTGACAGATGAACTATAACGATTCATTTTATTATATTTCTTTTTTTTTTAATATTTTCTTTTATTTGTAATCTTGTAATTAATAAATATATGTATATATATACATATACATAAATATATTTATATAAAAATAAATTTAAAAATATCCTTCAACCAAAAATAATAGTAGATGGAATAAATTTTTGTAAAATGATAAAAATATGTACTTTCAAAAAGTTTTGTAATATTATTAATATATTAATTTTTTCAAAATGGTATTCTTTTTGAAGATGATATATAATATGTGCCTATTTTATGAGAGAAGATTTTATGAATAATTTAATATATTAATATCTATAAATATATATACAAAATTATATTAAAGATCTTCAAAAGTGTATGATAATTCTACATGTATATATATACATTATTATATATATAGCATTACAATAAAATGGTAAAAGATGGTTAATTTATTATAAATATTTTAGTAATAAATGTATGTAATATTATGACGCATATAAAAATTATCTTTTTAATGAATTACTAATATATATATATAGAAAAATTGTAATCAAAATATAATATATGTAATATTTTTTTTTTGTCTTTTTAAAGTAAAAAGTTATTTAAATGAATATAATTTATTGTTAAAATAATAGAGTATTTACATTATTATAAATGTATAGTTATTGTATATAATATTTGCCATATATTCTTTCTAATACATTTTATTTTCTCATCTAATATTACTCCTCCTAATCAGCTTATATAAAATGAAATATTAAAAGAAGGTAGTTGATATATTAATGACAGATTTAAATAAATTTTTAGTAAATTAATGATTTATAATAATATTATTTTAATATATTTATTGTCATATATTAATACAATATAAAATTGTCACTCTTACCTTATTAAAATTATATTATTTATATCTAACCAAATTATAAAAATAAATATTTATACATTTAACTATCAAAATTTATATTAATATTATTACATCATATAAAAAAGATATTAGTAATAAATTAGTATTATGATAATAGAAATAATACATAATTTTATTTAATATATTAAAAAGTTTTAAGCTTACCATAAATATATATTAATATGTTTATATTTTATTTAAAAATTTAAATATACCTTAAATAATAATAAAAAAAATCCAATTGTTATAAAAATTTTTTTTTATTTTCAATAATTTTATAAAAAAAATAAAAATATTTTCTATAATTTTTAATTTTTGTACATTTTTTTTAATATAAAAATAAGAATAATATAAAAAAAAATAAAATATTTATATTTTTTTCTTTAAAAAAAGAATTTCTTTTTGTTGTTAATAATGGTTCTTTTTTATACAAAATTACATTATAAAATAATATATTATAATATCTTTGAATAGTTTTAAGTAAAAATTAAAACATTCTCAAAAATATTATCATTATCTTTTTGTTTTGTTTTTATTTTTTTTAATGAATAGTTGTATTTAATTTGTGGCAAAGTATGATAAAGTGACAAATTAATGTAAGAAATAATATTAATAAAAAATTATTTCTTTTTATAATAACAACATACTTTACAATTTTGTTTTGTTTCAACATTTACACTAATTTGACATAATGATTGTCCTGGACATTGATAATTTTGATTACATGTACCAATTGGTATACCACCATTACATGAGCATTGATTATTTTGTTGATATAATGGTGTTGTAGTATATGGTACTGTAAATGATTGTGTATAACTTGTAACATATGGTGTAGTATAAACTTTTCTTGTTGTTGAATAAAGTTGATCACTGTATGGAGGATATAATGTTGTTGTTTGTTGTGGTAATGGTATTTCTCCAACAATACTATCAGTTATTCCTTCTGATGATGTATCCCATACACATACTTGAACATTAACGTCAAAAACAGTTGCTGGTGCACATGGCATTCTTTGCCACCTACCACAATATAAATTTTTTGGTGCTGGTTGACATTGAAGAAAATGTTTTTTAGATTCTGGATCAGCAGCTAATGGATCAGTCATCCAAGAACAAATACCTTGATAACGTGCATTACCAACACCAGAAATAACTAATGGGCATGATTGTGGTTCTGTATATGTGTATTGACTTTCTTCTGGACAATATAATTCTCCTGTTGTTGTTATTTGGCAATTTTTACCATTTACATTAACAATGTTATTATTATGGTTAATATTATTATTTATTGTTGTTGTATATACGAAAGGAACTTGTGTTGTTGTTGTTGTTATTGAAGGTATTTGATAATCACTACAAAGACATGCTTGTTGTGAAGATTGTGTTGTTATAAAAGCAGAAGTACCATCCATACAACAAACATCCTTATATACTTGAACTTTATTTAATTCTCTATCAATACATGCACATGATGATTCATCCTTTATATTACATGGACATGGTGGAAGATTTATTGTTATTTTATATGAATTACCCGTGAATGGTATATCCGTTTTAGAAGTTTGCCTTTTTAATCTTTTTGTTATAAGTTTAGGTGACAATATTTCAGGCTGTGGACATACACAATTATTAGCACCATTAGGACATGTACATCTTCTTGGATTTTGTAATGTTTCTGATACAGTATAAAATTTTCTATTATCATTACAATATTCATATTTTGATGCATTAGGTGTATCACATAATGATTGTGATTTGCGAATAGTAGAAATACTTTTACATGATCTTAATGATGTTACAAATTTATAACCATCTAAACATTCACGTAATTGCCATGTTCCTAAATCATTACGATCTAAACTAACTTTTTGTCTTAAACATTCTAAGTATCGTGCTGGATCAGCTGTTGGTTTTGGAAAATTTGGTAATTGACATATATCACCAAGTATTGCTTCCCATGTTTCAGGTGTTTTTGTATTATTACCATATAATACACCTTATTTAAATAAAATTAATAAAATATTTTAATATTTTAACTTACCTATAAAAAGAAAATATAAATATATGTAATTAAGATAAAAATATTTCATGTTACAATATGTTTTAGTAGTTTAAAATATTTTATATAAAATATGATGATTTTTTATTTTCTTATATATATAAATTTTCCTTAAAGTAATTCTTAAAAGTGATTTGTCCAAATAAAATAAATGTATATATATATAGGCTCCAGTCTCAACTTCTATTTCCTCCGCCTCTATTGATATATCCCATGAACTAGAAGGTGTGGGATGTGGTATTTGTATAATAATTAGACATATGATATTTAGGTAAGTAATGTAAGAATATTATGTTAACCAACTTTATTATTTGTAGATATACAATAAATATTTTTCTATTTCATTCCAAGTACAATATATATGTATATCTTTTAGATTGGAAACCAAGAAAATTTTTTAATAAAAAAAAAGTATCACTCATCAATTGAATATGTTAGTATAAAAATTGTTTAAAAAAAAAGAAAGAAAAAGGTGATTAACTTTAGATAAAAAAGTCCATCTTATTGTGTTTTGATGGAGATTCAAGATTACAAGTAAAAGAAAAGGAAAAAAAGATGAAACAAATTTAAATTGAATTTTTATAACTTGTCTATTTTATGTAAAAGAATAACAATTTTTAATAAAGAATCTTAAATTAAATTAATACAATAATACCTTTTGTTCTTCTTTATATAAAATTTGTTTCTAATATCAAAAGAGATTATTATTTGAATAAAATAAATTGTATTTTTTAAATCGCTTCAATAATTTTATATTAAAAAAATTTTTTTTGATAATAATAAAAAGATAATCTTTTAATTTTAAGCGATTAATTGTTTTTATTCTAGTTAATTTTCTACTTTTTACATCTTAAATATTTTGACTATTTTTAAAATTATATATATTAAATTATTAATATATCTAGTTCAACATTTTAAACAATTACAACTTTTTATTTTTTAACATTTAAAATTAGAAATTAAAAAAAAAATTTGAGTCTTGATTTTTTAATAATAAAAAATACAACAATATATTATAATTAAGTTTAAACTTTAAGTATATTATAAAGTATAGTTTAAAAAAATTAATTTTTTTTAACGAAATATATTAAAAGTAATTGATCATAACAATGAAGTAGAGATTATATTAAGTGGACATAGTTATCCATTTTCTAAGAATATTATTTTAATTATTAGAAATATATATTATTATATAAATATTTATGTAAACAAATAATTTTTATTGACAAAGTAGTGTTTGAAATTTTTGTCTATATTACTACTTGATATTTTTAATAAATTTGATAATATTATTTTTATTTTAAATATTTTAAATATTAAAATAATAATACTTAAATATTATTTAATATTTACTTATTTTTATTTTAAAAAAATCTTAATTTTACATAGTTTTTTATTTTATTTTTATGTTTCAATGTTTATTACAAAACATGTACTATATATAAGGAAATAAACAACAATAAATAAATAAAAATATACTCAAAATAAAAATTGTATCTTATTTCACATACTATATCACCTAAAAATCTTGTCTAATATAATATAAAAAAGATTATAAATATCATCTCAAATGATAATAAAAGTTTCATCAAGTTTCTAGTTTTTTCTTTACTCCAATTAAAAAGGTGATTTTAAAAAGTGATTTAAAAATTGTTTTGTCATTGTATTTTTATAAAAATGTTATATTGTTAATAAGTTGTTATCTGATATACATTATAAATATGTACATTAAATAATTTTTGACTAGCTTTAACAATATAAAATAAAAATATTTTGATTTAAACTTCTAAAGTGATAAATGGACACAATAATGTCTAGTGAGAAACAACTTAAAATAAATTAAAAATATAAAGATTTTAATATATTATTATTTCTAAACATGCAGTTTTTATTTTATTTTTTTTTTAACACAATTTATAAGTATATAATATTTTATTTATAATTAAATTAACATTAAAGGATATATTAAATAGGTGAATTGTAAATATACACAAAAAAGATAATAATAAAAGCAAATATTTATAAAAAAAACAATATTTATAGTAATTATAATAATCTTAATTATAAATAAGTTTTTTTATTCTTTTCTTCACCAAATTATTAATAATAATATTTAACAAATGTTTGTTGTTTTTTTCCTGTTCTTTTACTACAATAATTTTTTATGTTATAAAGAAAAACATTAACATGAATTTTTTAATATATAATTTTATAGCAAATAATTATATAATATTTTAATAATTTTTGTTTCATAAGTTTATACTTATTTTTGAGAAGCATAAGATTATTACCACCGAAATAATTTGTGAAATTATAAATGTATGCACATGTACTTTTAAATATATTATATGCAATAAGTGTTCTACTACTTTTTTTTATAAATAATTATTAAATTTTATTTTCTCCTATTATAGGTTTTTGTTTTTGATCAACTTCAACAGTTAAACCACGATATGGATCAGGACTACATTTTCCACAAATTCCACCACAATATCCTAGTATATATGCGTTGTTCTATAATAAAAAAAAAATTATTATTTAAAAAAAAATTAAATAAATTTTAATCATACCTCTGCTCTTTCAATTCTTGAACTTGGTTTTTGCCCTACATCAATCCATCGTACAGTATCAGAAACACGAAGACTTGTTTCTCGTAAATCAATTGAAAATCGTCCTTGAGGACAATCAGCTCCACTATAACAATCACCAGCCGTTCCATATGGTATTTGTTCACCAAATTTATTTTTAGAAAAAGTAAAATCATGGAGATTAATTTTCATATTATATAAATCTATTCTAAGTTTTGAAAATGATGTAAAACCAGACATTTCATATCTTTCTTCTTTACAATCACATGTCTCATTTCTTAAACCATCAAATGGACAAGTATTTGGATTAAGAAGCCTTTTACTGTAAATTTCAGCAAAATTTGTATTTGGATTTACATTAATATAAGTTCTTGGTAAAGAATCATTCATACGATGACAGTAAACATTTAATTTATATCCAGCAAAAAGTATTGTATAATCACCATCAGTAACATTTTTATAAGGTGTTTGTGCTTTAATTTCTTCACAATTTGCTGGAAGACAATTTCTAATAATACATGGTTCACGACGAGATGGTTTGTCTTTTTCAATATCATTACATAATTTTTTATTCACTCTTTTACCATATTTATCAACACATCTTACTCTTCTTAATTTATATCCCTCACCACAAGAAGCTGAACATTGTGTCCATGGTCCAACTGTCCAATGGTATTTAGCATTACAATCTCTAACTTCACATTTTTTAGATATTGGTGGTCTTGGTAATGGCATACATAATTTTGATAAAACTATAGGCATTTTAGGTGTTTTAGGTGTTGTTGTTGTAATATTAAAATGTTTTTGTGGTTTAACTCTACACTCAAGTCTTCTAAATTGTAAACCATCACCACATGTTTTAGAACAAGTACTCCATGAACCTGGTACCCAATAATATGGACATTTTGATATATCACATATTCTTTTAAATATTGGTTTTTCTGAATTTTTACACATTCTTAAAGCAGCTGTTTTACCATCATTATTAACACAATGAACTTTTCGTGTTTGATTCATTGGACTACATGGATCAGTACATTTACTCCATCTTGTAACATGCCATTTATAAATTGGACAATCTGTTATTTTACATTTTCTTGTTTCTAATGGTTTAGGAAGATGCATACAATTAATATCAGGTGGGACAGGTCTTCTACCAAGTTTACAATGTATTGATCTCCTTTGAATACCATATCCACATGTTGCTGAGCACTAAAAAAAAATTTTTTTTTTCAAAACGATATTAAAAAAAAAAAACTTACTTCCGACCATTTATCAGCTTTCCATCTAACACAACTAGCTACTTTACATTCAATAATGCTTTCAGGTTTTTCTTTAATATTACATAAAGTTGAATTGACAATTTCTTGTTTATAATTTGAACAATATACTCTTCTACTTTTACTTCCTTTTCCACAACTTCTTGAACACTGAAACAATTATTTTTAAAAATAAAGATTATTTATTTTAAATAAATAATTTTACTTAAAGAGGTTTATTATATATATGTGAGTATGGATAGGTCACGTATTTTAAGATTTATTATTATTATTTTTTTAATAAAGGGTAGTTTTTTTTTTTATTTTGTTAAAATAAGAATTATTAGTTATTAAGTTAAGGTACTAAAGTTAATATTTAATTTTAAGGAAAAAAAAAAGTAAATAAAAATAGAGTGATATGGTAAACTATTAGTATGATTAAAGGATATATATTTATATATGAGGGAAAAAAGATAAATAAAATATAAGAAGACTGATAAAATAATAATACACATTAATACAATATTTTAAAAAAAAAATCTTTATATTTTTTTAATATTCGGTATAAAATTTTAATAATTATCATTTATGCTAAATAATTTTTAGCAATTTAATATATATATATATGTATAATATAATTAATCAAACAAAATTCTTGATTATTTATTAATTTTGAACATTTTTGTGATATTCTTTATAGAATTTATACAAATGTTTGTTCTCTTAATACACTGAAGTAATATTATATATTTGAAATAAAACAAAAAAAAATATAACAAAAAAAGTTTTGTAAAAAACAATAAATTTTTTTCATTGACATGATATGAATTATGGTACATATTATTCTTTGAATAATTTTTTTTTAATTATACAATAGAAAACTTTACGGACAATATAGTATTTAGTATAATAATATATAATAATAATTATTTGTGAGAGTTAAAAAAAAAAAACTTAATTTTACCTATATTATAAGACAAAATAGGTTAAAAAAAAGACATTGATATGAGATACTTGAACAAATGGTTGACAACAATTTATTAGTTGAAAAAAAAATTATAATTGTTATTAATTTTTGTATACATATATATGATGACAATGATAAATGTATCATAAAAATACAATGATGATGATTAACATTTCAAAGTACAGTACAAACAATAATAAACATGTTTGGGATCATTAGACAAGATAAGAGAAAAAAATTTTCAATATTTATATTAAAGTTGAATAGACATTTTTGATTATTAATATATTATTTCATTATTGTATAATGTAAAAAAAAAAAATATATATATATATTTAAAGATTATTATTTTCTATAAAACTTATTTTGATTATCCTTAAAATTATATATATATATATTTTTTTTTAATAACATTTCTAATATTAATCAGGAAGAAAAATATTTTAAAACTTTATAAAGTTTGTGAAATTTGTATTATATTATATATATATGACATATTATAATAATTTTCTCATAGCCTAATATATGAATTAAAATATTGAGGAAATTGTAACTTTTATGAATAAAATAACTTAAACTATTTATGGTGTCTCTTAGTTATCTGTAGACGACGATTTCCATAACGACGTCTTTGTTGAATAGGTAATATATTGGTATTATAAGATGAATGAATATTCATATTCCTATTACTAATACTCTCTTTACTTAAATTATCTACTACCCTCTCATTAAATGTATGATTATATTCATAATTTTTTAAATTTAAAACATTATTTGAAGTTCTATTATCACCTATTACTAATAAATTATCGTTATTATTCTTATTAACATTATCTGTTATTAAACTAAATGTATTACGTACCGAAGACCATTTATCAGCTATCCATCTGTAAGTATTTTTATTAACATTTTTCTCTCCATTTTTAGGAATAACATTTGATGACAATATATTATTTTTAAAGCTACATTTTGGCATTGTACATTGTCTTGTTAATATTGGTTTTTCTTCTTGATAACAATCATTATCAGAAGTTTTTATTCTATTAATTATATCTTTTTCACACCAGACTTGTCTTGATTGGATACCATTGTCACAAGACACAGAACACTAAAAAAGATATTATAACATATAATATTTTAAATTTTTTTAAAAATATATATAAAATAAAAATTTTAATATAACGAACCCTAGTCCATGGTGAATATTGCCAAACACCTGTTTTACAAGCATTCTTATTACATCGATCAAATACATTTGGTTTATCTGTTTCATTACATCTACTTGTATTACATGTTACATTTCTCCTTCTCCAACCACCACCACATTGTGCAGAACATGATGTCCAGTTACCAGTTATCCAAGTGCCGTAAGTTATTACTTTAACACTTGGGCATGGTTTAAGATCGCATTTTCTTCTTGATACAGGATATTGTGATGGATCACATGTATTTTCATTAACTAAATGTGTTTGTGATGGATCATTAGCTTCACATGATACAATTCTTTCTTGATATACATCAATACCACAAGTTGCTGAACATGGTGCCCAGTTTCTTATTTTCCAACTAGCACATGGTTTTAACATACAACTTCTTTCAGATGGTACTGGTTCAAGATTACGACAATATATTGTTTCTAAATTATTTCCATTTGCTGTATCACGGCATATAACAATTCTACGTTGTGTACCATTACCACATGATTTAGAACAATCAGACCATGGTCCAAAAACCCATTGTGCACGTGATATTTGTTCAGAAGAATAGTCATTTATTTTAAATTGTGAATTATTATTATTATCATAACATTGATCTCTTATACATTCTTTTTCACTTTTAGGTCGTGTTTTTAAATCACATTCAAAAAATTCAACTACTTTATTTCCTTTAACACATGAAACATTTCTGGATTGGAGACCTCCACCACATGTTACACTACATGGTGTCCAATTACTTGTTAACCAATAAGTACACTCAGCTAAATGACAATCATCTTTTTCTTTAGGTTTATCATTATCTGAACATATTGAAGCATCAACAACTTGTTCTCTATAGACACATTCAACAATTCTTTGTCTATGCCCTGAACCACATGAATTTGAACATGGACCCCATGTTTTAGTTCTCCAAAATGGACATGATCCTAAATTACATGGTTGATGTGATGGAGGTACAGGTTCACCTGATTTTTTACATATTGATAATGGTACATCTTGATTTCTATGATCAACACATGATACACGTCTTCTTTTCCACCCATCATTACATGTAACAGAACATGAACTCCATTCAGTATATTTATATTGTGGACATGATAATCTTTCACATGGTTTTTGAATTATTTTTTGTTGTATGTCACACATATCATCGGATAATATTTTTCCACTATTATCAATACATTGTGCTGTTCTTGATTCTACACCACTACCACATGTTACTGAACAACTACTCCATTGTCCAAATTTCCATCGTCTGCATGGTTGAGTATTACATTGTTGTCTAGTTGACAATTCATTTCTTGGACATAAATTTGGATTAACATCTTTACTAGAAGCATCATGACAACTAGCATGTCTAACTTGAATACCACCATCACATGTTCTTGAACATTCTGTCCATTCACCATAAACCCAATGTGGACATGGTATTCGATTACACTCAATTTCTGTTTGTTCTTTTTGAATATTTTTACAACGTAATGAATCAATTATTCTTTGATGTGCATCAATACATGTTGCATAACGTTTTTTTATTCCATTACTACCACAAGAAGCAGAACAATCTGACCAATTAGTATAATTCCATCTTTTACCTGAACAATCAATGAAACATGGTACTTTTGTTTCTGGTTTTGTTTCTTCATTACATTCTTGTTCATGAACATACTCATCAGTACCATTATTATGTTGTTTAACACAAAAAATTCTTTGATATTTATGTCCATGTCCACATGGTACAGAGCATGAACTTTGAGATATTGTTTGCCATTTCAAATAGCAATCAATATTACACATTTTTATAACATCTGATGGTTTATTAGCATGAACACAATGTTGATCACTGACTTGCCTATTTGTAGTTAAATCAAAACATGAAGAAAGTTGTTTTTGTGTCCCTTGACATTGTGAAGAACATGGACTCCATCTATCTAAATGTCTCCATGAAAATGTTCGTGTTGGTTGGCGAAGGTAATGATATTTATGAGTTGGAACATAATATTTATAACGTATATCTGGTGGATTTAAAGTACCAACAGTTAAAACATGTAAATACAAATCTGATCTTATTGGTCCAGTACCATTAATTCTTTCAACAACTTTATCACTACCAGAATATTCAAGAATAACATCATTAATATGAACAAGTTTTCTAAAAACAGATACTTGATAATGTCCATTAAGAAGAAATTCACCATTTTCACTTCTTAATGCTAAATAATTGTCATCTTCTTTATTATTTTTATAACCATGTTGTCTAATATCAATATTTGCACTACCAGCAGGAATTTTTAAAATTTCATTATAACCGTATGATCCTCTTTCATTAAAAGTACCTTCAACAACAGTACATGATGTACCATCACCTCCACAAACACCACATATATCTCTTTTTAAACCAGAATCAAGAATTTTATCACAACCAGCTTTATGACAACTACCATCTATACAAACATCATCTCCAAAATTATCACATGGTGTACCATCCATTACTTTATCTTTAAGAAGATAAAATGCTGATTTTCCAGATTCAATACAATATAATTTGCATCTTTCATTACCATTTAAACCATTATATTTAGGTATCCATTTAACACTATGTGGAACATTATGAATACCAACATTTTTACCATCAAATTCTGAACATTGCATTTCACGAACAGCTGGTGTGTCCCATGGACAATCTTGAATATTACATGAACGATATCGTACTCGTTGACCAAGACAATACTTACCACCATTAGCTGGACGTGGATTATCACAATCTCTATAACCTTTTTGTATACCACCACCACAAGTTCTTGAACATTCACCCCATGAGTGCCAGGTACCCCACGATCCATCAGTTTTAGGTCTTTGTTCTGGACTCATACCAACACACTCTCCAGCATGACACCATGAATTTTTTCCACATGGTGTTCCATCAGCCCATGGCATATGTTGTGTACGACAACCTTGATTATTAGCAATTTTAACAGCACACCATAATCTTCGACATGTTGGCATATATGGACATATATTAGAATCATGTCCATATACAAATTGACATTGTTGTTTAACATCATACATTTCACCTGGAGATGGATTTTCAAAAACTTTATCATAATATTTTCTTTGAATAGGTGAATCTAAGATACATTGTGTTTGAGCTCGATGACTATCTAAAAATTTAGCTAAACTACCAGCTGAACAAGGTGACCATGACCATGGATGTGTATTATATTGTAATGTTGGTGCCATTATATGAAAATTTTCTTTATTTAATGCCATATAATAGCCACATTTAGGTTCATCATCATGTGGTATATTAAAAACATGTCCTAATTCATGAGCAATTGTAAAAGCAGCAGATAATCCGTTATCTTCAATAATAGCACAACTTCTTTTATAATCACACATTGTACCAAGTTCAGCAAGACCTAATGTATCACATTTATTTTTAGCTCTACATATATCTTGTCTTGTTAAAAGAATAGCAACATCATGATGATTAATACGATCATCATTAAGATCATTATAATTTTGTTGCCATTCACAAAAATTTTGTAATGTTTCTTGAGCACGATTACTTATAAATGGTCCTGATCTTTCATTACGAATAATTATTAATCTAACGACAACAATATTTATTGCTGCTCTTAATGATGGATGTCTATAGATAGAGGCAACTGTTGAAAATAAGGTAAGTACATAATTTTCTAAATTATCACCATGATATTGGAGCATTTTAAAGTCAGCTACAGCTAATACTTCAACATAATGATCCCATGAATTAGCATTTCTTCTTGAACGTTTTTTTCTCATATATATATCATCAGCATATACATTATTTGTTTCATTAATTATTTTAATGTCATTTGTATAATGAAATGTAACATTTTTATAAATAGGGATATAATCTGTTGGTTTATGAGCATGCTCAAAATTTGCTGGCTTTGATTTATAAATTAAATGACTTTTTTGTGTTTTTCCTTTTTCTGTATTTTTTGATATTTCTACTATACCATTTTTATCATCATTTATTATTGGTTCAATTATATATGTACCATCAGATAAAAAAAGTGTACCAAACTATAAAAGTATTAAAAAAAAATATATTTAGAAATATTTTGTTAAACTTACTAAACCATAATGTGAATCACATAAATTAACAATAGATGATTCTTTAACATTATCTATTTTTGCTGAATACATACAATTTGGTGAAGTTGTAGCTAAATGTGCTGTTGTTTGATCTTCAGAATCTAAAAATTGAACAAGTGGTATTATTTTATCATTACTATTTTCTATTTCATTATTTTTATATTCACTGTAAAAAAAAAAAATAATTATAATAATAATTTTAAAAAAAATATATTTTTATATAAAAAGATGTCAACATACTCTTCATTAGTTGATGACAAAATACTCTTCCATCTTACTAAAGTAATTTTTAACTTTTCTTTTGATTTAAGAGTTCTTAATTTAAAAACACATCTTAATCCACAATCTCTTGCTAAACCTTTAACACCTTTTATATTTTTTTTATCATCTACAGAATTTGTTGAACGTTTCCTTCTAAATTGATGACGATTTAATGACCATATAACTCCTTCTGATTGTGATGTACCTATAAAAATATAAATTTTTTTGTATATATATATTCTTGTATAAATTTATTTTCTTTTATTTTAAATAAAAAAAATATTATTATGATTATTAAAGGTTAATCAAAGAGAGACTTAGGAATGTTTAAGTAAACAAAATAGTTACAAAACTTTTCAAGAGTAGTATGTATAACCATTAAGAAGTCAATATACAAAAAAAAGTAAATGAAAGGTTTTTGAGGAATACAAGATAAATGTAGAAATAAGAGGTAGATAGAAAAGAGTAAAACATAAAGAGAAAGTAAATTATCAAAAAAAAAGCAAATAAATTTTTGAACACAAAAGTTTTATCTTTTTGTAGAAAATAATGGTAAAATGACGTTATTTACTAAAATAATCTTCTTTTTTTTTAGAATGATTTTTTATTTATAATATAATCTAATGTATTTCCTTTTTTCTATTCTCATTGATAGATAATTTATATTATTTATAAATGTATTTTATCACATTAACTTATTTAAAAAAATTTAAATTAAAAAGGGTAAAAATTAAAGTAGTTATTATAAGATGAATTATCTAAAGATTAAAAAAAAATAATAATAAAAGAGATGTTAGTAAAAGATTAAAATAAGGTGATAATAAAATCAAATAAAATATGATGTAATATTTTCTTACCTGAGTATTTTGCTTTCTTATTTTTGAAGTATTCTTTTATAGGTGGTAATGGTTTAACATTCCTACTTTCAGTAGACATTTTTTCTAAATTTTTTGGTGATGTATAAGATAATGCTGTGAAAGATATTATAATTATAAGTGTTGTTATAATGAAAGCACCAATATATACTAATAAGGAATGATTTTGAAAGATTTCTTTAATGTTTTTTGTTAAATAATTAATAATTCCTTCTTTATGTTGTTCTTTTTTATCATTGTAAAAAGGATTCTTCAATAATTTCTTTTTTAAAAATATATTATCCAATATGGATTTTTCTTCACTCCAATGAAGAAGATTGTTATCTTGTCTCAGGTCGCCAATATGTGTATTCTTTTCATTAATATTTTTTTTTAATTTGGGACTTGGAACATTAAAATTTGTTTTATCATTATACGAAAGATTACTGTTCTTACTACTACTCGTTGAGATCGAATTATTCTCAAAATAGGAAGTTAATTTTTTATTATCACCTGAGATGCTCTTTATATTATTTCTTCGACATACTCCTGTATTTGAAAGCCTTCTATTTTGGTACTTATTATTTGATTTTTGGCAATGTTTTATCAATTCTAATCCCTCAGGATTGACGGCAGTCTCATCATACATTGATGTTGACGTTGAAGCAACCCCCTCAACGTTCATATCTCTAATGTAGGCAGGATTTTTGTGGTAAAAAAAAGAGAAAGGCTTGTTTTCTAATAAATCTTCCTTTCAAGCAACCAACTTTTTTTTAACTTTAAAAATGAAAGGAGATGTTTAAAAATTAGTTGCAATAAATAAGACTTTTAGAAAAACAAACTGAAAGTCAAATGGGTGCAATATAATTATGAAGAATAGTTTTAATTTTTTAGCTTGTTTTTTTTATCGTGTTTTTGAAGGACTTGTTAACTGATTTGTATATTTTTCTTCTACTACAAAAGTTGTTTTTAAACGTATTTAGATTGAAGCATTGACGAAATTTAGAGTTTTTTGTTTTTATAATTAATTTAATAATATAAATAGTAAAATTCGCTTTAAAGCGGTTTACAAAATATAAATATTAATTGTGAAAATTCGTTTTTGATTGAAAGTTAAAAGTATATAAATACTTAGTTAAAATTTGTTTTTATAAGTGTAAAACCTTGGAATGATAAAATTTGAATTGACAAAATTTTCACTATAATTCCAAAATTTTGAAAAAAAAAAAATTTGTTTATATGTGGTTCTTTTTAAATTCTTTTACTCATTAGCATAATTTTTTTTTTAAATTAAATAATTAAAAAAATAGTTGCAAATGTTAAGATATATATATGTATATATACATATATATATATATATATATACCTTTATTGTTATGTTAAGAGATTAAAATGTATATTATAAGATAAATCCTTAACAGAGATATACACATACACACAGGTTCTCAAATAAGTTGAAAATTAAAGGGACCAAAAAATTTTATAGTTAATATATTTGCACTTGTCTTCCTAATAAAATACAATTGGATCACCTTCAAAAACTTTTCAAATAAATATATTAATGTTGCGAAATTTTTAGAATAAATAGAGTTAAATGTGGTTAGATAAAGTGAAAAGAAAGTAGCCACAATAGATAGATATATATATTATATATATAATTTAGTTTGAATTATCAAAAGCAAAACCAAGATTTCTTAAAATTTTCTTCTTTTTTTTGTTCTGGAATATTAAACTAAAAGATTGCTTGATTTCACTTGAAAGATAAAATTTTAATAAAAATCTAGAAAAGTTTTTATTAGTTATCATTAAATAAGTATTTTTCATATATATATATATATACATAAATGAGAATAATATAATTTTAATAACTTGATAAAGATCATTAAGTTTATTAATATTAAATTATAATATCCGAAAATTTTTGATGAGTGATAATTTACACATAATTAAGTTATATAAAAATTTAAGCCTCATAGAACATGAATAGGTTTTGTTAATGTGATTTATATGTTTCAAATTAATGTAACTCAAATTGCATAGCTTAATGATCGTATTATATAAAATTTAAACTATAAATATTTAAAACTAATTTTAAAATTTAATAAAAAAAATAGTAAAAAATATCTTTGTAAAATAAAAAGATATAATAATTAGCTATTAACATTAATATTTAGAAAACATCTTTTAAAAAAATAATGTATTGGTATATCTAATTCTTGTCGGTTTACTCTTGACCTCATCAGAGGAATGTGTAGTCAATGAGAGAGAATTCTTTGAGACAATAGATACACGTCGTAAAAGTAATTAGAAACTATCCTACAAATGAAAAAAAAGAGACTTACAAGTTAACAACACACATACCTTGATCCTCAAGACAAAAGATGTAGCATAATTTTTTTCACTAAATTTTTGTGATGCGCAACCGTTTTGTAGATGATGATGATGAAGATAAAAGTGAAGGCAAAAAAGATATGATGAGATAAAAATTATATATATTATATAAAGATGGGTAAATTAATATAAATGAAAGTGTCAAGAGAAAAGTAATATTAAAGAATGCATTCTATCAACTTATAATTTTTAAACTTCTTTCTTCTAAAACAATTATTTTTTTTTCTTTAATTATATAACATCTTGAGAAAAAATATGATAAAGATTGAAATTTTTTTTAAAATCTTATGGTAAAATAAAAAAGAAAAAAAAAGGTAAATAAATAATTTTTAAGAGGAAATAATTTTTCATACAATCTTCAAGAATGTACATGTGTGTTAATGAAATGTAATTGCATATATAATTTTTTTTTATTCAAAAAAATATATGTATGTATTTTAAAAGAAGATGATACTATGAAAGATGGAAAATTCTTTGGTAAACGGAATTATTTGTGTAAAGATAAAAGATTTAAAATTATAATAAAAAAAAGTAAGTAATTCCTAAGATGATAAACTATCATAATAACAGCCTTTTAAATTAAGTCTAATCTTGATTAAAAATATAAAATATATATAAAGTCATTATCCCGATATTGTTTATTTTTTATAAACATATATTTAAATATAGAATATAATTTGTAAAATATTTATAATGATAAAAGGTCTTTTTTTGATAACCTTTTCTTATAATTACTCTTTTTAGTAAATTTATTAATAAATGTAACAAAATAATTCATAAAAATAATTTAATATTTATTAATATGTATGTGTTAATATGTCAATTGTTTGATTAAAAAAAATGTCTTTTAAAATGCTATTAAAAGGTAAATTTTTGAATATAACTTATTAAAATAAATTTATCTTACTAAACATTAAAACAAAAAAAAAATTAATAAAATTACTAATATATTGATATTTTAAAAAGTGAATAAAAATAAAGAAATAGGAATAAAAAAATTATAATATAAAAAAGAGATGACAATAATTGTGCATATTTGGCCTTTAATAAAAATGAAAGAAAAAAAAAGTTATAATATAAAAGTAATTTATTGATAGGGAAGTGAAATTAGGTTTTGGTTAGATGGTTAAGTAAATAAATTTTCAAAAACTGTCAATTAAAAAATTTGATTAAAAATGCTTATTTTTTTTCTCCCGATTTTCTTTTTACATCCTCCTAATGACGCTAACATTAGACTATATTTTGTGTTTGTTCATTCAAGAGTAAGGAAGACAACCGTCTCGGACTGTATGAAAGGTAATTCAGGTCATTGATAGGTCCTCTCAAAGTTAAAAATATCAAGAAAGAAGAATATAAACCCAAAATTTTAAAGCTTTTATTAATAAAAAATGTTTAATTGAGAAAGTCTACAAAACATATTATATATACATTAAGGTTAAGCTTTTTCTATTTAACCTAGAAATGAATAGATATTAGTAAAAAAAAATTTAGATATCTTTATCATTGAATATATTATGTCTAATGGCGGTAATAAAAAAAAGAATATAAGAGAGTAACTGTTGCGCTTTTTAAAACCACTATGAAACATCATAACTTTCAGTTTCCATCTCTTTATACTATTCTTTTTTTTTTACTATTGCCCTTTGAGTAAGGGTATAAATATATATGTTTAAAAAAAATTTGACAATAATTTAGAAGTATTTTATAACTGTACTAGTAGTGACCAAGTCATTTTGTGTTGATTGAAATAGGTAAATTAAAAAGAGTGCTAAAAAGCAATGATCTAATAATAAGTAATCTTGTCTTTTGCTATTACAATTAAAATTAATTTAAAAATTTATATAAGACTAACTAAAATAATGTTTTTTTTTATTAATTATTATAATATTAAAACAATAAATGTAACTATACAATTTAATGGTACATTTTAAAAGTTTTATTTAAAAAAAAAATATTTTATCTTAATTTAAAACTCTTTAAAACTATTTTAATTAGTTTTACAATAAAGAAAAGAACATAAATAGTTAATTTGTAAGAATATAAATCACTAATAGTGAAAAAAATTTTATCACCCGAAATAATTTCTTGTAATCTAAAAATAAATTGTTTTTTTTTAAATTTTAAATAACTAAATAAAGTTAAAATACAATAGATAATAGTAAAAATATAATTTTTGTAAAATAAAATGTAAACTTAATAAATTTATCATTTTAATTTTTTTAATATTCAAAAATAGAATGAGGTAAAAATAAAGTTTATAAGTACCGGTTTTATATAAAAAAAACTGTCATATCTATTAAATTTAATTATGTAAATGAGAAGGTTATAAAATTGACAACTTAATTATCAATAAAAATTTTTGAAAAATCATTTTATAAAATTATATTTTTCTTTTATTCAATAGATAATTTATATTTATACCCCGTATTAGAAATACAGATGTTACAAATATAAATTTTTTTGACTTAATAACACAAAAAATTGTAGTACTTTAATACCTAAATCATAAAAAAGATACATAGGATAATAAAATGCTTTTTATATAACAAATGAGTATTGAATAATAAATCATTTTTGTACTTTAAAAATAATCAGCCAATTTTTATGACTTAATGAGCATTTAATGTTTAATGAATACCATTGTAATAAGAAAGAGGAAAGAAATTTTATAAAACTACTATTACTCATTAAAAAGTGTTTTTATATATGAATATGATAACAACAAAAAAATAACAATTTTACATAAAAATTATAAAATATGGTTGTGATTTTTATAACAAACATTAATTTTAAACTAAAGTTATATTTTATTGAGATAGTTTAAATATTATCTTATACTAATAGTGGTCAAAGAGATAATCTCAAAATGAAAAATGGTTAATGTTACAATACTTGAATTGCACCTACCACTCTATATATCATATTTTATTATTATTATATTTTTTTTTATTAAAGTTAAATATAATAAGTTTATTATTAAAATTCAAAATACTACTAAAAAAATAATAAAAAAAAATTTAGTTGATTTTTAGTAATTTGATATCTCTACATTATAACAAATCAACTTTTGTAAAGAAGTTAAAAAAAAAATATATATATATAATATATTACGTCAATCTTTAAATAGTATATAAAAAGGAAAAACAAACAATGTTGTCAGTTAATATTTTTTGTAGTAAGAACAACGAAATATATATTTAATATAAATTTTATATAAAATAAATGCGTGGGTAAAGAAGATCAGGAAGATGTAAATTGTAATTATCAATCAAAGAATAATTGTCACTAACTTAAAATAAGCATTTGTTTATTCCAACCAAATATATAAAATAATAGAAAAAAATATATATTAAATAGTTTATAATTATAATAACTTTTAACTAAATAATTATAATGAAATTTCATATTTTTATAATTTTAAATATTAAAATAAATTATATGTACTTTATGAATAATATAAAGACAAAACAATTATATATGATAGATTTTATTTTAAAAGTAAAAAAGAATTAATTAATTAAATAAAAAAGAATATTATGATAAAAACGAAAATTAATATAATTTACTTTTTTACTCCCTTCTTCTTTTAAATAATAAAAAATAAAAATAATAAAATATTAAAAATTCAATTATTTATCTCTCCATAATATTATTATCTTACAAAATCACCAGACCTCTCCTCTTTTTGATAATTACAAAGTAAAAGAAAAAAAGAATTATTTTCACATTTTATAAATTATATGTTGAAGTAAAAATTTTATTTCTAAATAGCTTTACATCCTTTAATAAAATTGTCAAACAAATAAATATGGCCTATAAAATAATGAGGTAACCAGATATAATTAATAAATCAAACAAATTTTCATACACTTAACTTAAATTAAGATATCAAAAAAAAAAACTACAAATTTTTTTCACATTTAGTGAAAGTAATGTGAATGATGTTAAAGATATTTTAAGATTCTAACAAAATAAAAAACAAGCTATTTGTAATTACAAAAAAAAGTTATGATAATTGAAAATAAACCAAATAAAGCAGTTTTTTTATTGTGTTTATTTAAAAATCTTCTACATTTTTATAACTTTATTATCAAATAAAATATACATTTTATTTTTATATAACAAATAACTTTTAACTTAATATAACTCATTATAATTAAAAGAAGGATATTATGGGAGAAGAAAGTTAAATAGTAAATAAACAGTTTTAAATTATTTAAATAACCTATATAAAACAACAAAAAAATTTTTAACATTTCTTTACTTTCAAATATTGTATATATTTTTTCAAACAAAACTTTATAAATTATAAAAAAATATTTTTTTTAAAAGTTTAATTAAAAATTTTTTCATAAAAATTTAAGTTAAAAAGAAAATAAGTAATATATATTATCTTATATACAATTGTTTTACCATTGTTATTGAAGGTATGAAACTCTTAACCAATAAAAGTCAAGAACTTTTCAAAATATTTGATAATTTTTCTTTTATCAATGATATGACTTTTA
The DNA here is from genome assembly GCA_029582065.1 of Strongyloides stercoralis. NCBI lineage: Eukaryota > Metazoa > Nematoda > Chromadorea > Rhabditida > Strongyloididae > Strongyloides > Strongyloides stercoralis. The sequence continues at coordinate 2,908,341 of JARPTA010000007.1, forward strand.
TAAATTATAATACAAAAATGTCTTTTTAAATTTTGTCTTTTTCCTGTCTGATGGGGAGAAAAAAAAATCTTTTCCCTACAATTAACAACAAAAAGATTATAAGGAAGGTTAAATTTTTATCAATATCATTCCTTTTTAAAAATATTATAAAATAAAATTAACAAAAAAAAATAAATAAATAAAAAAGAAACTTTTAAAGTATTCTGTAATAAAAAAGGTACTAATTAAAATGAATTATATATTGTATAAAATTTTTTTAATACTATATACAATTAGTGATAGTATATTAATCATTCCTTCTGATTATAAGTAATTTTTCTTAATTTTTTTTGTCCTTTTAACATGCAACAAATTTTTTGACTACATTTTACAACCTTAAGGCACCCTATACAACATATTTTTATTTTATATTTTCAAAAGTATGATATATATATGAATATATTTTGTAGTAAGAATAAAAAAAAATAAATATATATATATATATATAAAATAAAACAATTAAATATATTAAGAAATGGAAATAATCTTAAAATCATCTTTTATTAACTATTTGACAAAAATATTTAACTAGCTTTAAAAGTTTTGAGCTTTTAAAAGGGAAAAAACGGTAGAAGTATTTTTGTCAAATCTACTAATAGTCAGTTTTTATTTATCATATAAATTATTTTTAGATTAATTTATTATTTTATATCAAATAATAACTATTATTTTTTTTATTATAATAAAAAAAAATCTTTTAATATTTCAAAGAAAAAATATACAATTTAATTTTTTATTCTTTATCATAAACATAACATTTTTAACAAAAAGTATTAAAAAAAATAATTATAATAAAAAGAGTAAAATCTTACTTTAAATAGAAAAATGCCTTTGAATGGTGTATTAAATAGATAAATTCTTAAAACAAAAGATCGTAAAAAAAATTCTTGATAACATATGGAAGTAGTAATGTAAACATAAAAAAGCTTCTCAAAACATGACTTTAATAATTGTCTTATCATTAACTACAAAATAAAAAGTTTACCATTAGTATTATCTAATTAGAATGATAAAGTAGTGATAAAAGTTAAAAACTATTAATATGGTTTCAATAATTTAAGCTGGTAACTATATTTTTCAAGGTGGTAAAAAATAAAAATGTATTATAACATAGTTTTTTGGTAAAATTTACAAGATAAGCTCTTGTTAATTGTTAGTAAAAATGTCTGTGATTTATTAGATTTACTATCATACCAAAAAATTTTTTCATTTATTTTTAAAAAAAAATTTACAACTATTTTATTGATGTAATAAAGTAAAGTAAAAATTATTTATTATAAGAATAGATAAAAAAAAAATAATTGACTAAAAGTTTTTTTTATTTATTTATAATAGTACATAATAATTATGTTTTGTAAGTTAATATGATAAGAGAATATAAAAAAATATACAAGATTACAATAAATAATTATTTAGTAGTAATGATGTAATTTTTTTTTATTTCTTAAAATTCTTATTATACTTTATATATAAATCTGACCCTCTACTGATCCTTCTTACACGAAAGATAATGATATAGAGAGGGAGTTGTGTTGGATAAAATAATAAAAAAAATAACAAGAATAAAAGTGATTAGTGTCATTATATATATCTAAAAAATTATTTTTATAATGAATTTAAAGTTAATTTTTATAAAACAAAAAAAATTTTACTTTAGAAGTTATAATAAAAAACATAACTTTTTTAAAATTTATTTTTTTATATATTTCATAACTTAATAGTTTTTTTTTTTTTTAATAAAAAATAATATCTATTCTAAAAATTTACTTTTCTCTATTACCATTAATTAAAGTTGAAAAATAAATTAATATATTTTAAGGTCAAAAAAAGTTATAGTAATGGTCAAAATTTTAAAAATTATATAAAATTATACATAATATATTTATTCTTTATTTATATTATATATATATATATATTTATTTTATATACATATAAATATTAATCAACGCAAGAAGAAAAGTTCAATTACTATAAGAAAAGTAAAAGAATATCTAGTAATACTATGAAGAAGGTAAATGCAACTTGACCAAGATAAAATGACTGGCCATCTTATTATTTTTTAATGATAGAAAAATATAATTATTTTAAGGTTCAACAATCAACAAATTTAAAAGTAGTAATTTGTTAATAAAAAAAATATATATATATAATAAATTGTAAAAAGTAAGATAAAATGGCATCATTACATTATAAAACAAAAAGAATCACTTTAATAATTTAAAATAATATATTTTTCTTTAAAAGAAAAAAATCATATACATGTGTATGATATTTAATTTAAAAATAATAATTTTTTTAATAATATTATACATGTAAAAAAAATTTTACAAAAATTTATTATTTAGTGTTAAAAAATATATTTTTTTAAATCAATTATAAGTAAAAAAATAATTTTTTTTTTTATCAATATAATGTATCAATATGAGTAAATATATTTAAATGTAACTGTAAAAATTATATAACAATAAAAATATTGCCAATTGTAAATATATATTTTTATATTCTTTTATAAATAATTTATAGAATATGAGGTAGATGATGAATATTAAAAATTATCATTGACAATAAATTTAAAAAAATTAACAATAATTTATGATTACATATATATATACTTATTTTATTGTTTAAAAAACAAAATAACATATTTTAAAGTATTACAAAAAAAAAAATTTATAAGATTTTAAGAAAAATGTATGAAATAAGAAAAAGAAAAAAATATTAAAGTATCAAAAATAAAATGTATATTTTAAAGAATAGTAAAAATAACTAATTGAAGATAATATAATCTAAAAGAACAATGATTGTAATTTAAAAAAGATTTTTTTTGTAAATTAAGACAAAACGTTAAATAAATATTATAGACATTCCTAAAGGATGAAAGAATTTACCAATCCAAATAATATATTAAAATTCAAAAATGAAAAATTTTTATTTAAAAAAAATTCTATTAAAACATATAGTTGTAGAAGGGTAAGAAATTTATTCTTTAAAATGCTTCCCATTAACGTTTAATGTTGAAAATGTATAAATATATATACATGTTTCAGAAAAATTCTATTTTCTATATTAATAGAAAGAGAAAGATAATCTTAACCAAAAAATTCACAAAAGTAAAATAGTAGCTGAATATTTTATAAGCATAAACGATAATCATCATGTTTCTTTGATATACCAATGACAACGGTACATAAAAAAAAAGAAAAGAGGATAAGAAGAATGATTGTCAATTATCACAAAATTTAAAAATCCTAAAAAAAAATTTTTTTTTAAAGTATTAACATTTACAATAATTTAAATTTAAAATAAATTATGATCTTTATTAAAAAAAATATTTTTTTTTTTAATTTTTAATAAATTCTATATATATGTATTTTTCTCAATATAATTCTTTTAAAATATCAATTATAGTTAAAAATTATATTTAGAAAAAATAAAAAAGATAGACAGAATGTTGTATATTATGATAAAACAATAATGAATAGACAAAAATTATGTATATATTTAATTTATATATATTAAAATATTTGTAATATTTTAGCATGTCTTTTTATTAAGCTTAATCTAATTTAAATAGTTTTGTTATATATATATATATATATATTAAAATGATATGTTAGATATAACTATATTATATGTGTTAAAAGTAGTAAATGATTGATAAATGATGTAGTAAATACAAATATAAAAAAAATTTTTTTTTTTTTTAAATTTAAATTTTATATGTATATATTTAAAAATTCAATTAATAAGAACGCTAATATTTTAATTATAAAATGTACAGTTTAAGTGAAAATTATATATAAAAGCAAAAATTTTTGCTTTTAAAGTAATTTAAAAAATTAATACTTCTTTGTTTTCTTTTTTCATTTAAATTATATTTTTTAATTAATATTAAAATTATAACTTCCGATTTTTGTAATAAAATGTTATCAAAATGTTATAGAAAATTGTATAGAAAAATGTTTAAAAAATATTTATAGAAATATTATATATGCATATATTTATACATAATGTAATATATTGTAATAATTATAAATAAAACTTTCTAATTACTACATCATTAGCATTTTACTTTTGAAATAATTTTTGTATTAATATAATTATATATAAATGATCAAATGAAATGAACTTTATATATTATTTTATTAAAAATTAATATTTTCTAATGTTTAATAATAAAGTGGAATATAAAATGTTAAAAAAAAATAAAAATGATATAGAACTTTTGAGGTTTAAATTACATAAAACTTGATATGTTTCAGTGGCACTACCTATTAATAGAATATTTATAGAGAGACTATTAAGTGATCAATCGGTTAAGTATTATAAAATCTCAGTAAAAGGTTTTATCAGAAGTGATTGAGTAGATCAAAGTATCAATTACTAACATATAAATAATATCAACTAATTCTTAAATCCGTCTCTTTATACAATTTAACAATATGAAATAAATAAATTTATTAACTGAGGGTTAAGAGTTTAAAATGGTATACTAAAAAAGATAGGATATCTATTTATAATAATATTATAGTTAAGATATATTTCGCTAAAGGTAATAAATAAAATTTATTTCTTATTTATATTTATCATCATTTTTTTGTTTAAAAAATTTTTTACAATTGATAAATTTATAATCATGATTTTTAAAGTCATTCTTTTTATATGAAAATTTAAATTTGAAAAAAAAAAAATAAAAATCTTTCTATCGTTATTTTAATAAATATATTAGTAATATAAAAATAATAATATTTTTTATATAATTATATATAGTATAGTTTTATATAATTGATAATAAAATTGTTTTTATTTTAATGTTTTTTTTTATTAATTGTAAAAAATATTACATATATAAATATATACATTATTTATACTACCGTTTAAGGTGGCAAAAAGTAATAGTAATGGCAATAAGTTATTTTAACTTTATCTTTATTATTTAATTAATGATTATAAAAGATAAGCTAATAGGTAAATGAATTATTATATGTAAACATTGACATTATAAAATTAATTAAATATGTCTTTTAAATCTTTATTAAATATATAATTACTAAAATACATATTTAAATATTTTTTCTAATATTTTTTTATGTTATTAAAATTAAATTACATACAAATATATTAAAGTGATAAAAATAATGCCATGTCATTAACTATAAAGAATATTTTGATAGGTCAATTAAAAATGTAACATTTCAAGTGATAAAAAATATTATAAAAATAAATATATGAAGGAGCGCTAATATTAAAGAAAAAATCATAATGATGGGGTAGAAAAATGGTAATATCTTAAAAAAGATTAACAAACATAATATTGTAATTTTTAAGTTAAAATTCTCTTTTTATCAATCTGGTATCAGTTAAAAGTATGTAATATGTCTAATAAAAATATTCAAATATATTTTTATATAATATATCAATTTATTAATGCATGTAGATACTCCATTATATTGTTATTTAATATTGTCTTCTGGAATCATAATAATTTATTTCAAGACAAAAAAAACCTCTATTAAACAAATAAATGATAAAAGTTTTTTATTTTTTTTAAGATTGTGCAAAATATCTCTTAAGTAATAATGATGCATAAAGGTATATTATATTAAGAATAATGTAAAAGTGTGAAAAATGTTACTCCAGTGGCAGGTATAATGGATTGATAGATTTTACTATACTATTATAATTGCTATATTTTTATTAACAAAAAAGAATAATAATAAATTTTTGTTTCATATTTAATAATTTAAAATTTTATAATATTATAAATAGTGTATTTAAAAAAACTACAAAAAAATATAGTTAAAAATTAATATTTTAAAAAAAAAATAGTTAAATTAATACATTAGTTCAAAACATTTCAACACGGAGGTAAATTTTATTAAATATTTATATAAATTGAATACTACTAACTAACTGTTGTAGTTTAAAAATTAACCTTAATAGTGGTCATTGTAATATTGTACATTAATACAACTTTTTCACAAACAATTGAGATCAATCTAAATATTGTTTTTTTACTATATATTTTTTTTAAATGTTATAATGATATAGAAAATAGTTTATCATAATTATCTATACTTTTTATTTTACGTTTTTAAAAGATTATAAATACATTTGTTTATATGATTAACTATTTAGGCTTTCTTTTTTTTTTGTTTTAAAAGTTATAAAAAAAGTTTTTTAATAACATAATACTGGCATTTAATAATTGTGATGTGTATAATATATACAGTTATTTTGTATGACAAATGATGATGAAAAAAAAATTAGGGAAAAGTGAATATATATATGTATATTTTTTTAATAATTCTATTAATAATTAATTAATTGTATTAACTTTTTTAAATACTACATTAGTAAAAATACTTTTTAATAATATTTTATTATTTTTTACTAATTATTAAAAAAAATTTTTTTAATAATAATACCATCAATGTGTAAGGTCAATTGTTATATAAGAGGTCAATTTAAAATTATTTTATTTTTATTGTCCTATTAAGATATATATATTTATATAATTATTTTTTTAATAATAGGGCAATATTTTTTTATCTTAACATTTAATAATTAAAAATTATGCTTTTATATAAAGGTATTATTTTATAGTAAATAAAATAATATAAATACTTATTGCGCTTTTGTAAAAATTTTTTAAAATTTTACATGCATATATTTATAAACGAACAAATATTGACATTTTTAATCAGATGTTGATAAATGATATTTATTTTACTATTCTTTTTTGAAGATTAGTCCAATAATTTAAGAAAAATTAAAACGCAATTGTATTTACTGAAATAGTATATTTTCTAAATGATAGCTTTTCAAAAATTTTTAATGGCACTTCATTAGATTTAATTATAATTCAGATGTAAATATATTTAAAGTTTTTGGAAATCTTGATTAAATTTATTTAAAAAAAGACGGAAGTTTTAACAATTTACAATGAAATGGGTTCTTGATGACAAAAATAAAATATTATAAATAAAATAGTAATATTTAGTGATTATTTCCTAAGGAAATAGTGCGTGTTTTGATTTCGATAATGAAATACAATCAAAACGGAATTGAAGCATTTCAGTAGAGTATTTAAAGATAGAATTTTAAAGAATTATTATTAATTACAATGTTATAAAATATTTTTGCCATTTATAAATGACAAATTTATATAATATATATTGTAAAAAAAAAATAAAACATTTAAACATATTTCTTTTAATATAAAACAATTTTTTTTTATTTTAGGCATTAACTACTCTCTTTTGTCAATATGAAGATTACATTAATCTTAATTTCTGTATATGCTATCATTCTTTTTAACCTAACATCAACTATTAACTGTAAGTGTGTGTTTAATTATTGTCTTGTAATAAAGTAAATAACTAAAACTTTCAACCAATCATTTTGATAATAAAGAAGGAATTTTCTTTTTTGTTTTTATTAAAATTTTTTTTTAAGCATTTGCATTTGGACAATCAACAAATACCAATAACAATGGTAGATTATTTGCATTATCTGAAGATGGTAATGAATATTCTAAAGAAATTAAAAGAAGCCCTAGACTTTTTACAACTAATCTCAATGATTTTGCCGTTATTGATTTTAAATATCACCCAAAATTTGCTAAATATCGTAGTGGACTCAATGAAAATAGTCGTATAAAACCATTTGCATTTGCTAAAAGATCAAATCTTGAGAATGATGTTTTTGCTATAGATTACGATGATGTTTTTAATAATAATAATATTGATAAATTTGCGTATCATCCATTTGCTAAAAGAAAACCATTTGCTAAAAGAGAAGTTAAAGGATTTGCTTTTGCTTAGAAAAATATAATCAAATAAAATGATCAAAAAAATGTTTTGATAAACGAAATAAATGCATTTATCAACAGTCAAACTATTTTTTTACTATTAATATTTTTGAAAAAGAGAAATGTTCTTAATTTTTTAAAATATATAACTAAAATTGTAAGCATGTGTGTGATTAATTTACAATAATATGTCTGGTAAAGAAGATAAATAAAAAATATATATAAAACAACAAATGTGTATAATTTTAAATGAATAAAAGTAGCAAAAAGTTTACATTAATAAAAATATAGATAAAATAAAATATTTAAATTATAATATTACAAAAAAAATTTCTTTGTCACCATTTCTTTATTAATGAAAGTGAATAAATTTTTAAAAAATATTTTTAAATAGTTAATAAAAATGATATTTAAACAAAATACAACATTTATAACAACTAATTAACTATAAATTTTTTAACAAAAAAAAATGATTTAATGATATTATATATAGTTATTATTAAAAAATGTATTACGGGTTCTATTAAAAATATAAATAGACGTTTGATAAAGGATAAAAGAAGTTTATTAAACGGTAAATTAAATCTTAAAAGAAATGAAAAAGAAATTATATCATTATAAATAATGTTGTATATTTAAAAAAAAATATATTTTTTTTAATTATTAATTAAGAAAATAGTTAAATAATACTAATTTTTATTTATTATTATATCTAATATAAAAAAGATCATTTAAAATTAAAAAAAAATGAAAATATAAAACATAAATTTGCCTATATATTTTACTAATGACCTTCTTCAATTGTTTTAAAAAAAAAAGAAATTTTTAAAAAAGCTTATCAAATGTCTATACGTAGTTTAAGTAATAATTATAATATTAAAAATAAAAAATTAAAATTAAAGAATATTTATGTTAATTATTTTTATCATTTTTAGTAATAAAAATAGCTGTAAAATTTAAAGATATTAAAAAGATTTAGATTAAATGAATATATAATTTTACTTTAAAAAATTTGTAATTTTATTTATGATAGATATAAAAATATAATTTTAAAATATTAGTAACTCTTTCTAACAATAACGTAAAATATGATAAAGAAAAAGTTTATCAAAAAATATTGTAAAACGAGGTGATTTATATATTATAAAATTATCTTAACACATTGTAATTTGAAATTACATAGACATATAATGTACACCACCTTCTTTCAGGTAATCATTCTAAGGGTGATAGATAATAATGGCAGATTAAAAAAAAAAGACAAAAGAAAATAAAGATTAAAATACTTTGAAAGTAGACAAAGTTATATCATTTATTATTTTTGTTTAAGGTTAATTTTTATATATTAATTGCGCGGCATATATCAAAAAAGTAAAAGTGGATAAAAATATATCATTTTTGTTTTGTAAACAAAATATCCTTCTTATATTTATAAAATTAATTAAATAATTATAAGTGTTGTACTGTGTTTAGTTATCTTTAAAAAAATTTTTATATAATAAAATTAATCTTTATTCTTATACTAAAGATAAAGTATATTTATAAATGATGAATAAATACCTATAGCAAATATATATTATTCATTAATATTTAAAAAAATATGGAACATATATATTTTAATTTATATTTTAAAAATTTTCTAAAATTATTAATAAAAAAATTATATAAATAAATTTTTGGTTTTATAATATAATAATTTAAATTATCAATATAAATTAATATTCCGTTCCCAAATATATATATTTACAATGGCAAAAATAATATTTAGTAGGCGTATTTAAAAATGAAACAAAAATAATAATAAAGATAAAATTTTATATGATTTTTTGAAAAGCGTAAAAAGTATAATTTGTTTACATTATGAATTGTGTACTAAATAGCGATAAGATTAAAATATTTTATATTTAACACTACAAAAGGTCATTTGCCATTAAGCAATAAAATAATGATAATTAGTGAAAGAGGAAAACTTTTATTTGTATATTTATAACAATTAAAAAAAATGTACTATTAAAAAAGTCTCCTTGGATTTATTAATCAAATCTATTTATTCTAAATAAAAAAAATTATTGAATAAATTATACAAACGTAAAATATAAATGTTATTAAAAATTTATATTTTAATAATATATTTATAATATTGTAACTTTATGAATAAAATAAATGAATATGGAAAAATAAAAAATGTTTTAAATTTGTAGTTAAAATAAGATTAAAAGACTAAAATTTACTAAAAACAGTTTTTTTGATATATATATTTATATCTATCATAGTTAGTTGGTTAATATTTTTTAACATATTTTCTATATTCTTAAAATATTATTTTCTATACTTTATTGTATCTTAAATCATTTACATATATATACACATATTTGGTTACATTTCTAAAAAGTAAATGAAAAATGTATTAAAAAGATTTATTCTAACTTTGACAGTTCCTTTGATAAAAATAAAATAAAAGATGAATAAAATATTTTTATAAGAATTTTAAAACAATAAAAGAACATTTACATAAAGTTTTTATTTTTAAGAGATTATAATCAAAAATAATTTTTTTTAATATCATTTTTAACTTTGTCTATTGTTCCTTATTGTGAAGAAAAAGAACAATTATAATATTTTAAAATTAAATCTCTAAATAAATTATTAATTAAAATAAAATTTTTTTTTTAATATATAAAAAAATTGCGAAAATTATTATTGGAAATAATTTTAAATAAATTACAAAGTATTTTAAATAAAAATGATCATTTTAAAAAATATTATAAAAAAAATATAGTTTTAATCAGTTTCAGATAAACATTTTGACAGGGACAATCATGTCTATTACATTAATAATATATTTTACACCAAATGGTATATCAAATTCCTCTTCAATTGAATAATGACTATTTACCATAAAATCACTATTCTGATATAACAATTTTTTTACCCACCATACGAAATTAGCTACAGATTGCCAAGATTTAAAAAATGTCTGTTGAAGAGATTGAGCTGCAAAATTATTATGACAACTAGCTAGAAAATTGTTAACAATTATATCACCAGATGTTGTCAGTGGTGAATAAATACCAATTTCTTCAACTTTTTTAATTTCTTTAACTTTTTCTTTTAAGAATTTATTATTATTATAACTATCAATTAATGTATATACACAATCACCAGTTTTAATGTCCTTAGCATATGCCAAAATTATTTTACTATCTTTACTATCACATTGTGATTTGTAAATTAAATGGTAATCCGTTAATTTGAGTTCTTTCTTACTTTCTGTTATTAATTGATTAAATGTTGCTGTAAGATTTGGTTTACGATGTAAAAAACCTATAACTTTATTAAATGTAACAGAACTTTCTTCCATGGAAAGAATTGTATCACCTATTTTAACATCTTTCATTTTTCTAATACCTGTTGGAGTAATAACATTCATATCACCAGAAAAACAATGAAGAGATGAAAAAATTGAATTATAATCAGATACTGATGCAACACCACCCTAAAATATTTTATGATTAATATATAAAAAAATAATATTTTTTTTTCCATTCTTTATTTATACTTTTTTTATTTATTAAAAAAATATTTTTTTTATAAACATACACATGTTCCACAAGAATAAGCAGGTTGTTGAACATAAGTTGAACCACATCCATTACCACAACCCGAAGCAGATATTGGATGATAAATAATACCACCTGCTGCTTTGGGTCTTTCTACTTCCGTTTTTGGAGTTATTGGTGAAATAAATGGTATTTGACTATGCATTTGTGGAATTAATTTAGTATTATCATCATTATTCATATAATCTAATGATTCTTCTTCTCTCATAACTTGTAATGAATGATCTTTAACATTTATATTACCACCTTGTGTTGGTTTTTTATAAAAACTTTTTTGTTCTTGATAAGGATAATCATGTTCCTTAATATAATTATAATTTTGAGTATGATCATTATTTAATTGATGTGTTTTATATTGAGGAATATTATTATCAATATAATTATTAGATAATTGTATACTATTAGCTGTTTCAATATCATTTTTATCTAAAAAGTTATTATTATTTTTATTAGAATCATTATTTATCTTAATTATAGTATAAAAATACTAAAATAAAAATACTTACAAAATGATGGTGCATTTGTAAGGCATTGAATACGATATATTGAAACAATATAATAAAATTCATTTTGTTCTGTTACTCTTTTAATGACTTCCTTTATTAAATCATATGATGGGATTTCTGAAAAATTATTTGTTTTACCACCAATATAATAATCATTATTCATTAAAATAGATGATTTGTATTCTACTGCTGTTGACATTCTATGAAAATCACAACATTTTGTTTTTAAAAGTATATGTGTACTATTATTAATTTCGAAAAGTCCTGCAGTCCATTCAGTTTCACCAGAACATGAATTATCAATTAACTCGTTTGAACAATTCTATAAAAAAATTATTTTAAATATATTATATTAGTGTTTCACTTACAGCATATTCATCATTTTCAAAACCATTAATAAATTTGGTAGTTGTTGATTTATTATAAAAAATACAAGGTGAAAACTGGCAAAAAATTTTGGGTGTTCCATTTGAATCAATTGAAATACCATAAGGAACTTCTTTTGGTCCACAACTTAAGTTTTCATTTTCACATTTAATATATACTATATTATAAGTTAAAAGAAATATAAATAATTTAAAGATATACAAAAATAGTTGAAGAAAATTCATAATTATGTAATTATTAAAAATGTAATGTAAAATATTTTGAACAAAATAAATAATAATGAATTTTTGTGAATAATTAAATATTTTAAAGATTATAAAGTATTACATTAAGTTTTATCTCCTTAATATAGTTAAATCTTTTTTTTTAAACAAATGATTTCGGTCACTATTCTTTATTATTAAGGTCAATTTGAGGTTTATTCTTAAAGATACTACTTAAATAAGTAATAACTTTTTAATTTATCTTTTAAATATTAAAAAGTTCAAATGACAAGTGTTTAAAATATTTTCTAATAAAATAATAAACCAAATCAAGTAGCATCTATATAATGCATGAAAGTTCAATGTTGATAATATTTTAAATATCTTTAACATTTCTTTAGGTCAATATGATATGTAATTAAAAAATTTGCCTTTTATTATAGGTACTATTTGATTTGATGATTCTCTTAATAAAAATTTTCATTGTTCATGTAATATTACATTTGCTTTTAATAAAATCTTTACAATATAAATTAATTATTTTAATATTTATTAAAAATAATGTTTTAGTAATAATAAAATATCAATATATAATATTCTCAATTATAAATTTTACTGTATTTAATTAATGTTATTTAAATATAAATAATTAAAAATTAAAACTTTTAATATACATTAACTAATTATTTTATATAATTATAAAATAAAAAAAATGAAACTTTATTGTTAAATTTTTACAAAAGTATTTTGCAAAAATAAACAGATAATCTCTTTAATATATTGAAAAATATACTATAATAAATAAATTATAAAGTATCAGAATTAAAAATGTTTGTAAGTTTTTGCAATATTTTTATTTGAATTATAAAATCAACAAAACACTAGTATACAATTACTAGTTTATTAAGAAATTGACGCAAGTTATATATTGAAAATTTTTTTTAATAATTGTTTAGTAGAAGAATTAAATGTATATATATTTAATACTCTTACTTACTAAAGATTTATAAAAAATTAATTCAAGCTTTACAATTTTTTAAACTTTTATTATTATGTGGTTTTCTATTTAGAATTATATAGTAGTTAATTGAAAATATAAAAGTTAAAGAATTTAAGATTCTTTTATTGAAACATTGGACAGAAAAAAAACCTGATATTTAGTGGAGTATAAATATTTTTTAAGGCAAATTATGTTTTCAAGTCTCTTTTTATGTTATCTTGGAGAATATATAAGAATTGATTTTAAAATAATTATATTACATTTAAAATTGAATATTTTATTTACTCTATAATGGTTTCATTACAAAAATTTTTAATTGCAATTATTTTTATTTTCTTTTTATCTGTTGAAGTTTGTTTATAATTATATTAATATATTTTATTATTATTTAGACGTTTTCTGTTCGAGGAAAACGCCAATGTTCCTGTCAACAACCACCGCAACCACAATGTACATGTTCTAAGCCTATCCAAGTTTCTTATTCATCTCCTATTCAAGTTTCATGCGGATGTCAACAACCACAACAAAATTGCCAATGTAATACACAAAAATATCAAGTACAAACTATTTCACAATGTATGAATACATGTCAAAATACTTGCCAAAATACATGTCAATCTAGTTCATCTGTTCAAAATACTAATGCTTGTGGATCTGCTTGTTCTAATAGTTGTCAAAAAGTTTGCATTCAATATACACCAGTTACTACAACTCAAGCACCTAAAATATATATGATATCAATTCAACAATGTAAGGTAGAATGCCAAAATTCATGTAATGGAAATACACAATGTCAACAGCAATGTCCCCAAATTTGTTCTTGCCAAAATGATTGTCAAAATACTTGCATTTCTAATAATCAAAATATAAATAGTTGTCTTCAATCATGCAAAAATCAATGCGTACAAATTCAGCAAGTTCAAATTTCATCTTGTCAATCAAATTGTCAAAATCAATGTTCATCTTCAGGTGGAAGTAATTGTCAAAATCAATGTAATATTCAATGTTCATGTCAAAATGCTTGTCAAAATAGTTGTTCAAGTCAATCAAATAACAATTGCCAATATACATGCCAAAAAACATGTGATAATGTTACCAAATATGTTATTTCACTTCAACAATCATCTAATAATAATTGTAATGATAATTGTCAAAATAAATGTTCACAGCAAAGTAATCCAACTAAATGTTTTAATGTATGCCAAATACAATGTTCTCAACCAACAACCCAGGCACCAGTTATTTATCAATGTGTACCAGTGTGCCAAGATTTATGTATGAATTCATGTACTCAATCACAACCTCAATGTCAAATTCAATGTTCAAATACTTGTCAACAACAGTGTAATACCACAACATACAATGTTATTACACCATGTCAATCATCTAATAGTGGATCAAATTGCAATTGCCAAGAAAATTATATTCCATGCAACAATAACAGCCAATGTTGTAGACGTTAAAATATTTTTTTATTTTAAATTTTTATTTTAAAAATATTTTTTGTACAAATAGGTTTTTTTCTATCACTGTATTAACTATTTTGATACATTGAATACATTATATACATATTTGAATACGATATTACAATAAAATAAATTGTTTTAAGAATTAAAACTTAACATTACTTATACATATATTTTTCTTTTTTTAAACATTATGCTTATGATAAAAAAAAGTAATTATTTAAAAGAAATTGTAAAATATCATTAAATGTATTTTTAAATTCCAAAAAAAAAAAATTATTATTATAGAATTACATTGGCTTATACATTTTTCCTATTATACATAATATATTTAAAAAAGAAAATTATTACAAAATTATATAGCCAATAACATTTATATGTGAAAACAATTATTTTTTCCTTTTAAGTCATAATATATTTAACCTTATTAATATATACTTATTTTTATATGTTAAATTTTCTATTTAAATACAATATAATTAAATTTTTAAAATTATTAAAATATAGAATTTATCGAAAATGTGTATTTAATTTTATGTAAAATCAAAAAAAAGAAATTAGAATTTTACTAAAGTTTAGGTTATTATTTTAAAAAAGTTTAATATTTTTTTATTGCTAATTTATTTTTAAATAATAATAAACATAAAAACATTTTGTGCTTATATTTAAAAAATTAAAAAATTTTGTTGTAATAAATTATTGCAAACATAATTATTTTACAAATTTTACAAAATAAACTTAAAATAGTTTTTTGATAGTTTTTTTTTAACACACAGAGTAAAAACGATCATTTTCCATCTTACAAGCACACGTTTTGTTCGATGATCATTTTCCGTCCAATGAAAAAATTAAAAAACAAATTTTGATACTTTTCCGTTTTATCCCCCCCCCAAATTAAATTAATAAAATCCAGTTAATAGTTAAAAAATTTATACATGAAGATTATTGTACTGTCAAAATACAATCAAAATCTTATTAATTAAAAAAAAATTAAAATTTTTTATAAGTGATAAGCGAGAAATTGATTACTTTGTACATGCATCCAAATTAAAAAAAAAACTAAAGCAAATTTAAAAATAATTGAAATTTTATACTATAATTAATATTTTATTAATACAATTCTTAATTGTTTTGCTAAAATGAACTTTTTGAGACTTGCTGCAACTATTCCTGATAAAGAAAAAGCAATAAAATTTTTTCAAAAATATGAATTTTACCTACAAGTATGGTATATTCAAATAGACATGAAATGAAATTGCAAGTAGGAAAGCAAAATAGACTGAGGTACTGTGTTATGGAGTATAGAAAAGAGATAGGCATTAAAATAGAAATGTGGTTTGAAGGTATCAAAATATCTTTCAAAACGGCAATTTTATTTATATATTACTAGTCCGTTGAAATGTCTTCAATAGAATTTTGTGAGAAGAAGTTGGAGATGAATATTTGAAAGTAAGTAACATATATAATTTTGTGGATTCACTGACAAATTCTAATATCCAGAACATTAAAAAGCTTGTATATTAGTGAAAGCAAGAAGCAGAAGGCAAAATGGAACATCTAATAATATGCTAGAATGTTACATGTACGAGTTTGCAATGTGAAAAAAAAACAAAAAAAAAGCGTTTTTATGCTATTTTAATAGATACCAAAAAGTTTTATTGTTTTTTAATTAAAAAAACAAAGGTTTTTTTCTGTTTTTTTTTTTATTTTTGTTTAAAACACTTCTAGGCAACACACATAAAAATTAATTAATAAAACAATTAACATAATTACGTTACAATGTTGCATTAAAGTTGGAGGGGGGATAAAACGGAAAAGTACCATAAATTGTTTTATTAATGTAAATTATAATAATAAATAATAAATTTTTACAGTATTAAGTGGTTATTTATTATTAACCAAAATATTATAAAACTTACAAAAAAATGCAATTTTTAAGTATCAATCAGCAATATTGATTGAAAAAAGTTTCCTTTTTTTTTTGGAAAATTAATATAAAATAATACAAAGACTAAAATTATTTTACATTTTTGTTAAATATAGTTTATTAATAAAATTTATATTAATAACCTGTTTTTATAAATTTATAGAAATTTAATTTAATTATTCGTTTTTTAAATTAATATAATAATATAATTATAGTAAAATAAAAACAGAATTATATTTAAACCATGAATAATATAATAAAATTTTAATAAAAATGTCTTTTTTAAATAAACTTCTTTTTTAAATTGATGATTCTAAAAATTAAATATATAAATATGTTTTCTAATGAATAGTTAATACTGTGATTAAGCTTTGGCCAGTCTACTATTTATTAATATATAAAAAAAAATAAGTTTTATAAAACTGACATTTTTTTCCTCTTGTAAAACATTAATAAAAAAAAAATATTTGAATTTTTAGTAAATATGTGAATTATATTATAACATATTTCTATTTTTTTTATGCTTTTAACTTTTATTTTTTTAGTTTAGTAATAAGTAATTTGATAATTGTTAAGTCATTAAATTTTGAATAATCATGTAAAGGAAATGTGAGTAATTGTCACCGTAAAGCCTTTTTTCTGTCTTATCATTTCAATTTACGTTAAATAATTTACTTGAATTCATATTTAAAAATTCTTAAAATTAGTTATTTAGAAATAATATAAATTATTTTTATTATTGTTTTTTATTTTAGTTCTATTTTAATAAAATTTTTTAAATAAAAAAAAGAGTAGTGTTCAGTAATAAAAATTTATTTATTTATTTTTCTAAAATAACAATTTTACAGTACAGCAAAATTATTAAAATACATCTTAAAACATAAAAATAACACGTATTAGATAAAAAAATTTAAACATTATTATAAAAAAAATATTCTACAATTAGCATTTAATGAGTAATATTTTAATTGTATATGTTTTTAATATTTGTTAAATTGTTTTTTTTAAGATTATTGAAACAATAAACATAACTGTTTAATATCTATTAAAATATCTTACATATTTAAGTAAAAATAATTTTAAAAAAAATCAAAAAGATTGATAAATATAAATTGTTAAAATAGTTTTAAAATATTAGAAGTATTAAGTCATTTTTATTTTTTAAAGTAAAAAAGAATAAGTAATCCCATTGAATATATTATTTTAATATAGCTATCTAATTTGAATAAAAAGACAATTTTTCTATAATTATTTTATTTTAAATCAATTTTGCACTTTGTATATAATTGTAGTATTGTAAAAGAAAGTCGTTAAATCGTGTGTAAAAAGGTATATTTAGTAAATTATCATTTTATTTTGTTTTATTAAAAAAAAAAAAATGATTTTAATTTATGAAAGATCACTATACTAAATAAGGTCATAAAAATAAATATCCATTTTAATTTTAATTTAAAAAAAGAACAAAATAAAATTTTTATAGAATATTTTTTATAATACAATTATTTTTAAACTTTTAATTAAAAAAAATACGTTTACTGTAACTTTAAAAAATTTCTTTCTTATAAAATTTCAATCTTTTTAAGTTTATCTTATCTATATATATATTTATCTAAAAATAATATACTTTATTTGAATATATAAAAAATTTTTTTTTTATATTTTAAAAATTTATCTACATACAATTTTTTTTATATTAAAACTTTTTTTAATTGTATTTAATATTACTAAATGGTGGAAAAAAAAATAAGAAAATGCAATATTATCTTAACATAACTTATTGGTGTAGAACAGATAAAATATATTACCATTTATTACATAAAAAAAAACAACTAAATATAATTTATAGAATGCATTTTTTTATGTGTATATAAAAAAAAATTTATAAACAAAGAAATTTTTTTTGTTCCATTACGTCATTAAATATTTATAAATTTCAAGATAAGTTTAAAGAACAAAAAAAAGTTAAGAATTTTGTTGGCAATTTCTGTAAATTTTTTGTTAAATAAAATATTAATATTTAAACTTATTGATATTTTAATTATAATATCGCACTTTATATTTAATGATGAGAATAATTTTATTTGACATATTAATTTTTAACATTTTACGCGTTAATAATTTATTTAATACTTTTTTTTTTTATCAAAATTTGTAAATAATTTTTTTTTAATATTTAAACGAAACTAATTATAAAAATTTCCTAATTTTTTAACTTATATATAAAAATAATTAATATAGAAAATTTTTTTAACTTTTTACTTAATTATGGTAATAGTTTCTCTTATTTAATATTATATGTCTATACAATTTATTGTAGAATAATTGTTTTATAAACTAAAACTTTTTTTTGCATATTAAGTAAGAAGATATTTTAAAAATGTCAAAGATATAAAATTAATATTTCTCTTGAGTAAATTGAAGAATAACATTTTTATATATTTCAAGTAAAATATATATTTCAATATTATATCTAATATTTTTTTTATTTAAAAAGTACTTTTAAATTAAATAGAAAGTAAAAATAATTTTTTATAACTACTATTTTTTTTAAAATTTGAAGTTTAAAATTTTTTATTTGTGACATTTGTAGTAATAAATATGTTATTTACATTTTTGATCATTTAAAAATACCTTAATTTGACTTATTAATGATATAGAATTAACGTATATTATAAGTATTTTTTGTTAAAACACAATATTTTATATTTTTTTTATTTATATTTTAAATACTTTTTCAAAAAAATTAATTTAATATATTTTTTTTATTAGGAAATAAAAAAAAATTAGAAAATTTTAATGATAATATGTCTTATACTTTTTTAAAATTTACTCCAAAAAAATCTTTAAACATAAAAAGAGGAAACACTTTAAACGAAAATGTCCCAACATATTCTATAAAAGATATAGAATCATATAAATGTTGCTATTCATTTACCATTAAATATACGGTAAGAAAATATATAAAAAAAAATTTTTTTAATTATTATTTTATTAGTTGAGTTTAAAAATATTTATAATTATTTATATTTTAATGACTATACTTGGATTATGTTTTGGAATGGTATCAACAATCATTTGGTTAATAATACCAATTTGTGTAGTATCAACAGCGTTAATTGGAATTATTCAAAAAAAACATCGTTATATATATCCATTTTTAATAATGACTGTTGTCCATTTAATTATTTCAATATTTATGACTATCCTTATTCTTTTATATTCATTTTTTTCATATATTTCATTAAAATTATTAGTTGCAAAAAATTTAAATAGATCACCTACGCAAAATGATATGGTATTTTTTATTGCTTCTACAATATTCATTTGTTTAATTATAACAGTGTTACATTTATTTCAAATTCATGTAATTTATGGGTAAATTTAAAAAACAATTTTATTTTTTAATAAAATTTCTAAATTATTTATTTTTTTTAATTTATAGATGTATGAAATATTATGAAACATTAATATATTATTCTCAAAAACAACCACAAAATATTGAAAATAATGATCAACATCAAAGTCTTTTGTTGTCATTTCAAAAAGAAAAAATTAATTGTAAAAATACATATTTAAAAAATGAAGGATATTATGTTCCATATTTATAAAAAAAAAAAGAAAAAATTTAAAAAGAATTTTTTATTTTTCTTTTTTAAATTGAGTAATACATCGTTTTTCATTTTAGCAAATTGTTTCTTTTACTCTTTAAGAAATATTACCGTGTACAATCCAGTTAAAAGTATTCTTTATAAAAAAAAATGTTAAAGCTTAGCTATTTTGCTTTGTCTTATATAAAACTATATAAACATAAAAATCGTGTATAAATTCAATAATGTAACCAGTAAAAATTTTTTTGTTTGACTTACTCAAAACGGATATGTATCATTTTATGGCAACATTATATATGTACAATTTTTTTATTATATAAAATATTTTCTCAAATATATATAACTACTAAATATATTTTTAAGTTAAATTGTAAATTAATTTTAATTTTTCTTTTTGCAATAAAAAATTTTCTTAATGATGTAAAAGATTATCAATTGTTAATGTTAATTAATTTTAATATTTTATTAAAAATATAACTACTTTCAATCATGAATATATATATATTTAAAATTAAAAATAAGTTTCAAAAGGATTTTTTTTTTGATTAAATTTTGTTATTAATTTTGTTTTAAATAAAAAATTAACTTATATCACAAGTTGTAGTTTATAAAGTAATAATATTTTACTGTTACAAGAAGATAGGATAATTTAAAAAATATACATTTTTAAAAATGATTTATTTTCTTTATATAAAGATAAAATAAGTTTTTTTTTGAATTTATAATTTGTAAAACTTCTTAATCCTTTCCTCCCTCTCTCGTCTTTTAAATGGCATGGTTTATGATAAAATTTTTAAACATTTTCTTTTTAATAATAATATTGTTAACTTTTTATGATTTACTACTTTACATTTTAATATTTTTATACTATTAGTTTTATAATAATAAAACATTATTAACATTTTTATAAGATCTAATTTAATTATAAATATTAAAATTAACACTATTTTTTATTAATAAGTTTAAGAAATAGTTTATATATATATTTATAATATATTGATAAAACATATCTAAAATTTTTAATACAAATAATTTTTTTTGTTAAAAAATTATTTAATTTTTTTTATGTAAAAGGTTTATTCTTAAACGATATATTATTTTATTTAAATGAACTAAAATACATATAAATAGATATATTTTATATCTATATATGTATATTGCCATTTGAACTAGTTAAATTATTTAAATATTTATTATTTTTTAGTGATACTTAACATATAATGATATGTGAAAATAATAATAATTTAAATGATTGTTCACCAATGATAAAGAAAGAAATGTGTCCTAATAACTTGAGAAATAATATTAAAGAATATTCTATAAAAAATTATGGAACAACAAAATTTTCACACTCATCTATTTTTACTGGACATGAACTAGATACATACAGTATGTTTAATAAAAATTAAATACCCTTTGACAAACTTTTCCCCATTTTTGGATATTTATATCATTTACAAAATTTTTAATTTATTATTTTTCATAATGAAACTAATTTTTATAAAGTAACATTATAACAAGAAAGTATATTATTTTTTTTTATTTCCTTAGAAACAATATTTTGAATTTAACTTATTTTTGAATGTTTTTTAGTTTGTTATTAATATTTGATACTTTATTTTTAAAATAAAAATATTGTTTTGATAATACCTCATATGTCAGTAAAAATACTTTTATTTGCATTATAAACGGATCAAAAATAATATTAATAAAACGAATAATAACATTTTAAATTTTAACAAAATTTTATTTATTTCTTCTTCGTTTGACATCAATTTTTTTTATTCTTATTTAAAACTTTTTATAAATATCAATTTGATAAATAAAAATTATCTAAGATAAAATGTTTGTTTATTTTTATTTCATTTCCTTATTATTTATACTATATACATTATCGTATTTTATAATAATATTTATTCTTTAAATTAAAAATAATAAAATCTTAAAACAATAATATTATAGTATTTTGACATGATTTATCATAATCATTAAATTTTTACTTTTTTTTAAAGTACATATTTAATATTTTTTTCTTTTTTTTTATTATAGATTATAAAGTTATACAAGATTCAGAAAGTGAATATTTAAAAAATAACAAAGAGGAATTATCTTATAATCAGGAAGAAGAGAGAAAATATTATTTAAACAAAAATTTAAAGAATCATCAAAAAACAAGTAACACTAAAGTTGTAAGTGCAAGAAACAAAAATTGTTGTTGTTCTACACCATTACTTTCAAAATATTATAATATGCATCATAATAACTTCATTAACAATCCATTTCCACAAAATAAATATATTGAATCCAATTCTCATATGCGTACTTATACTATTAAAAATTATTATTGTTGTTGCGGAAATGTACATGTTGTTGTAAGATAATAAATTTATAATTAATTTATTCTTAAAAATTTTTTAGTTAGGTGCAAAACTTTTTTTAGTATTCTATATTGGATTAACATTTTTAGGAATTTGGTATGGTGCTAAATCAACAGCTGTATGGGCTTTCATTCCTATTTTTGTAATTTCTTCCTCAATATATGGTTTTTATAAACAACGTCATAAATATATTTATCCATTTTTAATTGTTTCTGTACGTTTTATTTTTTAATATTTTTTTTTATATATATAATACCAATATATATATTTAAGATTGTACAAATTATTGCTTGTTTTATTTTATCAATTGTCATTGTTTCTTTTTCAATAGCTAATTACGGAACATTACATAATATAGTCGCAACAAATAAATTTATACCATTATCAAAAGATGATGTAACAGATACAACTGTTGTAGTTATTGT
This sequence comes from Strongyloides stercoralis, assembly GCA_029582065.1. Taxonomy (NCBI): domain Eukaryota; kingdom Metazoa; phylum Nematoda; class Chromadorea; order Rhabditida; family Strongyloididae; genus Strongyloides; species Strongyloides stercoralis. The sequence goes on from JARPTA010000007.1 coordinate 2,931,713, forward strand.
TGGATTACTTGTTGGATTTTGTTGTCTTATGTCATTAATACATGTGTGGCAATGTATAGTAATTTACAATTGTTTAGAATTTTTTGAATCAATCAACAATAATGAATGGTTAAATACCTATCAAAATGAAGTTATGTTTAAAACATCAAATGAAAATACAAACCCATATCAAGATAGTTATAATCTTGATATAATAAATAAAAATTTAATTGTTGAGGAATAAACAAAAATATATAAAAATTTTATTTTTTACTTTAATTAATAAAAAAAAATTAATAATAATAATAATTAATTAAAAAATTTTAAATATCATTAATAAAAAAGTTTTTTTTTTTTTGTGATTTTAACCATTTTTTATATACTACTTATAATTTATTTTTTTTTTAATTTTTATTTAATTTTTTTTTTAATTTTTCATTAAATTTAATTTTGTTTTTGATGATTTTGGTTTAAATGTGTTGTACATTCCAATTAAACTTAAAGCATTATGTTGTAATTTATGTTCATTATAAACATTTCTTGACATATCCTCAATTTTTGTTTCAAATTCAATCATGTGTTTTTCAATATTTATTCTCTAAAATAATAATGAAATATTTTGTTTTTATTTTTAAAAATAATATTATTTTAAAATATACCTCTTTTTTTTCTTTTTGTACTTCTTTTTCTAATAAATGAATTTTTCTTATTAATATATTAATATGTTTTATTTTTTCTTGTAAATCTTTACTTTTGTCTTCTAATTGTTTTTCCATACCAATTAGTGATCCTTCATATTCATTAATTTTTTCATTTTTTTCCATAATTTCTTCTTTTAAAAGTTGAATTTCCATACGACCCATTGCAGTTGTGTCAAGAAGTCCATCTTTTTCATCATTTAAAATAACTAATGTTGCTTTAATATCTTTAATTGTTATTTCAAAATTTTCTTTTAATTTTAATTTTTCTGTTTTTTCTTGTTGTATTTGTTTTTCTAATTTTTGTTCTGTTTGATCTATACGTTTACATAAGTCAAATACTTCATCATCTAAATATTTAATTTTATCTTTAAGTACATTTTTTTCATTTTTTTCATTATTAATCTTTAATTTGTATTCATTATTTAAATCATTAATTTCTTTCCTACAATCATTTATTTTTTTTTCATAACTATTTTTAATATTGTTTATTTCTTCATTATAATCATTTTTCATTTTAATAACTTGCCTTAAATGATCATTTATCATGTTTTCATAAAAATTTTTAATACTATCTATTTCATTTTTGTGATTTTTTTTAAGTGTTCCTATTATTTCTTCTTTATCATCCAATTTATTTATATACTCTTTTTCACAAATTTTAATTTTTTCTTTTAAATTTTTAATAGTATTATTTAAAAGTGTAGTTGTATCAATTAATTCTTTTTCTTTTATTTTGATATACTCATCTAATATTTGTTTACTTCCTTTTATAATTGAATTTCTTTCAAATGATAAATGTGAAACAAGATCTTGTAAATTTTGTATTTTATTTATTGGATATAATATTAATTCTTTTGATAATGTATTTTTTCTACTTTTTATATTAAATATATCTGATTGTAGTATAATATTTGTATTATTTAATGAAATTTTTATAACAAAACCATTACTATAACCAAGTAAAAGAATATTTGAAATTTTATTAATTTTCATACAACTCAAAAATATTTGTTTATTTTTATCATCTGTACCACCTGTATAATTATATTTAATTGATTTTATAACTTTTCTTTTTATAAATTTTTTATCATTTTTTGTTTGATTTATGAGTACATTTATAATACCCATATTATCACCAATATATAAATCATCATTTAAAATTTCAATAAATTTTGTATATACATGTGTCCCAACAGAATGATAAGTAGGAATTGATATTGTCTTAATTTCTTGGCCTTCTTTATAACATGTAACTAAATATTTTTTATTTAAAGCATATACTATGTCATCATTTCCTAAACATATATCTATAAAAAATTTGAGTTTTGTTGTTATTGACCATAATAATTTTCCACATCTTCCCTCAATAAATAAAATGTTTTCATTTTTTGTTAAAATTCCTAATGATGATGGCTGAAAGGGAAATAAATTGTTATTGTCATTCCATTTACAACATATTATCTCACAATCTAAATTATTTTTTTTTCTTTTTTTTAAATTTAAATTACAATTACATATTATATTTAAAGTATAAAGATTTAATATATATAATGATGATTCAATAATTATTGCTGCATATGTTTTATCATAATTTGATACAATAATACTAGCTTTACCATCTAATATTTTTTGTTCATTTCTTTTTTTAATATCTAAATATATAAGATCATACATATAAATTCCATCGTTATTAGCAATTAAAATTTGATAACCAAATTGAAAAGAACAAAATCCAATTATTTTATTATTAAAAAAATTTTTGATTGATAATATTTGTTTTGAATATAATTCAGTGCATATAATATTATTATCATCATCTAAACTAACTAATATTTCTCTTTTATTATTTTTATTCATTTCAATAATATCTAAATTAGTTATAGAAGAACAATTTTGTCCAACAACAATTCTCATTTCTTTTTCTGTAATAACATCACTATATAATATATTTGTTGTATAAACACCTTTCTTATTAATAAATAACATATTACAAGCATTAAAATCTAATTTAATACCTAAACAATCATATGGTATATTATTTTCTATTAATTCATTAGTTCTATCATTAATAACAATAATTTTGCATTTTTCAAATAATTTTTGAATATCATGAATATTATCAAATATTAATATTATTCCTATTTGTAAATATACTATTATTTTATAAATATTTGATGTTATATATCTTATTCCTAACATATCCTCATTATCATTATATAAATATGATTTTAATATTTCACATTCAATTGATTTTATATTTATTAATTTTAATGGTGTTGTTTCTCTATATAAAAATAATTTTCCATCATTTGAACCAATAGCAATATAGGTATCACTAACCCAAGAATGTGATACAATATTAACAAGTTCTATTGATGATAATATTGTAATAACATTATTTTGTAATCTAAGAAAATAAGCACCATTATTTGTTAATAAAAATAAAATTGATTCATCAACAGGACAAAATGAAATATCAATATATTCACCAATATCATTTTCATTAAAAACGCATGTGTCAGTTAATAATGTTGAATATTGTATTGAATATATTGTTATATTTAATAGAATTTTTTCAATTTTATTTTTTTCATACATTATTAAACGTGAAAGTGAACATACATTTTCATTATGTTGTGATAATTTTACATGATCACATATATTTTTAAGTGGAATAATACAAATATCTTTTAATGTTTGCGAATTTTTTATAACAATACTTGATCCAGATGATTCAGATTTTATACCAATAGCTAAAATACTACAATCTGGACTTTGATCAATTGATGTTATTGTAAATGTTGATAATTTTATTTCTTCTAATACATTATAGTTATCATTTAAAATTTCTTCAGTATTTACAAAAGCTAATTCATTACCATTTTTAATATCATTAATAGAAAAATTTTTACCATTTATAAATGGTTTACAAATTCTAAGAGTATCTTCACCAATTTGTAAAAGTATTTTAATATTATCATCGTCATTAGTAATATAAAAAGCATTTTTAAAACCTAATATTGTTTCAATATCATTTTCATAATCTTCATTATTATCAATTATTTTTATTTTTTCTAATAAATTTTGTTCTGTCAATGTTCCCTGGTTTATTTTTACATGTGATTGTTCCGATAACTGTTTTATCATAATCAGGTCTTTGATATTTTTTGAATTGTTTTAAATTAATAAATGTTTCAGGATTATTTCGATTTGTTGTCTATAATTATATATATATATATATATATATATACAAATTAGAAATTTTTTTTATAATAAAAACATACATTTAACCAATTTGAATCAACTATGCGTAATTTTCTTAAAATATCACTATTTATTTGATATTTAACTTCTTCTTCTGAATCACTATTGCTATCAAAACTATTTTGATGCTTATTAATAAATTCTTTATCAAATGTTCTTTGCCTACTTCTTTCAACAGCAACAATAAGAGAATTTAAACTTTTAATAGCAGAACGTGCTTTATAAATTTTAGGTTTCTTATTATTATTATCAATTTCTTTTGAATTATTTTTTGAATTTAAAAATGTTACACTTTTACTTCTTCCAATTATAGAATTCTTTTCTGTATTTTCTTTAATTTTCTTTCTATATTTTTCTCTTCCTTCAGATGTTGTTATTGAAAAAATTTTTTTTTCAAATGTTAATTTTTTATTTTCTTTTTTATTCATGAATATAAATATATATAATTATAATAATAATGATAAATATATTTAATGTAAATATTTAAGTAATATTATGTTAAAATATTAAAAATAAATTTTGGTAATATGAAATTTTATCTTACATTAAAATATATTTATAGTAGTTAAAATTTCTTAACTTTTTATTATTAATACTTATATACATGACTAAACAAATTTTTATTTAACTAAATAAATACTTAAAATTAACCATGGTTTAATGGATATATATATATATATATATATATATATATATATATATATATATATAAAATTTTGATTAATATTTTAAAATTTAAAATTTTATTAACAGGAATGTTATTTATTTGCTAAGATTAAGTATAATAAGCTACGATCAATTATATTGAGTAAAGTGAAAAAGATAAATAGAAATAAGTAATATCAAATGAAAGTAAAAAGTAATTAAATGCTATTCTTAGATTGTTTTTAAAAGAAATTTTATTTAGCATATTGAATTAATAAACTATCAACTGCCCAATGAGTTATATGCAGTTTTTTTTCTCGTATTATACATAAAATTGTAATTTTATGCCCTTTTTTTAATATTTTAATAAGAAAAAAAAATAATTGTTTATTTATTATTTTTTTCATATATATTAAAAATATTTCTTTATCTTTTAAATAAAAGAAAAAAAAAGATGTTAAATTTTTATTATTATTTAGAGTAACATCATGTAAACTAACATTATTTATAAAATAAGCCACTATTTTTTACATGCATATATATAAAAGTTTTAACGACATTTATTTAACTTACTCACTCAAAGTAAACATTTTGATTTTCTTTTTATATATAAAGACAATCTATTTTATCTAGCATAATTAAGGGAACCTTATATATATATAAAGTACACAACATATTCAACTTATTTAAAAATTTAATGTTAATTTAAATAAAAGAGCTTTGTATTTACGTATAAAACTTGTCACATTTTTGTGTAGAAAATTATGCTTTTTTAATTATTTTTAAAATTATAATTCTTTATTATTATTCTTAGACATATAATCGTTTATATAAATATTAATAAAATCGCACTACAATCTTATGATATGACGTTTTGTTATTCATCATAAATACTATACCTCATTCTGTTTAATCATTGTCTACTATTATTTTGTTTTTGACAATAAAATGTAAAAAAAAAAAAGTTTTATAACATTAATAATAAATAAATTTAAAGAAAAACATTGCATTAAAATAAAAATAATTATATATTTTTTTTATATATTCATAATAATTTCTATATAATTAAACAAAAAAAATAACTAAACTTATAATTGATAGATTATTATTTTAGTGTTAAAAAATAATACTTTTAAAAATTAAACCAGTTTTTTCTGTAACTTTTTAACATTTGTTTGTTTTAAAATGTATATATATATACATATATGTAATTTTCATGGCACAGCTTAAAAATTCTTAATAAACTATTTTTGTTTAAACAAAATTTTATATTTTTATATAAGTATTTTTTTTATTCAACGATAATTAAAATTGACTTATTCCTAATAGTATTATTTTGTTTAAAAAAAAATTTTTTTTTTTCAAAAACAACCATTTTGTAGTGTAATATTGATAAAGATATTTTATTTCATTTCAAAATGAACTTATGTTAATACTGTTATTAAAAGTACATTAGATGTAAAAACAAAAGTTATTTGTTTCCCTTAATTTGTTTAATTAAAAGAATCAATTTTTCTCTTTTTTTTATGTTAATATTATATTTCTATTAAATATCAATTTATAGGGGATATAATTTAAGTATAGGGAAAAAGAATAAATTATTATTTAAATTTTCATATTTTGTTTAGAGAATATTTATTTAGAAATAAGTTACCAGTAACTTTATTGTAAACAATTTATTTTACTATTCAATTTTAAGTAATATCTGATACTATATTTAAATATTCTTTTTTAAATTGACAGTAAAAATCTAGATATCACGTTTTCTTTGATTTTGTTTATGCTTTAAATAACTATTTATCTAATTTTTAAGATAATTTTAAATTTATTTTAAGAATTTTTAAATAAAAATGTATAATGTTTTAAAAGATTAAACATTAAGTTTATTTTCTTTTTTTATTAAAATTTGTTTTTTTTATTGTCAAAGTATTATTTATATGTACACGTGATCGAAATATTAAGGTTTTTTTTTTAATATTATTCTTTATTTTATTATATTTAATACTATTTTTAGAAAAATATTTTGGTGTTATATTAATATTTAAACAAATATCTGTCGTATTTATTAAATTATTGTTAATAAATTTTAAGATAAGTTTTATTTAAACTTTAAAGGATATTTAGATATTTATTATAAGAGATAATATGTTAAAATAAATATTTATATGTGTATATAAAGATGATTATTACATTATGTAAGTCAAATAAGGACATGTCTCAATGGTTTGAATAAACTCTTTATACTAAATATTATTCTTTTATATAGTATTTTAAGATAAGCTTTAAAAATTTGAATAGAAAAATATATTTGAAGTTGAAGTAAAAAGAATGTTATTAGTTATGTTATTTAAAAATCCTATTTTTTTTTTAAATTTTCAAAGACTTTTGTTTATATGTTACAAATATGTTAGAGCAATAAAAGTGCTTTATGTATATTTGTATATGTTTCAAAGTTACAATACAAAATGCATTTATTTAAAAATATTTATTCAACTTCACTTTAATAAATTTAGTAAAAATATTCTTTGTTTTGTATATGAATGTATTATTTTTAATAAAATAAAATATTTATATACTCTCTTTTTCACATGACTTTTTAAAAATTATATCATTTTAAGTTATTGGTATAATCAAATAAATATCCTTAATTTGTATTTTATTTTTCCTATAAAATTCTAATAAAATTATTTATAAAGTTTAAAAAATATTACTATTTATATGTTAAAATAAATTGTCTATTACTTTTTATTTAAATAATTTTTAAGAATTTTTAAGAATTTTTTAATTCATTGTATATATTATATAGATATATTATTTGAAAAGTCTTTTTAAAAATTATCAAAACAATTTTTTATTATTTACTCAAGTAATTAAATTCTTATATAAAATTATTTCCTGTTTTAAAAGATAAAATTTTAATTTTTAAATATATATTTTTAATCTGATAAATTTTATATCTTGCAACAAATATTATAAAATTGTTATTATTTCGTTGCTTTTACAGTTATAATAAAAGTATCAGTCAACTTTTATAACACATACTTTGTTCCGTTATCACTCATATATATAGAGATAGTTAAAATTTTTCAATTATTTAATGTTTTTTATTACATTGGAACTTATTAATTTTTAGTGAAAAAATTGTTTTATCCTTTAAATGAATTATAAGATAAATTTATTATGTACATTTAAAATATTATACAACTAATGCGTTTCAAAAATCATCTTAGTTTATATTTATTAAAAACTTTTACATAAAAAAAAAATTTTTAAAATTTATAAAATATTCATATCTTAAAAGCAATATGAATATAATATTTTTCTTAAAGAAAAAATTTTAAGTTTATCTTATATTAAAAATTAAATAATCATCTATAACTTTTAACTATAAAAAATATTGTTGTTATTTTTTTTTTTAATTTTACGATGTTAAATAATAATGTATATTAATTTGGATATATATGTATATATTTTATTTTTTCTTTAGATATCATAAAAATTTTACTACTATCAATTAAATTTTTCAAAAATGACTTCTGCTAATGAGTGTCAAGTAAGTTTAAGTATATTAAAAAAAAATTTTTTTAAATTAAATTTAAGGAAATTATTGTTGATGGAAAATATAGTCAATTGACTGTTTTTGTTCAAGGAGATTTAAATGACAGACATCATAAGACAACTATTTTAACTGTTCATGATATTGGTAGCAATCATAAAGATTTTATCAAATTTGTCAATCATTCATCAATGAGTTCTGTTAAAGCTAATGCAATTTTTTTACATGTTTGTGTACCAGGACAAGAAGATAATGCTCTTGATTTTACTGGAGAATTTCCATCACTTGACCAAATAGGTGAAGATTTAGTACATGTTTTAGAAAAAGTTGATGTCAAAACATGTGTCGCATTTGGTGAAGGTGCAGGAGCAAATATTATTTGTAGATTTGCCATAGCCCATCCAAATCGTTTAGTTGGTGTTTGCTTGCTTCATTGTACAGCTACATCAGCTGGATTAATTGAAAAAAGTAAAGATAAACTAGCTAATATGCAACTAGAATCTGGAATTATGACTCAAAGCGCTTGGGATTACATTGCTCTTCACAAATTTGGTTCTGTAAGTAATAAAATATTTTTAATACTTAAATTTTACTATTTATAGTCTGATTGTCAAACTAAAGAAGAATATATTGAAAATTTAAAAACATCTTTTAATCCAAAAAATTTGTCAAAATATCTGTTTGCTTACAGTAAAAGAACTGATATTTCTTCAATAATCAATACAAAAATTGGTGACATTGAAGCATTACTTGTTACTGGTGCAAAAACACCACATATAGCAACTGTTTACACTACTCATAAATCAATGAATAAAAAAAAAACAACTTTATTAGTTGTTGATAATGTTAGTGATGTTTTGACAGAAGCCGTAAGTATATAAAATTTTATTTAAAAAATAATAACAAAATAATAAAAATTTTTTAAGCCTGATAAACTTGCACGTTCATTTATCTTACTTTGCAAAGGATGTGGCGTTTTACCTCAAGTTCCAATACCTGGTATGGAACGTCAAAGAACATTATCATCATCAATGGAAGAAGCTGATAGACCAAGGAGATTTTCAATTACTCAACAACCAACTCCTGTTGTTCAATAAAAATATTCTCAACTTTTTTTTTATAAAATAAGCTATACTTTATTTTTCTATGATTTTAGATGCAAAGAAATTTTGAAAATTTGACTACATAAACTTCTTATTATTAATTTTTTTTGAAATGTTATTTTGTTTGCCTTTTGGTAATGGTTAAGAAATTATACAATTAAACGATAAATTTTTCTTTCAAAAAAACAACAAAAAAAAAACATTTATAAAATTTTTATCAATAAAAGAAAAAACTTTTTTGCGTTTTCTGTAAAAATGAAAGAATATTATGGCTTATTTTTTAATCACTATCTAAAAATAATACGCAAATAAAATAAATTTTTAAAAAAATTTTTTTTCTTGATAATAACATTTATCAATAATTAAAATTTGTAAATATACATATAATGATGTATTATCTTTGTAATATCATCTCCAGCATCCGCCATTAACGTTATCATATTATTTAATGTTGTTATAATTGATAATTTATAATCTTGTGGATAAAAATCAGTAAAATCTATCTCATCAAAGTTTATCTTAAAAATAATATTTCTATTTTCTTTATCTAAAAATGTTAAACCATTTTTATTGATAGCAAGAATACCATCTATTAATTCATTTATAGAAGTACCATTTTTAATAACTTTTTTAATGTGATAAAATGTTCCAGAAAAAAGATAATATTTTTGAAGAGTTATTAAAAATAAACTTTTAGCATATATTGTTGTCATCTCAAAATTCCATTCATTTATTTTCTTCATAATTCTATTTGCCCAGTCATTTAAAGTTATTTTTGAATACTTTTTTAATATTATTGATGGTATCAGTGAATCTATACAATCTGACTTGACAGTTGTAGCTTTACCAATACTATCAGAATAATGTATTAGTGCTCCCATTAAAGAAAGACTATTAAGATCTTTTATTGTTAATGATTTTTTATCACAATTTGTCATGTATAATCCTGATATGTAATCTGGTAAAATCTAAAGAATGATTAAAGCTATTTTTATACAAATAATTTTCTTTTAATATTTATAAATAAACCATGAAAGATATTTTTAATATAAAAAAGTCATTTTTCAAATACATGATAAAATGTAATATTAAAAAATATTTTTTATTAAATAATTATATCTTATCATGTAAAAATATAAAAATTTTATTAACATAAAAGAATTTTTAAAAACAAGTTGTTATTATTAAATATTTTTATTTTTAAAATATGTAACAAAAACATCTTATATTTTATAACATTTTTCACTGTTCTTAAAACTATATTAAATATTTTTTTCTTATAAAAATAATTTAATGAAAAATTTATAAAATTAAACTTTATAATATATTAAAAAAAATAAAATATTTTTGTTTATTAAAATAACGACATAAATCCATGCATAAATTTTTTAATAACAATTTTTAATACATTATTATTTCTTATTTAATTAAATTTATATATATTTAAAAGCTTAATTTCTTATCAAAAAGAATTTTTATTTATATATTATAAAAATAATATATACTAGCAAATTTTATTTATTGTTAAATTAAAAAAAAAGTTATAAACTATTTACATGATTTTAATTATTTTTCAAAAATATTATATACATAAGGGATTTATTATTATGAAAATGCTTTTTGTTAATAAAAGCATAACTTTATTTAACTTCATTAAATTCTATAAATATTAAATTAGAACTAATCCATTTGAAAGTTTCAAAATAATCCATTGGTTTAAATATTATTTATTATTTAAAATAAAAACAAAAAATTGTTATTTATAAATTTTACTAAATTATTTTGAATTTATGGTCAAATTTTTACCAATATCACATTTTTAATTTTTTAAAATAAAAAAAAATATATTCTAAATGTAAAATAAATTTTTAATTTTATTAAATACTGTTTTAATCATTATCAATGACATTTTTTTACATGATAAAATAAAATTATGAATATGTTAATATTTTTTAAAAACTTAATATAAAAATATTAATCTTATTTTTTTGGTTTAAACAACTAACCTGATAAAACATTACATCAATAAGAAGATTATTATCAAATCTTAATGGGGATATCCATACAAATCTTTTTAATACAAGCATTATTTTTTTCTTTTCTAATGTCATTTTGGTTGTGATATCTAATATATATTCATTATTAGAAATAATTTCCATATTGTTTTCATTCTCAATAAGATAACACAAGCTAAATTCTTGTTGTTCTTTTAATGAAAATATATTCATTTCACAACAGATGTGTTTTATAAGATTTTCAGCAACTGTACTAATAGTAGTATTGATAAACATTTTATGACCACCAGGAAGAAGATATGCTTGTCTTTTGACATATTTTCCTTTCTATAAAAAAAATAGATATATATTAATTATAAAAAAATTTTAAAAAAAAACATACAGTTATAGCTTCAACTTCACTTGCTGATAATAATAATTTTCTTCCACCATATTTTAACGTTTGTTCAAAGTTTTTTAGACATGTCATTGCTGTTTGATGGCAACTTCTATTTTTATCAAAAGCAATAAGTTTTAAAAAATTTATTAAATATGGTTTAAGGATATCAGAGGTAGTAAAGTAGGATGTTATAATTGTAAATAATCGCCAACCTTTTAATAAACTATCTTCTATTTTACTAGTATTACTTGTTAATTGTTTCATCATTTGACAATAAACCTCATCGTGTAATGGTGGGTTTTCTTTACATATTGTTAATAATTCATATACACAATCAGTTATTGTTTGATTTTTTTTTAAATTTTCATCTCCCATATATCTCATTATACACATAAAGGTATCAACACTTCCTTTTTGCAATTCATTACTATTTAATAATAGTAATGAACTTGTAATTGGCTTGGAAGAATATTTTATTAAATTTGATATATCTTTCCATGTCCAATCTTTATCTTTTTTCCTAAATAATGTTCCAATTTCAGTTCCACGCTTTTGTTTTTGAAAAAAATTAATGGCAAATTCGGCCATTGAATATGTTTCAATATTTGATTCATAAATAACATCATTGTCATCAAACTAAATAAATATTTAAATAAAATAAAAAAAAGTATATAAAAGTAATTAAAATTTTACTACATATTATTAATATTAAAATGCAATCTTTCCGCAAATTTTTTTTTCATTTTATTTGCAAAAATACAAATTTACAAATGATTTTTTAATAAAAGAAATAATTTTTTTTTCTATGATATATTTTTTTTTTAATGTATTCTGAAAATTGAATAACATTTACAAGAAATGATAAATGTTTCAATTATATGATTGACGAGGGTAAGATTGGACATTGTTATCTTTAAAATTTTCATGTACATTCATATTTTGATTATGTTCAAAATTTGATGGTCCATACATTCTTTGTGGTGGTGGGCATGGTTCAACTGTCCATAATGGCCATTTAAAAGTAAAACAACAACAATTAACTTTATAATGATTTTGTCTTCTTATTGGTTTGCCATCTTTATCATATCCTATTATTGCATTTTTATCAAAATATCCACTATTTGCGGCTGTACCTGAAGAAGTCCATCTATTTTGACGTTTTATAGATTGTGATTTACTATGTCTACTACCAATTTTTGCTGATTTACTTGAAAGTTGTTTGTTTCTATCATGTTGAGATGTCACCATCATATTTGGTGATCCATATGGAAGAGATTGTTGATCATATTTCATTTGTTCATTATTTTTTGTTCCATAAAATGATTCATGATAGTTGTCATAACGACTATTACTATGATAATGTTGCCCTCCACCACCTACTCCAGAATTGGAATATTGATAATTTGGTAAAGGACCAGATTGTTGTCTATTACTATTAAATGTTCTACCATCTTCAATAAATTTTCTATTAAATGGTCTAATGATACGAGAATTTAAAGGTGAATAATCAGTTTGTGGATAGTAGTATGCATTATCTCTATATCTCATACCATTTGTTGGTATAGCAGACATACTTCTTGACATTTTAATTTGTTTATCATAAGATTCTTCAACATTTCCTGTCTCACGGCCATAAGATCCATAATCTTTATTTTGATTATAAGATTCAGTAAAACCAAAATCATCAAAATGTCGTTTTGGTGAGTAATCTTTTGATTTTAAAGGTTGTGACTGATAATGACTATTTCTAACATCATAAGAAGAATTAAATTCTCCTTTATCATAAAAATTTTTGGTTGGATAATAATCAGGATTTGGCCCTGGTATACCAGTAGATGTTACTCTTCTAGGAAGTGTTGAAAATTGAGATGGAAATAATTTTCTGTCATGATAATAATTTTCACGATGTTGATTAAAATTCTGTGAATTATCTCTTGAATGGAAATAATTATCATGACGAGATGGAAAATCATTTCTTTCATATGAATTTGAACGTTTTTTTAAACCATTTTTGTTTTTTGTAAAATAATAGTCATCATTATTGGATGGTTGAGAAATTATTTCTGGTTTTTTAAACTCCGTATTATTATAATCAGATGGAGGATGTTCAACAATTTTAATGTTATGTTGAATTGTATGTGAACCCATCACTACTAATTCTTTCTTCTATATTAAACAATAGAAATTTTGTTTTTTGAAAATATCAATGCACTTTAAAACCTAATAATGTTTATTTTATTTTTTTTTAATATTTAAACTTTACACAAAAATATAAAAACGAACTGAGCTCGCGAATTTAAAAATTATGTAAATACTTTTTTTCTTATTATAATTTAAATTAATATTAAATAAAAATACATATAAATTGGATTAATTCTAATTTATAATAAAGTAAAATAAAGAATTAAATAATTATATTAATTGAATGCTGTATAAAATAAATAAATTTAATAAAAATTACTAATTTTTATAGATAAAACTTTTATTAAAAGTATATATTAGTAAGACATCTTACAATAATATTACTTATTATAGAAGGATGATATATAAATAAATAAATATCATTAAAAGTATAAAATTATATCAAGCTACAAAATAATGTTTAATAATTTTTGAACCAGATCAGATTTTTTATAGATCATTTACTAAATGCGAAAATTAATGAGATTTTGTATATTGTAATTTTAGTATACTTATAATATCAAAAAAAATATATATAATTATAAAAATTTTAATTATTTATAAAAGTATAGTTAAAGTATTTTTACAAAAATAATCAATCTATTACTTTTCTTACATACATATTTAACAAAACAATCGTAATGATTTTTATAATAACTAACATACTAAATAAAGACAAATTGAAGCCATTTTTTTCTTCTTTTTTGAAATTAATACAACAATTTATTATGTTAATACATTCATAAATACAAAAAATAACAGGTTTTAAAATTTTTTTACCTGTATACTTTATTATTATTAGAATATATTATAAATATATATTTATAAAATTCGGAGAATGTAGGTCTTTAACCTTACCAAGATAAACTTATAACATCATTAATTTTAATAAAAATATTTTATTTTAGCAAAAATTAATATATTTTAAAAATAAAACAAATTAAAGACAGTAATGAAACTCTATTAATCATACGTAAATAATTAATAAATGTTATAACTGTTTTTTGCGTAATACACATTAAAATACCATTACTTTAAAACACCTTTAAAATAAACTTTTTTATTTTAAGGGTAAATATATTTTTATTTCTTAATTATTTAATCAAACTTTTCTATCAATATATATTAATAAAGTCATCTTATATAATAAAATTATAAACAAATTACATTTATTTTTAGTTTAAATTTATTTGTTTTTTTTATATAATTTAACAATAATTAATTTTTTAAATTAGCTATAAAAAATTTTTATTTTTTATGATAGCAGCTTATTTATAATAATGGGATTTTTTTAACTATAATAATATTTAAAAGAATTTAGGTAAAAAAAAACATAATTATAGAGAAAGATTGCATTTTATAGTAAAAATAATTAAAATATCTTTTTAAAAATTTTGGTTTATATAATTACTTTTATATTATTTAGAAATAGAAAACTTACTTGTTGGTAATCAAAATAAGGCGTTACATATGAGCTATCCTCTGTTGGTGTCATTGAGACGTAGTCTGTTGAAAACCAACCTACAGAGTTATGACATTTACCAAATAACCATCCATTTCCATAGTTAGGTATAGTACTTTTATGATAATAGTTATCATTTATTATTTGAATTTGATCACCTTTATCAAAGGATAATAGTTCACTATTATTACTTAAAAATGGTGCAATAGTATGAAGGTATATTGGTTTTTCAAGGATAGGATTTAAAAATTTATTAATAATACCTTGAATTTCTTCACTTTTTTTTTGTGTTGAAAATTTTAAATGTGTATTATTATATAAATAAATATAGAAATTATTTTCATCTTCAAAATATGTATCACTAATTTCATCATAAAATATTTTATCAGTAATGATATATGGGTTTGTTTCAAAATTTAATTGAACCTCAACAACGTATATACCATTTTCTGATATATGAAGTTGGCATTTTTGAAAAATATTGTCTTTAATTTTTGTTACAAAATATACTTTACTAAAATATAATGGCCATCCACGAGCACAATTTACAATTTCTTCCTTTGTTTTATATGGTAATTTTTCTGGTTCATTAATATCATGTAATGATATTTTGTTATATCTTAATATTTTATTTATACTATCTCTTTCTTTTTTTTCAATACAATATGGATTATTTTCTTTACAGTCATTTATTATTTGTAGGTAAATTAAATCAATCTCGTACTTGTCTAATATTTCATAAGGATAAAAAATTTCTTTTCTTAAAGTTATATTATATAAATTTAATGGTATAATTATGGCATCTTTTGATTTTAAATAATTTATTGTCTTTGATATATTATCATTTCCACATGTTGATGATTCGATTTCTTCTAAATTTATTAATTTTTGAAGTTCCATTTTATTTACAGCCATTTTTGAATTGGTATTATTATAATTTTTATCACAATTAGAAGACATTTTTGACGATGACATAGTATTTAATGATGATGATGTTTCTAAATCATATATATCTTTATATTGTTCTTTATATGGTACATAGGTACATTTTTCATTACTATTTTCTTTTAACAAACCACCTTGAATATTCTTAATTAATTTTTTTTCTATTGATGATTTTATTAAATTTGTATCTTTATTCTCTGAAATTGAATCATAAAATATATCATCAATCATATCTTGAACATCGTCATCAACTTCCATAATAGGCATATATTTTGGTAATGAATAAATGTTTTTTTCTATATCTTTTGTTGGAATATTAAAACATTCTATATTATTACCATTTTCATCAATATTTGAAGAATAGTTTTTATCATAAATTTTTAATTGATTGATAGATGAATTATTATTATTATCAGAAATTTTTTTATCTTCATTTTCGGGATTTTCTGTTAATTCATTTGAATTTAATATAAATATTCTTCTTAATGTTTTTGGTGATAATATTAAATCATTAATTTTATCAGTTTGTTTTACATTTCCATCATTTGTTTTTTTATTTTTAATAATCTTATTTTTTTCATTTTCTAATTGTGTTCCTAAAGTACTTGATTCTTTTTTATTATTTTTTAAACGTTTTATATTTGTTGGATAGGTAATTTTTTCCTCTTTAATATTATTAATCATATCATTTTCTATCATATAAATTATATCAAAATAATAATCTTTCTCTTCTAGTTTTATTAATAATTTATTTTTTAACACTTCCATATTAATGTTCCATCCATTAACATTATTTATATTTATTTTTTCTAAACAATTTTTTATGATTTCTTTTATTGTACTTAAACTATCAATTTGTATTGACAATATACACATTTTACTAATATTAATTTTTATACATAATGGATATTTTTTGGTAAATGTAATCATTTCATATGTTGTTATAGATGGATATCTTCGACAATAAGATTGTTGTTGACTTATTGATAAATGGCGATAAAATGTTTCATTAAATAATATTTGTATTGGTTGCTTCTGAATAATAAAATAATCTATTAAAACAGGAAAAAGATTATTTGATGGTAAAAATGAATTTAATATAACAAAAAATAATATCCATATTTTATTCTTTTCTTTTTTCGAAGAATTATTATAAGTTTGATTAAGTATTTGTATATAAATTTCGTCTTTTAATTTTGTATTATTTATAACAGTTTCAGTTATATTTTTAATCAATAAATTATCATCGCTTTCTGAAAGCATATACTCTAGGATTAATTTGAAAAGTTTTAATGATTTAGAATAGTCATTTTCATTGTCTTTTTCTAAAAATGGTGAAAATATAGCTTCCCTTTTTACTCCTAATTGGTGATATTTTATATATTTTTTGGCAAAATTTTCAATAGGTATCTGTAATATTGGAAGTACATCTTGTGTATTTGATATTTTTACATAATTATTTTCAAATTCTAAGTTTAAATTTATATTTTCTTCAACTATTTGAGAAGGAATATTTGTACTTATTGATTTAATTAAATATTTGCAAATACCATTATTTTGAGTAACATTTTCAGTAATCATCTTTTCTTTTATTTGAGTTCTTAATATTGATACAATTTGTCTTCCTTTCCATCCTCTAAATAATGATTGAATTTTTATAGCTGCTTTCTTTTTTAAGAGAAAATTTTTTCTTTCAATTTGTCTTCTAAATAATGTTTGAATTTTTATTATACACTTTAATGTATGATCGTATTTTTTCCATTCAAGATTTTTAGCTAAATATTCAGTTAAGTAAACTTTTTTATCCAATATTATATAATCATTCCTAAATTTATTATGTTGTTTATTAAAAATATTTTGAACATTTTGAACATCATTACACTTTTCAGTACAATTAATAGGTAACAAAATATTAAAAATTTTTAAAAATTGTGATATATAGTAATGATGATTAAAATTATTTGTTTCTATTTTTAGTAAATCAAGCAAACCTTGAGATTTTAATTGTTTTGTCATTAAATTTGAATCAAAATCTTCTGAATTTTTTTTTAATGATGGCTTTAAACAACATATAAAAAGCATTTCTGTAAGTAGTAATTTTGAAATAACATTTTTATTTAATGAATTAACTATTTCTGTTGCTACAAATTTATTACAAGTACGTTCTTCATAACTACAATTTTTACCACTAAACATTGATATTATTGTCTATAAATAATACATATTATATGAAAATATATTTTTATACTTACAGAATTTTGTGATTTTAAAAAAATTTCATCAGACGACTTATTAGTCATTCTCTTGTTTTGTAATAAAAAATCTGTAACATTATAATATTGTACTCCAAAAAAATGTTTTATTCCAAATTCTAATGATTTTTTTGTTCTTGAATTTAAGTAACAATTTTGATCAATAAAATTTAAATCAAACTTTTTAATTAATGTTGATGTTGATGTTAAAGGAAAAACACATTCATCATTAAGTGTTCCTAACAAATTTTCTTTACCATTTATTAAAAGATTTAGACAACTTTCATTTATTTTTTTTGTTAAAATTATATTTTCTTCTATCTTATTATTATTTAAATAATATTCCATATATTTTGATAAAAATAAATTCATATGTATTTCATTTGTAATATTTGTACAGAATTCATCATATTCATTATAACCAGATGATGTATAACCTTTATAATCAAATATATATATACTTGAATTACTTTTATTATCATAAATATTTTGGATTCTCATTAAAACCCAGTCAATTAACTTTATATATAACATTTCAATTAATTGATCACGTAAATATAAGGCTTTTTCAATGCTATTATCATAATTTTTGTAGTTGAAAATATTAAATAACTCTGTATTAGGTATTTCTAATAATTCTGATATAATTAAAAGTTCAGGTTTTTGACATATCTTAACAATTTGATCATCAGAATTTGTATCAATATAAAATGAAATATTTCCAATATTAAGAATAGCACAAATAATTTGTACAAATGTCTTATAATGTTCTTCAGTAAAACCTAATACTTCAATCATAGAATATTTTAATTTATTAAATTGATTTTTACAATATTCTTTCTCTTCTGCATTTAATATTATATCATTTAAAAGAAAAAATTTTTTATTTTGTAAACCAAATTTTTCTTTTTTATTTTCTTCAATTCCATAAAAAACAGTATAAAATATATTAAAATTTTTAGTATTTTTATTAAAACATATAAGTTTATTGTATCCATTTGATAATATTCTATTAAACTCAATTCCACTTATTCCATTTAGAGAAACATTAATTTTATATAATATAGGAATTTCTGTTATACTATCAATACAACATAAATTTTCTATCATAACATTAATACTATCAATTACATTACAATTAAAATTCTTATTTTTATTAAATGAAGTCATTGAAAAATATTCAAGACATTTATAAATGTTATAAGTTTTACCGCTTTGTGAATTACCATTAAAAATTATAGAAACATCTTTATTTAAAACTAATGTTCTTATCAAAGCTGTTTTAGCAATATCATAAATATGAGGAGGTAAATTTGATATGCAATTTTCTTTGTCGTATAAATCTATTAGTAAATTATCTTTTTTTTTATTAATATTTGATGGTTTTAAATATAACAAAAAATTATTTTGTAAAATCTAAATAAATAAATAATTAAAACAATAATTTAATATATTATTATCTTACATAATTTTCATTTTTTTTATGAATTTCCTTTAATGAAGAAATAAGTTGATTCTGTTTATCAATATTTAACATATTAATATTTTAACATTAATATATTAAATTATTATTAATACCTAAAAATATATATTTATTACAAGCATAATAATATAATTATTAATATATATTTAGAAATATGCAATAAATATATAAAAATAAACTTAATGAAAGTAGGTTTAACTTGTAATTTTATTATTATAAAGATTTACTTCAAAATAAACTTATTTGGGTCACTTTCTGACCTTATCACTTATTTATAGTTTAAGATTATTAATTAAAGATATGCCATGTTATTAATAGTAATACTACAATTTTCTGAGAAAAATGTTATTATAGATATAAAAGTTATTGAATAAAGTTTATTTTGAAAACATTTACTATAATTCATACATTTCATAGACATATTTAATTAAATAAATTATTTAAATTTGTTTTTAGAACATATAATTGTTAATTGGCATACTTCTTTTTTAAAAAATAAAAATTTAAAATTACAATTAATAATAGTATAAATAACAAATAATAATTTTTAAAATAAATTTATATTATAAAAATATTTAATGATACACAATTGATTTTAAAAAAATGGCTTTTTAAAGTAATTTTAAATAAAAAATTCAATAATTTTATATTATAACAATACTACACCTAAAAAGTACATTGAAAAAAAATATATTTTTATAAAAGTGAATAAAAAAATTTATCAAATTATAAAAATTTTTGTTTTTCAAAAATAATTTGTTTTTAGTTAATGTAAAATTAAAAAATAAATATAATAAACAAAAATACTAATAAGTTCAAATTTATATAATTCTTGTAATTAATTAGAAAAAATAGTTTCATTTCACGTTATAATATTACATCCGTATAATTCATTTTCCTTTTTTAATATTCATTATTAAATTGTTTTTATAATTAACTTTTTTTTTTATTCAACAATTAAAGGATCGGCGAAATGAGTTTTCTTACTTTTTCTTGCGTTTTTCCTTTTTATGTAATATAATGATAATACAATTAACCCGGATAAAATTATGCCGCAACTACCAATATAAAAAATTAGTTGATATGATCCTGTTTGATCATACATAAATCCTATAAAAAATTATATTAAAAATGATTCTTATAAATCTAGTTTTATTTAAATTTAAAATTATTTATATTTATTTGTTTTAATTTATATATTTATAATAATTTAAAATATTTTAGTAATTAAATAAACTAACCTACAAAACTAGGACCTATAAAATTACCAAATCCTTGAGCTAAATTTAAAAGACCATATCCACTTTGAAAACAATGAAATGATAATAAATCAACAGTCAAAACTGAAGCTAAAACATAATTAGCACTTATAAAACCACCAAATAAAGAACCATATATTAATAAATATACATAATTAGGTGAAAATGGTGCAAAAAACACTGCTACACCAGCTGCAACAACAAATAATCCATAAATTTGTAAAACTTTCTAAAACAAAAAAAAAATTAAATAATAAAATTATAAAAATATATAAAGTATACATTTCTTGTATATTTAAAATCTGAAATCATTCCAAGTAGTAACATAAAAACCATGTTAAAAAATCCAATAGATGATATAAGAAAACTTGATTGATTTTCTGTAACACCTAACTTATCTACTGCGTACTCTGGTAAATTAACATATGGAATATCAAAAAACATATATAAAAGAAATACACTAATTAAAAAAATTCTAAATTGTGTTATTTTAAGGAGTTCCCAATTTTCAATTGCTGTATCTTTAAAAAAATCATATATTTTTTTTAATTTTAATACACCTTTTTGATATTTCCTTCTTCTTCTAAAATAAATATTTGGAGCTGATGGTACACGATCTATTCTAAAAGCATCTTCATATGACAATCTATTAAGACGATGACCACAAGCAATCATTGCATTTGTAGCTGGTACTCTACCATGAGTAGATGTTAATGTAGCTGATATTAATGATGTTAATCTTGTTTTCTCTAACTTTTGATTACTATGAGCTACTAAAAAAGCATCTCTTGGTGACATAATATCATTTACTTCTTCTAATGGTAAAAGTGACATTTTTTCTTTAAAATCATTACTTTTTGACTTTTTTAAATTAGGTGATGATTCAGATTCAAAATATAATTTTCCTTTACTTGATTCTCCATCTATTGATACATTTGAACAATTTTCTGATGATTCTGATGTTGATAAAGATGATGAACCATCTAATGTTAAACCAAAATCCTCATCAGAATCATAAGAATTTAAATCAAGAGCATTTAATGAATGTGTTAAAGGAATAACATGTTTTTGATGATGTTTACCATTGTATAATGATCCACATTCTAAGTGTAAATGATTTAAATTATGATTATTTTCTATTTCAATAAATGTTGACTCTATTCTTTTTATAACATCAATTTCTCTTTCAGAATCTGTAATAAACTTTTTTTCTCTTGTAAAATAACCATAACTTTTACTTCTTATTGGTGGCATATTTTTACAAATACATGCTTCTTTACTGTCTAAGTCTTTTGAATGTGTATTTGTTAGTGAATGTTCCATTTTTTTTAATCGCATTTGTATATGCGTTGGAATTTCAGGAAGTGACTGTGCCAGTCGACAATTTAAATTAGTATAATTATTTAATGACTAAAAATTTAAATTTTCAAATTAAAAAAGGCTAAAAAAAACTTACAGAATTTGCGATATGATTGTTATATAAACCTTGATTAAGTTTATTCTTTCTTTCTATTTTTAATCTATTTTTTTCCATTTTTTTTAAAAATTTTTTTTCTTTATATTCTTGTGTATCTTGAGGCCATGAAACATCTTTCATAATAATTCCACAAAAAACTAATCCAAGAAGCCAAACACCTTGAAATAATAAAAACTTTGACCAACCAAATGTTGATAGTAACTTTAAAAAAATTGTTATTAAATTTTTTTTATAAAACTTACATATTCCATAACAGGTGGATTAATAATAGTACCTGCACCAGTTCCACAACATGCTATAGCTGTTGCCAATGCTCTTCTTTTTTCAAAATAATATGTAACAATAACAATTGCTGTATTAAAACAAAGACATAAACCCGAACCACCAATAATACCATAAGTTATGGTAAATGTTGCAATATCATTACAAAAATAAGAAAGAAATACACCAATTGAAGCTATTAAACCACCAGCAATAGTTACATTACGACAATCATATACATCTGTAACAACAGCAGCAATAGGTCCACCAAGAAGAGGTATTGATAAAAATACTGATCCAGGAATTGATGCTAAAAACTTAGATGCATGAAAATGTGTTTGAATTTCAGGAAACATAACACCAAAACTAAAAGATATTCCATCACAAATAAAATGTATTAAAAATGATGAGAAAACAATAACCCAACCATAACCACCATCTAATGCTTCTGGTTCTTGTGTTGAAGAAGAGGATGTTGTTAATGATGATTCAGATATTGTAAAATTTTCATCATTAAAAGCAACAATTTTTTTATTTTTAGGTAATAATGATGTATTTAGTAAATTTTGTGAATTTTGTCTATTTCCTTTAAGCCATTTTGCTATTGCAAACATATGTTTTTTTTTCTTTGTTCTTTTTTTAAATTTTATCTCTTCATTATTGTCATGTTGTGACTTTTTTGAACTACTGGAACTTGTTTTAGTAGTTATTTTATCTTTATCTTTGCATAAAGATTTATTACCTGATGATATAGAAATCTCATTCATTTTATCACTAAAAAAAAATATATTTAAATGAATATTTAAAAAAATTTTTTAAAATATTTCGTTAAAAATATATATTAAATAAAATGTTGAAATTATTTTTTAGTATTGAATAAATAGTTTCCGCCATATTTTAAATTTTAAAATATCAGAATAGATTAAAATAAGTATTAATATAATATTTTTAGGCATGAAATCTTTTTTAATAATATACTTTTACTTATTGTAAAAAAATTTTCTTATTCATGATTTCATGATTAAATTTATATACTATAATATTAATAAATATAATAAATTTTTATACTTTTATTTCATTAAAAAAAGTGTTTTTTTAAATAAAACACACAAAAGATATTTTAAAAATAAAATTTTAAAGTAAAATATTCAAAAATTCTACAAATCAAAGTAACATTTTATATTTTAGTTTTGTTATGTTTTAAAATATGCTTAAGAGAAAAATTTAAAATTTTTTCTACATTTTTTCTTTAAAAATATAAACTAACACTTTTGAAAGTCTTAAAAATGATAATACTTTTATTCTCGTACCTTTTAAATTTATATTTATATGTATAATCTACATTTTGCAGTTTCTAATAGATGTTATTATAATACTATATATCATTAAACTTGATTAAAGCAATAAAAAAAGATATTTTCTTTGTCATATAGATGAAAACTAATAAAATATCAATATTCCTTTTTTTACTGAAATATTATCAATCTTTTAGATTACTTTTTTTTTTTTGGTAAAATAATTATTGATATTTTAAAATTATCTGTATTAATAATATTTATACTTTCAAATTTTAATTAAACATTTTTTAATATAATATAATGTTAAAAATTAAGTGTTAATATTATTTTTATTGATAAATATAGAATAAATAATTGTTTAGAAGAAAAATTCAATAAAAAAGGTTTAATAATTTAAAAGTAATTTGATAAGTATAAATATTTTTAAAAATTTGTAGTTATAAAATAAAAATAGTATAAACATTTATCAGAATATAAAAAACATTTAAATAAAAAATATATATTCTTTATTTTGTAATATTAATTTGTATTCATTTTAAAAATCTTCCATTTTTATTTTAAATTAATTAAATTAAAGTAGAAAAAAAAGTATTTATTTAAAATTAAATTTAACAATACTATTGTTTCCTTAGTTTTTATTTAAGACAAATTTAAAAGAAATAATCAAACAGGTCAATAAATAATAGAAAAAAAAATGATATTAACATAATATTTTAAGCATATATTTTAGTATAAATTTTCGGTAAACGTGCAATCCAATTTCTAAAAAGTATATAAATATAACAAAAAATTTTAACCATTGTATAAAGTTTTTCTTTTTTTATCAAAGGAAACATTTATATTCTTTAAAATATAATTATTTGGAAACATAAATATTGAAATGTATTTTAAATGTAATAAATCACCTTTATGTTTTAAAATATAAAATAATGAAACAAAATTATGATAAAAATACCCAATGCTTTTTAATTACAAATTTATAATTTAAAATCATTGTTATTTAAAAATAATTTAACATTCATTACGTATATTCTTATTTTTTATTGAAATATGATTTTTTTTTTGTTTTTAAGTTAACTGCTTTTTCAAACAAAGAGAATATTTGTCTGAATAATCAAGCACATTTGTCAAAAAAAATGGGTTATTAGTAAATTTAAAATTATGTAAAAAATGTTTTAAGTTAAATAAATAACAATCTTTGAAATAATAAAGTTTTTTATATTAAAACAAAACACTTAAATGTATATTAAAGATTTTTACTTGTTAAAATTATCTTTTTTTTATATGTTTATATATATATATTCTTTTTTTTTCAACAATATAAATCTCTACTTATGCTTATTACTTATTGATAAATCAACTAAAATAACAAATAAAAATATTATTTTACTTATTGATTTTTATAAATATAAGCTTTTACTTTAGCATAACTAAGAAAATTAAAATTTTTTAATATTTTATTTGTAATATAACATAAAAAATATTAAAAGCTAAATGTTGTAAAAAAATATTTTTTAAATTTATAAAATTAAATAAAATTTTAAAAGTTTGTTTTTCTCTATTTTTAACAACTAAAAAAAAAAATAAATTACCATTATAAGTAAATTGATAAAAAAAAATATATAAATAATAACTAATGTAAATTATTTTTCTTTAATATTTATTTTGCAAAAAAAAAAAAGTTTATACTTTTATATAGTTATCTTTTATTGTTATATAACAAAAAGTCTCAGGAAGAAAAAAAAAATAAATTTTGACATTTATATTTAACAATTAAAAAAAATGTTTAAATGTAAAAGTTAACCATTATTTACAAGAAAATGCATCAAAAAATTAATAAATTTTATAGAAAATTGAATTAAAAATATAAAAATAATTTGTGATAGATAAAGAATAAGTTAGAAAATATTAATTTAATCTTTAATCAAAAGGTTAAAAAAATAAACAAATATCATAAGTATAAGTATAAAATATTGGATGGTCCTAAGAAGATATTGTTTGAATTATCTTTAATACAAGTACCACTTGTTAATATACATATTATAAAAGCTATATTTCTCAAGTAGTTATTTATACTATCGCCTAATATAGGTAACAACTATATTTCTTATAATAATTCTAATATTAACTAATTTCCTAACACTTTTTTTTAATATTTATTATAAAAGGCAATCGAGTTCCTTTGTTTAAATATTTTTTTTAAACATATTTTATAGCAATTTTTAAATAAAGACTTTTTATACTAATTAGTTCTAAAACGAAGAAATTATATACTATATTTGAATTATACATATTCACAAATTAATATTAATAAAACATATAATTAAAAATTTAAATATTTAATTAATATAATATTTATTAATATGATTTAGATTAATTAACATTAATTAAGAATAAATATTCAGAAATAAATAGTTTTTAGGACAATTTTAAAAGTACATTATACAAATGATAGTAAAAACAAATAAATATAATACAATTTTTTTGAAATAACTAAATATAATCATTAAAATTAATAATAAAAATAAATTAAATAATTGAATAAATTATTAGACTAAAATTATTTTATAATTCTAGCTAGCTTTTGTTAACATTTTTGGTATCCCAATAAAACAAGTACACTTTTTTTTTTTAAATTTCCACATCAGTTTTATAATCAAAAATTACTATTTTGTTAAAATAATTTTGACGAAAAAAATTATTATTTATTATAAATATACATTAAAAAATTTTACAGCTATAAATTAGTTTAAAAATAATTTACACAAAACATATTTTTTAATCCTTTTTTAGTATTAAAAAACAAAAATTTTAAAAAAATGTGAAGTATTCTAAACTCTAATGCACGATTAATATAAAAATATTATATAATAATTTTAATATTATTTTATTTTAATTGAAAATATTTATTTTTTTTTACAAACAGTGTATATATATATTTTAAAACTTTGATAAAAATTGAATTTATATAAAAAAAAATAATTTTATAAGATTAAAAATATTTTATTTTCATGTATCACTAACTTAAATATAAATTAAAAATATTAAAATATAAATAAAAACTGTATAGTATTAAAAATATTATAATATTTAATTTAAATAAAATTATACCTAAGATGGAAGAGTTTAAAGATATTTTAAAATAAAGCCATAAAATATTTAACATCTAAGATAAATAAGAAAAATATTGTTTACTCAACTTAATAACGTTGTCTTTCTAAAAAAAATATATATAAGAAGTACTATTAAACGATAGAATAATTACAATAACATTTAGTATAAAAAATTTTTTAAAATAAATAGTAAAATTTTTTGGAAGTTTAGTTAAACTATAATAAAGGAATTAAAATTTTACGATTACCTATAATATTTATTTTATAAATAGTAAAGAATTTTTTATAACATAAATAATGAAAACAGAAAAAACATTATTGCTTTATATATACATTTTTTTGTTACAATAATTTTTAATTAAGTAAGTTTATTCTTTATTTATGATTGTTTTTATATTAACGATACAATATATTTTTTTATTAAAGAAGTTAACATCTTAAAATATTTTGTATAAATATTTTTTTAATTATTTTAAAGATGTAAAGAATATGAAAAAAAAATAAAATTATAGGTAATATTAATTAAAAGTAAAATTAACTAATTTCTAATTGTATAAATTCAAAACAAAAAACTAGAAACTTTTTTTAAATATAATTTTTGTACAAATTTTTAAGTTTATAGGTTAAAAATATTATATTACTGTTTACTTCAATTTTTACATACTTAAAAATGAAAAAAATTAACTTATAAGAAATGCATTGAAGTGGTATATGTAAATATGTGAAGGTATAATGAAAAAATATAAATTTATAAAGATATAAAATTTTATAAAAATTAAAAAAAGGGTGTATAAATATATATATTTAAAGCATAATTATAATATATATACCTTAAAATTTTTTCTATTTATAGTATTTTAATGAGCATTATTTGTTTATTTTTTGATACAATGTGAAAAATAAAATTTTTATATTTATAATAAATTTTTATTTGTAAAAAAAATATAAAAATACACAATTATTTTTAAATAAAATTTCTTGCTCTTAAAGTTTAATTTTTGATTTATTTATATTATGTAGATTAAAATTATCAAAAAAAAAAAAATAAATAAATAGATAAATTAAATAAAATACAAATGCATTTAATTTTAAAAAAAATTTAAATTTTTTAAATTAAAGCATACTATATTACATGCACTTTAATAAAAAATCCTTTTATTAATTTCAATAATTATATTGTTTTACACTTTACTAGTAGTTTTTATTATTAATGTAATAAAAAAAATTTAATATATGCTAAATAAAAAAATGATAATTTAAAAAAAAATATAACTGGAAATAAAAGATATATATATATAAATTATACATGAAACAAAGTTTGTTATTTTTTCTCAATGTAATAAAAATTTATTTATTATTTTAATAATACTCATAGTTTTTTTAAGTGAATAAAACCTGTCCACATAATTACCAAGAAAATTAGAATATAACCATAACATATTATAATAAGCACAAAAAATGTACTAAATAAACACACTATTTTTTTATTGAATACAATTAATCAAGATATGGTAATTTTATAAAAATTGATTATTAATACTTGCGATTTAATCCTCCTCTGTTTTTTTTTATTAGTCCAAATTTAACAAAGTTATATTTAATTTATTTATTTATCACTCCAAAATAAAGTTTTACAATTAACTTTCACAATAAAATTTTCACAATTACAATTTCAATTACACAATACACATAAAATTTTACAACACAAAATTTCAAAATATCAAAAACTCAAAATCTCAAAATTTCCAAAAACCTTAGAAGAGAAACTATTAAAAATTTAATGACATAAAATCTTACCTTAGCCAAGGTTATCTTAACTTATTAACTTATTATATTTAAGTTTCTCTATCCACACTTTCAAAAACGTCTAAAATTAAAGAAATATAAAATAGGAAAAATACGTGACAATTGATAAAAACGATAACTTATTAAATAATAAAAAAAATTAAGGCATATAGGTATTTATATAACTTTTTTTTTATATTTTGACCCTAAAGTTCTAAAATTATTTTGAAATAATCTTACTATATTATTTTATTTAAATTTAAAAAAAAAAGTTGTTACAAATTATTAAAATAATTTTTTATAAATTTAAAGGTAACATATTACAATATAATATAATATAATATAAAAGTAAAATAATTTATTACTTAAGACAAATAAGTAACAAGAATATTTATAACTGATTTAAAATTGCATATAATATTTTTCTTCCAATTTATATCTAAACAAATTTTTTAGTAATAAATCGTAGCATAAAAAAATTTTCTTGTATATATCTAACATATGCATATCATTAAAAAGACATTTATATAATTTTCAAATAAAAAATTAAGTAATAATCAGATTATTTAAATATTTCTACAAATTAATATAATGTTTGTAAAATTTCCTAAATAGATTAAAAATATGTCTTATAACTTTAAAGATATTTTTAAATAATACTTTTAATATCCACAAAAAAAGTTACTTTTTTTAATTTAAAAATTGATTCTTTAATTATAAATAAATATAATCATTTTTAAAAAAATTTTATAGATGACAAAATTCCTTTATAGTAATTGATTTTACTTATTACGTTAGAAATTAGAATCATACTAATGTCGAAAATGTTTTTAAAAATATTAGTCTTATTGATATGTATATTTATCTTTTCTACTAATGTTTACTTTAAAACCTTATATGTATTAAAGGAGAAAAATAATAAAAATTTTTTTATATTATTTTTCAATTTTAAAAAATTATTTTATTCTTAAATTTTGCATAGACTACAA
The DNA here is from genome assembly GCA_029582065.1 of Strongyloides stercoralis. NCBI lineage: Eukaryota > Metazoa > Nematoda > Chromadorea > Rhabditida > Strongyloididae > Strongyloides > Strongyloides stercoralis. The sequence continues at coordinate 2,961,860 of JARPTA010000007.1, forward strand.
AAATTATAATTTTTAAAAACATTTAAGCAACGTGGTGATGATGCTTTAAAGTGGCAATAATTAAACAATGTGTTGCATGCAATAAATAAAAAATTTTGACATAAAATTTAGTGTCAAGGTAAAATGAACTTTAAAAGTAATAATTTATAAATGATTTTAAAAAAAAATACTTAATTTAGAAGTACTATAAAAATTTTTAAAAGTTCATGACATGCATAATAAACATTTGATTAACGTTAACTTTAAAAAAAAATATTTTTTAGTAGATCTTAAAAAAATTGTCTCTGAATAATTTGCTTGTTGTTTATTTTAATAGTTAAAAATAAAATAAAAGTTTGTTTCGTCTTAAAGATATTTAAAAAAAAAAAACAACACATAAATTTTTATTTATTTATTTTTTATTTTTATTATACTTTGACTTAAGTTTTTTAGATATGATTTTGTAAATTTTAAGATTTTTTATTTTTTAAAAAATATTGTAAGTTTAAGATATCTATAAATAACAGAATTTTAAAAAAAATTAAATAAAAGTTTGGTGCTTTTCTATTTTAGCTTTTCCAAATTAAATTTATAAAAAGTAATAAGTAACTGATAACTTTTTTTTTATATAAATCATCAAATTGATAAACCACAACAAGAAAGTTATTAATAAAAATAAAAGTACACTTTTTTTATTACTTATAAATAATAGGTTGATAACTTTTTGCATATACAAAAAAAATGATAAATTTATAAGGTATTTGGTAATAAATAACTTTATTAATTTAATAAAATTTTGATGTTTTTTATCTTTGTTAAAAATTTCTTACAACATATTGGTCTCAACCCGAATAACAAAATGTCATAAATTTTTTTCCAAAACAATGAATTAATATTTTTAAATAACATCTTTGTAAACAGACATGAAGTTAATTTACAATTAGGAAAAAAATTTCCAAGAAATGCTATTTTAATGATTACATGAAATAAACTGAAATCAATATTGGGAGATGTTTCAAAAACATAAAAATTCTTTTGAAAACGACAATTTTTTTTTTATTTTTTGACGTTTACAAAATGTTTTCAATAAAATTTTTTAAAAGAATGTTGGAAATAAACCATAAAAATACTGTGTATTGAAATAGCTATCTCTTGTAAGTACGTTTATCTATGAAGAAAAAATGTTATGAAATTATAAAAAAAAAGATATCTACCATATAAATAAATAAAACATAATTCACACAAAGAAAGAAATTCTGTTGATGAACATTTTAACAAAATCGGTGTTTTAAGTAATTTTTTGTGATATCAAACAGTAGTTTATAAGCCCTTTTCTGATATAATCTCCGACACATAATTGAAAAATTTAAAAAAAAAATGAATAGGAAAACATTGATAATCTTGGAAATATAAGAGATATTTTTAAATAAATATATATAAGTCTAATAAAAGAATAAAAACAATCATCCAACATATAATCATCGAGATAAGAAAAAGTAGAATATATATAAACATATTTTATAGAATTAAGTTATTACATCATTGAAATGTATATTAATTTTTTTATTCTAGATAATCAGACAAAAAAAATTCCATCATTTTGTTCCCCAAAATTTAGTAATATTTAAATTTAATTATTTTGTTCCCCATCTTATTATTTTGTTCTCCAATTTAATAAAATATGTAGAAAACAAAATTATTAATATTTTATAAATTTTTCGTTAATGTTAATTAATGTTATTAAAATGAACTACCTAAGCGGCAAAAACAATGACTGATCAAAATATAAAAATATTAAATTACACTCATTAACTTCTTGTAAAAAGTTTTAGCTACAAGATGACACATTTATCATATTCATAATTTATTTATATAAAATAAAAAATTAAATTTTTATGATTTCAATAGAAACAAAAAAAATGTAAAAAAAAAAATTATTTAAAAAAAACATTTTTAAAGAAAACTTTAGTAAAATTTGAAATTGGCTTCTGGTTTCTTAACCAAGGTCATTTTCTTTTCTTTAGTCTTCTTTTATTTCTTTTTATAAGTTTTTCTATTGGTTTTTTGATTTCCTAAGCCGATAGCTAATCTATAAATATGATTAATATGTCATCTTGTAGCTAGAACGTTTTACAAGAAGTTAATAATAATAATTTTATAATTTTACATTTTTGATCAGTCATTGTTTTTGTCGCTTAGATAGTTCATTTTTTTAACATTAGTAAAAAAATTATAAAATTTTAGAAATTTTTGTTTTTTACCTATTTTATTAAAATAGGGAACAAAATGATTAAAAAGGGAACAAAATGGTGGAATTTTTTTTGTGTGATGAACAACGAAAGTTATTAAAATTGGTGGTTAATAGTTACTTTTTCAAATTTATATTGTTTATAGAAAAACGATTCACTAACAATTATAATTATGAGTATTTGAAGATGAATCACAGATAAAATTTTATTGATCCTTTGACAACTGCTTAAACTTAAAAAAAAGAAAAAATATAGAAATTATTAAAAAAAAAAATAGGTTAATGAAATCCATATTTCCAAGTTTGAAATCTACACGTTTAAGTTCGTGAAGAAAAATAGAAATAAAAATAATGTACTTAGCGAAATATTAATAGTACTAAAAAAATTTCTTTTAAATTTTGTTTTAAATATGTTAAAATAATCTTAAGAGGCATTTTTTTTATATTAATAGTAAAAAAATATTTTATAAATTATAACCAATTTAATTTCAAGAGGGGAGGGAGATGAAACAGGAAAGTACCGAAATTTTTTTATTCATTATTGGTTCCGTTGTAATGTAACACAAATATGAATAAATAGAATATGTAAGAAAGATAAGAAATAAGAAAAGTTATCTATAAGACTTTTTTAAAAAGTAAAGAATGTTTAATATAACAAATAAAAAATAAAAAATTAAGAATTTATAGATGTATAATTAAGATTATATAAAATAATATCTCTGTATTTATATAAAATGTTTCTGATAACTTTTTTAAAAAATAATGTTAAGAAAGAATATTTAAAATAAGTTTTTAAAAAAAGTGTATTTATAAATAATATTTAATAATCTCAATTTTTATTAAAGACACTTACTTATCTATTAGAAAATAAAAAAATAATCCAACATTAATACTTTTGTGTTTTATAAAAAAAATTTTGACAATTTTTTAAATAGAAAAATTATTATTTATGTTTAAAAACTTTAATAAAAAATAAAAAAGTAAATTATACAAAAATAGTATAAAAAATGAGAATTTTTTTTAGGTAAATTATAAACTGAACAGGATTATCTAAAATCTCAAAAAAAAAAAAATTAATAATTATTGATAGATTCATAAAGATTTGTTAATTACTAAAATATATTTTTTTGTATTTATTCAATATTTTAGAGATTATCAAAATATAAGTAAAAATATATATCTTATTGTTTGTAAAAAAATTGGATTAATTTTATTTATTTAACTATAACTTCTAGAACCTTAAAATTTACAAATTTAAATTAAAGGTAACCATGGTTTAATAATGTTTTTATTCGATGTTAACTAAAAAGTGTTGTTAAAATATAAATATTATTTCCCTGTGGATTTAGATTCTAGTGTAACTATCTATAAAATATTATTATAAAAATTCCTACTTTATTATGTAAATGAAATTTTACAAATATTTATAGATATTAATTTTCTAAATATTTTTTTACCTATTACATTTATTTTATTTTGATATATAAAATTAATAATTATAATATTAATAGTTCTAAAAAAAATTAAAGTCAAAAAAGTTTTTGATATTAAAACCACTGATTTGGCAATGTTATTTGAAAGTTAAAATAATATTATGCACATTGTTAATGTACTTTTATATAAATTAAGATATATTTATTTTACTAAAAAAGTTAATCCAGCAAAAAATAAAAAAAAAATATTTTTTACTATAAAAAGGCAATAAAGAAAATTTTTTAAAAAAAGGTAATTAAAGTAATTTTATCAATAAAATTACAATATAAAGAAGTGCAAAAATAAATATCACAGAATGATTTAAAACATATTGAATCATAAACAAGTAGTTATTAACATATAAAAAATAGTATGAAAATGTAAAGTTGAAAAAAAAATTTTTAATAAACTAATATTTTAGGTAAAAAAACAAAAAATTCATTTTAAAAATAAAAAATGAAGAAAAGGATCATAAATTCAGTTTATTTACAATATTTATTGAAAATAAATTGTAATACGGAAATCTTCCTAATATAGAAATAACTATCAAGTTATAAAATTATACAAAAGATTAATAAAAAAAAAGATTCTTTATTTAATTAAATATAAAACAGTCTTAAGATCAAATATTTTAAAGATAAAAATAAATTATGAATTGTTAAAAGTTATAAAGCAAATCTAATATATTATGGAATGTAAAGACTAAATAAATATCAGATATAAGATGTATCAATCTTATGTATGCTTTTGAGGGGCGTACCCGACATGTCTGTCAGATAACAAAATATTATCAACTTACATGAAACGTGGGTACTTTTATAAGTTAACATTCTAAACTTTTTTTTTATAATTATAAACTTAATATATAAATAATAAAATAAATAGTTAATATAAACCATTATTATTGATTTGTTAATAATGAAGATGGAGATAAGCAGATAGAAAGACAAAAAAGGCTTAAATATAAAAAATGTATTTTTGAAAATAAAAAACAATAAAATAACTAAAAAAATTAACGAACATAACTGTTTGTAAATAATGTATAAAAAAAAATTAAAATTTCTGTGCGTAGTTTTACTTTATAATTTTCTGTTCATATTTAATTACTTTTTAAGGTAACAGTGTAATAATAATAAAAAAATTAAATAAATAAAATGATATATAACATTTTAATCACAAAACACATAAGTACTACGTAGTAATTAAAAGATTAACAAAAAAAGCTAAAATTATAAAAATTAAAAAATAATAATATTGTAAAAATTTTAAAAATTTACAAACAATTATTTGTGTATAATTAATTGAAAAAATTAAAAAATATAATAAATAACCAAAAATTAATCAATTAACGAATAAACAAAAAAAAACTTAAAAGCAACAAATTTTAATAAAGAAAATATAACTTTATCTTTAAATATATTTATTTTTTAAAGATATATTTTTATTACTTTTATTTTATATATATTTTTTTTTACAATATGCTTAATTTATTTGAAATATTTTTTTAAATAACATATTGTTTAAAAAGTTTTAAAAAATGACTTTAAAGAAAGATGACTTTAATTGTTACAATTTTTTCAAAAGCAGCATTAATAAATTAATCAGAAAGTTTAATTAATAGTTAGAAATTAAAATAATTTAATATCTTAAATTTTTATTTAAAATTGTTTCATAAAGAAATAACAAAGAAATAGTTTACATTGGAAGCATTTTTTTATATAATTTTATTAATTAATTTTATTTTAAAAATTTTTATTTATAATTCAAAAATGTTGTGATAATTAAATTATAATAATAACTTTTAAAATAAAAAATTAAATCAATTGTTTTTATAAAAAAAACTTTTTACTTTGAAATTTTTGTTTTAATATATTTTGTTAAATAAAATAAATTAAAAACAAAATATTATATCACAAAATTTAACTTTGAGAATATACCAAGCAAATTTAAACTTTAAAAAAATTTAAATTATTTTTTTTTAATAAAGTAGATCTAGATAAATAAAAACAAATTTTAAATGGTTTTTTATTAGAAACAAAAGAACAAAAAAAAATAGTGATTTAAATTATATTTATTTGTCAAAAGCAATTTTTTTTATTAATTAAATTATATAAAATATATATTTTAATAAAACAAATATATTTATCTCAATAAAACATTTGATAGATAAAATAAAATAACTTAACACTTTAACGTTTTTGAAAGATTATTATGATGAAATATTTAAGTACTAAATAATTTTAACATCATCAGTTTGACATTCGACATTTTTATATGTAATATCATGTTTTACAATCGTTGAGCTGCTATCATAACCAGAAGAGTTAGAGGATAAATTATTTAACATTTTTGATTGATTATTATTTATAAATAAATTATTAAATTCATTCATTATCATAAATGAAGGTAATGGAACACTTTTTGAAAAAACCACGTGTTTTGCATTATACTTTTTTGATATCATTTCTTTAGAAATATTATTATAAATAAGATCTTTACTTATGTTTTTTTCTTCTAATATTGGAAATGGTTTACAGCTTTCAAAATTGCGAGATTCCTTCATATTAGATAATTTTAAATATGTTTCTTTATTTTTTGGTGAAACAAATATTGGTTTATCAATTATACATTTTTCGTCGTTATTTGTTGTTTTATCACTATCACTTATCTCCTCATCTTCATCATCACTTATTTCATGTAATTTAATTGGTAGTTGTGGATGAGTTAATTTTATCGTTGTTTTAGGTTGATAAAGTTTCATTGGTTCAGCGTATTTGTAACCTTTATAATGAATAAGTCTTTTATCAGGTAAAATTTTTTTGTCAATATGTTTTTTATCAAATAAATATTCATTATATACATCAACAATAAGATAATAATTTGGACAAAAACTCCACATACATGGAAGCATTTCATCATTTCTTATTTTTTCAATATAAAACATTCCATATACCGATGGTTGACGTATAATTTGTCGGTCTTTCCAACTATTTAATATTTCTGTATGATTATATATATAAGGAAAAGGTAATTTTTCTATTTCTTTTTCAGTTAATATTGGAGTTACATAACCATCATATATACCAACATCATTTGTTTTACTTAATTTATCAATATATTTTAATGTTGTCAATTGAGTACATGTTAAATCATCTAATGTTTTCTGAGTATTACGAATAATACATGAATTTTTAAGTATTTCTTCAAATGTTGGTCTATCTTCTTCTTTATCAGAGAGACAGGATTTCATTAAATCATAATAATCACCACGAACAGTTGTTTGAAAATTTCGTTTATTATCATTAAATTTTTTCCAATGGCATGTATTTCCAGATATCATGGTAAACATTAATTGACCAATATTCCAAACAGCTTGTGGAAAACCACGCCATTTTTTATCAAATTCCCATTGAGGTGAATTTGTATCTTGACAACCTAAAATAAAAAATAAATAAAAAAAAATAAATATTTTTTATATTATTACCATCACATTCAATAAAATATTTTTCAGTAACATGTTGAGCATTTCCAAAATCAATAAATAATAATTCCATAGTATTAGAATTAACAAGCATATTTGAAGGATGTAAATCTCGATGTATTACATCAACATTTGCTAAATTAATAATAAGTATAATAATATCTCTTATCCATTTAATAATTTGTTGTTCACATAATTTACCATATTTTTGCATATATCCATCAAGTGGTACAATTGGCATTGGTCTATTCATAACAATTAACCAACCATCTTCCCTTTCAAACCAATCAAGCATTTGAACAACATTTTCAATTTTTTTAACTCTATGTAAAATTTCAATTTCCATTGGAACTGGATAACCATCTAATTTTCCCCAATTTTTAACACTATGCCTTGGTATAAATTTAGTAGCAACCCTATATTCATCTTTTAATCGTATACTATCAAATATGTGACATGCTCTTCCTCTACCAATTTCATCACCAATTGCATATTCAAGAAGAAAGGTATTATTTTTAAATGCTATAATAAAATAAAATAAGATTTAATTAATTTATTTAATTATAAAACTTACGATTTCTAAAGTAATAGTCAACCATTTTTTTACGAATAATACCAACATATATACCAAGTAAAAATTTTAGATGATTAGGAGCGTATTGATCATATACTTGAGATCTGTATTCATCATGCATAGATATTAAAAATTTTTCATATGCTTCACGATTTATAGCTCTTTCTTCATGTTCATATAAAGGTCTATGTTCAGGTCTAGGTACTTTAAAACCTAATGTATGACGAATAAATAAATCAGGATCAAGATCTTTAGTATAAAATCCCATTCTACCAATTATTTCCATGTTTAAAAAAACAATAATCTTGTGGTAAATAAAAACCTTTTAAAATGTAAATTTTAACCTTTTTTAAGATATGAAGTACAACTTTAATAATTTTGTAATGATCTATAATCAAAAGATAAGAAAATGTTTATGAAAAAGAAATAGTAATGGACAGAGGTATAATCGGCTTAGTATTACATATAGCTACTTTACAATTAATTTGAAGGTTGTAAAATCAACAAAAGATTATTTAAAAAAAAATCATTCATTTATAAATGATAAAATCTTTATAAAGATATAAAACAAAAAAATACAAATAACAAAATTGTAATATAAATATGCATAACTTATTATTTAAAAAACAATTTTTGTTGTTAATTTAATATTCTTGGAAATAACTATTATTTATTTTAATTAATAATAAAAGTGTATTTAATTAATAAAAAAAAGTTATAAATTAATATTAAAGTATTAAATTTCTATTAATCTTATTATTTCAATAATCTAAAATTTCACAATATACAAATTATATTTGTAGTAACTAAAAGTTTGAGTGAACATTTTAAAATAATAATAATAATAATGGTAAAAATTATATAATGATGAGTCATAGTAGAACAGTAAAATATATATATTTATCAAACACTTTTAATAAAGATTTTTTTCCACAAAAATTTAAACAAATAAAAATATAGGTAAAAATTTTCTTTGAAAAATGTAAAAACTATGCATTATGTCTATCAAAAAACCACATTCCTTCTCAGACAACTGACAATTAAAATAAATTTTATATCATGAAATGCTATTATTAGAATTATATGACGTCAAGTATAAATAAATGTTATATATATTTCATAATAATACAATGTTTTGTAAAATAAACTACTTTTTGTTCTTACTTTATATATATATATATATATATTTTTTTTTTCATAAAATTTTATAATATAATAATTTCCTTTAATTTTAGTTAATGTCTAATTGTGTGGAAGAAAAAATGTGTAGATTTTTAAGGACAGCTGATGTATATAATATATATGTACATAACATGACATCATTAGATAAAAATTTTTTATAAATCCTATATAAGATGAATAATAAGTAAAAAAAAAATTAAATAATGACAAAAGCAAAAATTTTAAAAAATTTTCTTGAAAATAATACCTTTCAAATATTAAGTTATAATGTAAATAATAATGACGCGTAACAATTTTAAAATTAAATAAATTTCAAAATAGTGACTAAGCAGATGTATTTTTAAAGGATAAAGATGTTATCATTTATAATAAAAAAAAATTTTTTTATCAAATTTTATGTTATTAAAATAAATATATTTTCTATATATAATATTAAATATACACATTATAAATATATTTACTTTTTAAAAAAAAAATTTAAGGGACACATTCTTTGAAGATTGGAATGTAGAATTTCGCTAGTGTGAAACGGGTATACTGGGCAAATGATACATTAAAATTACTAATGTTCCGCCTTTCTCATCGCTTGCGCAAACGAATGACTCAAAGAGGGACCTTCTTTTTAGTATTTTTAATAGTTTCATTGTTCGTTCCTTCTCTTTTTTGCTACTTTAACAAAGATAACTCGAGGAAAGAAATGTTTTGGTTAAAAGAAATATTCTTTGTGCAAAAATATTTTAAAAAAAATTTTTAAATAAGGAATTTAATTAGAAAGATTTATTTTTTTTCTTCTTAAAATTTATATCAATAAATAGATAAATGTGTAGTATAAAATAAATCACAAAAATATTGTAGTGGCAATTTTCAATATAAAATGACTGAAATAAAATGAGGTTCATTTGTGCATTTAAATATATCATTTAAAAGTTTTATATATGTAAACAAAGAAGTACTTTTGGTATTCATAAAAAAAAGTACTTTAATATATTCAAATAAAATATATATATATATATATATATATTATATACAATAGACAATGTTTTTGAACTTTGAATAACTATGATTTAAAGTTAATATTACATGTTATTATATTCATTTAACAATGGAAAGGCATTTCATTGCAGATAAAATGTCTAAACAATTATTAATAATATTAAATGCTTCCGTAAAAACAAAACTTTTTAGGAAAAAAAAAAATATTATTTATAAATATTACACCACTATTACTTAACTTCTGTAACATGTGGTGCTGAGTCCTTGAGAATAAAAAAAAATTTGTAAATAATAAAATTTGTTAGAAAAAAAAAATATGAAAAGAATGTAGTGTTATTTAGGATAGTTAAACTTATTAATTGTTAAACTTTTGTATTTTGTTTTTTTTTTAAACTATTTATAAAAAATTATAATGATATATAAAAGTTTTATTTCTAAATGTAAATTAAAAATATTATTAAAAAAAGCTTAAATAATTTATCGATAATAACTATAAGTAACTGAATTTATTAATAATAATAAAAAATAAATTTTATTTAATAACTCTTCTTGTTATTAAAATGAAATAAATTATATGTAATAATAATATATATATCATATCAATAGTAAATATATATGTATAGATAGATAAATACACGATGGTCGAAAAAAATATCATCTAATAAAAATAAATTTTATCTTACTCTAATAGAAAAATATAATAACATTTTTGTTTTTTTTTATGTAAAATTAACATTTACTTTAAAAAATGTATAAATAAAAATTTATATAATTTAAAAATATATTAAAATGTTAAAAAATTAAAATAATGTATTAAAAATATTATTCACATAAAAAATATCTTGATACTTTGTAGAGATAATTTTTGGATATAAATAATATGTCTAATACGTTTTATCCTTTCTAAAAATAGTATTTTGTTTTTTAAAATAATAAAAAAATTTTTTTTTAAGATAAAAAGTATATATTCATTTGTAGATGTTGTTAATAAAGTAGAGAAACAAGTAAGTTACACTTTAAAAAAAATATTAAATTGATTAAAAGTGTATCGTGTGATGAATAAAAAATTGTTTTTAAACTTTTTTATTTAAGTTAAGTTCATTTTTTTTTACATACTTGAGTGGTAATACTTATTAATATATTTTAAAAAGATGTCACAATAAAAATAAATGAAATTTTTTTTATAATGTTCATTTGAAACTAGTACATTTTAGTGAAATATTTTATTCTCTTAAATATAGAATATTATAGTACTTTTTTTAAAAAAAAATATTCAAGAAAATTTTAAAGTTAACTGAATTTTATGGTAAATCGTTTGTTTTAGGCATATTTTAATGATTTTTATAAAAAAAATTTTTATATTAATGTTATTAATAAAATATTTTAATTAACATTATATTAGATAATATTTCTATATAAAGAATAATTTTTTTTTAAAAAATAATAGATTTGAGTCTACTACATATTTATTTATTTTATAATTTTTTGATTCATTTTTTTTTATTATATGAGTGAATATTTTTTGTTACTTTTTGATAACTTTCTATCTTTTAAAAGAAAAAGTTATATCATATTAAAAATATAAATATATAAAATAATAATATTTAAAATATAATAGATTTGTTAAACATATTTATTTATGATTGTGCATAATAAAAGATATGTATTATTATACAATGTTATTAATTTATTTTTTTGGCGCTTTTTATGACATTTAAGTTAACCTATTATCAATAACATTATCATTTATATATACTTACACCTACACATTAAACATTATATAAAATATTTAAATATAATAAAGTTGATATATTTTAAAAATACAAAAAATTATTTTTAATTGTTTAATTTTAATGTTAAGATAAGAAAAAGTAAAAATTATCTAAATTATAGTTGTTTCAAAATTTTATTTAATCATATTTGTTTTATTTTATCTTTAGAAAAGAAAAATTTAACTGAAGTATTAGAAAATAATTTATAAAATAGTTAATATTCTCAAATATTTTAAATAAAAATATTAACAAATTTTATATAAAAACAAATACAAAAAAAATATTCAATTTACTGGTGTGAATAATTAAAAATTAAATTAATTTTGTAATAATACATTTATTTTTAACTATTATGTAGTTTAAAATTTCTAAATTTATTATTATAAAATAAGAATTTTATGACTTTATTTAAAAGTTATTAAATATTTATAATATTTTTGATCAATCCATAACTTATGTTGGTAACAGGGAAAAATCAATATTCAGCAATAATAATAAACTATTCTATCATAAATATTTTTTTTGCCTTCTAATATTAACATTGTATAATTTTTCTTTAATATAAAAGTTTGTTTTTAATGAAAAACAAATAAATACAATAAATTTACACAAATAGTTAACAAGACAAATAAACCTCTGATTTAAAAAGATATGAACATTAAAAAAATAAACATTGAAGAAAAATTACAACGTTATAAAAAAAATTGTATATAAAAATATATTAAAATTATTGATATAAATTACAAAAACTTTATATACTATAAATTAATAATAAACAAAAGATTAATAAATAATAAGAGTTAGTTATATATATATATAGTACATTAATAGTAATATATTAATAATATAAATTGATATATTATCAAGATTAGTTAGTGTTTACATATAAGGAAGACCATACAATATCTCATCATTAAATAAAATTCTTTTATTTGTTAACATTCTTTTTAATTTTCATTATTTATTTAAATTGAATTGCAAAATTAATTGATTAATAAACAAATAAAAAGATAAACCATTTTTAAAGATACATTTTTTTTTAAAAAATATTTTTAAGAAAATATTTATATATATTTTTAAGTAATTTTATTCAGAAATTCAACAGCTTCTTTTTGAATTTTATTATTGTAAAGTTTCTAAAAAATTGATTTTAGGTTACTAAAACTTTACATATTTTTATGGTTGAATAATTTATATTTATTCCGGATGAATTATTTCGAATGAATAGTCAAGTTTAAATTTAATTGATAAACCTTTTAAGTTTTGTTCAATATTTTTGAAATTTAACATAAGTTATAGTTTTAAACATGAACTTAGAAAATTAAAAAACTTTAATAAAAAGAATATGTTTTTTAAAAATATAAAAAAAATTTCTTATTAAAAATATTTTTAAATCTATGAAATTTTAATTTTATAATATTATTATTAAATATTTTACATAATTTAATAAAAGTACACATTAAATCTAATAAATTAAAATTGATTAAAATATTTTTAAACTGATTATTCTTGTAATACTTTAATTAATAAATTTAGCTTGAATTTTAATTAATATTTTACTTTTAATAATTTTGTTTAAAAAAACTATAAAGTTTTAATTAAAATATATATATTGTAGAAAATATCATTGTTATTTTTAAATAATCTTTTATAAAAACTTTTTTAGAATACCTTCTACAAAAATTATAAAACAAAAAAATTCTTAAGAAATTTTTATTGATGTTTTGTAACAATTTATTAAATAGTTGAGAAATGTACTTAATTATGTTTCGTGTGTAACAATGATAAAAAAAAATTATTGAATATTTTTCAAATAGTTTAATAATGAAATTGTACATTTTAATTTATATTTACAAAGTCTTCAAAATATCAAAGTAGAAAAAAATTAAAATGGTACTTAAAAAACATTTAACAAAATGGAATATTTGTTGTCTAAGCACATTAATGTTAAGCTTTCCTTAACATTATTTAGAACATTCTAGTATTATCAATTTTTTTGTTTTAAATAACGTTAACATATAAAAATTTTAAATCGTTAAATCAGATATGTTTTTGATACAAATTTAATTTTTTTTTATAAAATTAATATTAAATATCGTTGAAATGTATTTGATATAGAATTATCTTGGTTAACTTTTGATTACTAGTATTTAAGCTATTCAAAATTTTGATATTTTAAATATGAATATTTCAATAACAAATTCATAATATTTTAGAGACAAACTAATATTCATTCTAAATTAATATATTTATCCTTAGATTTTTAGTAGAATTTTTTTTTTATATTTAGCAATTATTGAAACATTATTAATATAAAATTGCACAAATTAATTAAAACAAATAATAATATAGTATTATTTCAAAGTTAACAATATATTTTAATAATTTATTATCATATTTCAATAAATGTTTATCTCAACGTAGAATTATGCTATTAATAACTATTTTTAATTTATAATACACTTTTAATTAAAAAAGTATTTTTTATGTCTTTTTTTTGGCTATTTTTAATTTAATACTTTTATGATATATAAATAAAAAAAAGTCTAATGGTTATAAAGTTAATTTTATAAAATATAATTAAACTCTATCATAAATATTGCCCTTTTATACTTCTTTTAAATGCATGTAAACAACAATGTTATACTTTATTTAAATTAATTAATATACAATCTTATATAACTTAATAGAAGTAAGATGATACATGCATTGTCTATTATTGTTAAAAATAATGGAAAAATTTTATTGAAATTGATAATATATTATATTTTGAATGTTGTTAAATAATAGCTATCTATATTCCATGATTAATAGTAAATTTATTGTATTATTTCTTTTTTTATAGTATTTATTAAATACATTAAAGATACGTTACTTTTATTTTTTTAAATAAAAATACAAAAATATAAAATATATTAAAAAAATGAAATAAATATTTTACCTATATTTGAATGATAAGATACTAGAATTAAAATAATTAAAATTAATATTATAAAATATAATTTGTTTTAAAAAAGTAATAATTAAAAATTTCTAATAATTTTGTTTTTTATTACATAATAAATGTACAAAAATTAATAAGAATTACAAAAAATTTTCATATATATATATATATATATATGGTCAATATTTTTTTATGAATGGTATTTAAGAAGTTTGTTTTTTTTATTATTTTTTAGGCAAAAAAAAATATAAGAAATAAAAAAAGTAAATCAATTAATATTTTACAAGCTTTTAAAAAATTAATATACTTCTTATAAATATAACTTTATTATATTTATAAAAAAAACAATAATTATCATGTGAATATTGTTGTCAAAAGAATATAAATTATTTTGCTTTCCATGTATCTAATAATGTTAAAAAAAAATTTACTGATATTTTTCTTGAAATATTATTTTATTATTTATTTTAAAAATTTTTATATTTTAATGTATTTATAAAAGTAAATCTCTTCTTTAAATAAAACTTTATACTAAAATACATACTTATTTTTTAAATATTACAAATTGGAGGATGTTAAAATTTAAATATTACTTTTATTTATAATTTTTATTATAAAAAGCTTAAATAATTGTTATTAATAAATTAAAAATAAAGCATAAAAATATACCAAAATTTTTTTTATGCAAATAAAAATTTTATATATATAACAGGGAATAACATATATTGATTTATTTCAATGTATTTTTTAAAAAAATATTGAATTTTACATCAATAATATTAACTATTTATAAAAATGATAAATTTATATATTAAGAATATCTAAAAGTAATGTCGCTTTATCACAAGTTAACATTTAATTATTTTGGAATGTTGATTTCATACGTCGAAATTGTACAAAATAATAGATTGTTTAAAAAATAATGTTTCTTTTTAATAAATTTATTTAAAATGTTATAAATATAAACTAAATTTTTTTTTGAAAAAAGATTTATAAAAATCAAAACATTGTTTCAATATTCTCCAAGCCTGTTTATTTCACTCTCATAAAAACTATATTTTTTAGTGTTAAAAAATTTAAAAGTCTCATGACTCTCATTGATTCCTAGCTGTTCCTCACTTTTTTCTTCTTAGGTATCTTAGAAATAATAAAAAATATTTTATTTAATAAAGAAGAAAATAAGCAACAACTTTATAAAAATAATCTTTTTATATTTAAATTATGATCACATTTGTCATTCATTTGAGATGATTTTTCTTCTCTCTCTAACATCTAGAATTTAAAAGTTTTGTAGCAACATTTTTCAAGTTACCCCATTTTTTAAATGTTTTTTCTTTTAAAAAGAATTTCATATCCTTTTAAATATAATAATCAGTCTAAAATATGTCAGATGATAAAACAAATTTAAAAAAGAGTTTTAAATTTCATCTCATTTAGCATCTGAACGATTGTTTATTAAACATGTGTTTATAAGTTGTTTTTAAGCAATATAAAACGTACTCTATCAACTAGCACTAGCTTCAAAACAACAAAATTTGTTATCTATCTCTTGTAATTAAAAGTAACATTTTAAAAAAGTTATTGTTTTATTTGAATTCAAAAAGTTGCAATGAATAATCTTATCAAAATTTTACCAAACAGTAACTATAACTTTGTTTAAAAATATTTTTAGTCTCGTGAAGCTTTTTAGTGCTTAATCCTTGTTTAATCACTGCACATGTAGTTTGCAGTTATTGTAGAAAATCCATTTTTTATCACACTTTGTTATTCTATACAAAAAAAGATAATTTTTTTTATTTATAAAAATAAAAAAAGGGTAAATTTATAAACATTACAAAAATAGCTTTTTGTTAAAGTCGTGTACTGCCTATGTATCTATTTTTTTCATTTATTTATAATCTTTAAATGATTAGAAACAATATCGATTATAAAGTTTAGATTTTTTGTAAGTTTCTGAACTATTGCACATATATTTTCTCTTAATAAAGTTTTCAAATTCATGTTTTTAAGAGTGGTTTGTCTATTTCGACCATTTTTGTTTTCAAGATCTATGTTTTCATTGAGAAACCCTTTTAACCAACATTTACGGTTAGATTTTTAACAAATCTTAAGCCAATTACAAATTTATCTTTTCACAATTTATTAGTTACAGTTTCTTTAATTTTAAATTTAAAAAAACTTATGCAAAAATCAATTTCTTACAAAATATATTTTTATAAAATAAAATAATATATATTAATAATATAAAAAAATAATAAATGATATTGATAAAACTAAATATGATTTTTAAAATGAAATATTACTTATAATCATTAAATACATACTCTGCATTTTATGCTATATAAGTTTTAACAGATTAACAATAGACAAACAATTACAAAAAAACGATTGTAATATTTATCAAGTAACGTTTTATGTTTTGTAAATATTAAAGATGGTTTGGCAAGTTTATATTTAATGATTTCAACCTTTCTAACCGAATCTTTCAAGAAGAAAATAATTCTAAGAATGACATTTTACAGATAGCTATGTAAATTAATTTTTGTCAAATAATTAGGAAGTTACCAGATAAACTTAATTAACCTTTGTTAGTAGTTTAAGAATATTTAAAATATAATAGCATGGACAATAAAAGAGGTATATGAATTTCAAATAGTCTATCAAAAAAAAAATAGCGTAACTATCTGTAGTTTATTGATTCAACGTTATAACGTTGAACCATTTATTGATTGCTTATTAAGTTAAAACAAAAAATAGGTTTTTTTATGATAACTTCAAATGCAAAAAAAGATAGTCTATCTTTTTAAATCAACCCATAATATCTAAATTTTGATTAGGATTACATTCTATAAAGATCCTACTATATGTTTGGTAAAATTCTTAATGCAAATCTATTTTGATGTGCTAAAGCTAGTTAAATTATAACTTTGGTTCTTTTTTTAAACAATCATAACGGATAAAAAAAAGAATTAATTAATAAGTATTCATTACTGGTCAATAGTAAAACATACTATTCAAAAAAGATTCAATGTAAAATAAAAAAATTATGATAGTAAATTCTATTTCATTCGCCTTATCTGTTTAACATTATTATATCTCCATATTACCATTCATATAGATAGTTTTTGCATTTTTTAAATAGACAATAAATTCTATAATATGAAAAAAAGTCAGAAATTTATTGTCATAGTTTTTAAATTTAAATCCAATTTCATATTTCATTTTTCATTTATGAAAATGAAGATTTATACACTAGGTGGCAAGAAATTATTAATAAAAACAATTAATAAATATAATTGTATAAATTATCATTTATATATATATATTAACAATATAAATACTAAAAATTTATCAGAGAATGTAAAAAAATGTTGAATTGAATACAAAAAGTTTGTAAATATTTTGATTAATTTTTTTAAAATTTTTTTTTATAATTTGAAAAGCTTTAGTATTACCTTTACCTTATTTTTTTAAAGTAAAAAAAATAATATTTTTATTTATAACTATAAATTTACAAAAAAAAATTATTTTTAAAAAATTGGACACAATTATTTAAAATATGATAAAATCAAAAAAAGAAAAACAGAATTATATAAAAAATTTTGATTAATATTTTAAAAAAAATCACCATATATGATAAAATTTTATGACAAAATCTAATAATAAATAAATTCGTAATTTATAAAAACAATAAAACTTTTTTTAGAAAAAAACATTATAAAAAATTAACAGTATTAACTCTAATATAAGCTAAATAATATTAAAAAGAATAATTTATTGATTACATTATTTATTTTACAATTTATAATTATAAATGCCATAAAATGATTAATATTTTCTTTAGATTTTATATAATTTAATTTATAGTTATTGTTTATATTTATCAAAATATTACGCATGTTAAAAATATATAGCGTTTTTTTTTTATTTATATATTTAAAAATTGACTATAGTAAAGTTATATAACTTTTATTTAAATTATTATGTTAGTATTTACAATATTACATTATTATATTTAATTATCTAATAATCTATTAATTTTCATACAATGAAATTCTTAAAATATAAAAAAACGATTTGATTTTTTGCGAATTTTTAATTAATTTTTTTTATTAATTAAATTATTTATTTAGACAATTTTAGTATCAGTCAAATAAAAATTAATCAACTTTTTAAACTTTTTTAAGTGTATATTAATATTCAAAATACCATAAAATTTTTTTACATAACATTTTTCTAAAATAGTGATTTGATATTAAACGTCATTAACTATACTTAAAATTGAACAACTTGTCACCATTTTCAAAAATTAATATTTTAAATTTTGTAAATAATTTTATAATAACAAGAAACTGAAACAGATATTACTTGCTCATTTAAATCTCAAATATTCTTAATATATATTAAAAGATAATTTAATACCTGTTGTTAATAGTTTAAAAAAATTACAAACAAATATACTTTAAAAATATTCATTTTAAATGTGTGACATTTAAGAAATAATCACAATTTATAAATTTATGAATATTAAGTAAAGAAAAAGTAAAATAATGGGAATTTTTTTGTTGTAATACTTTTATATTTTTTTTAAAATATTTTAAAATATATTTATCATATAATACTTTAAACTATTTAGAAAAATATTAGTTTTTTTTTTTTTGAAAAATGATATTATTAAAAAAAATATCATATGAAAAAGTTTATGTAATACCTTAAAATATTCCTATTACTTTTGAATAAATTTTTTCAAACAAAAAAAATTAAACAATAAAAGAGTTATTTTTTTACCTTATCGTTTATTTGTTAATAATAATAGAGTTGCAAATAAATTTTTGATCAGCTTGTGATTGATACTTATATTATATAAAATATATTATTTATTTCAATCAAAAACAATAGGTTGATGAATATTAAGTATTTTATAATAATAATAGTTTAATTATATCATTTTAACTATATAAAATATTATTAGTATAAAAGAACTTCGTAATTTATATATTTTTATTATAAAAACTATAAACATCTATAAAAATTTTAAGGCATTATTATCAATAAATTATATTATTTTGTGTAATAATATACTTTTTATTTAAATCACTAATTTATTTATTTGTAAATATTATTTTTATTTGTAATTTTTTTTTCAAAAGATTACTTTTAAAATTATTATTTTAATTTAGTAAAAATAAAAAAAAAATTATGATAAATTTAATTTTTTTTTTTAAAAAGTAACGTTTAATAAACAAATATAATTATACTTTTTCTTTACTACAATGATATCAAGTAAAATAATTAATATAATTTTATACAATGTACTTTTACCTATTCTTCTTCTATTTGGTATGTTTTGTTAAATTTATAATTAATAAACTATTTTTTATAGCATCCTGTACAAAAATAAATTTAAAAAATTTGATTAATTTAATATTTTTATTGCTACAACCATATGTAACAGCTTCAATATATGATGAATTTAGTTTTTATAAAGAAGGTAAAAAATATATATTCTTAATATTTTTTAAATTAATTTTAAGAATATTATCCAAAAGTATATATTTTTCTAATGTGGTTTGTTTCATGTATTGTTATAATAGGGCAACTTTTATTAAATATATTGTATTTATCAGATTTACCATTTTTTAATAATTTATCAGTAAAAAAGTGTGATTCATGGAATTATATATTGAGACAAATTGGCTTAGAACAATGGTTTCATTTGAATATAGAAAATATTTTATATATAATTCTTCCAGACTTACTTATTTTTACCTATACATCAATATTACTTTTCATTATGTGGTATTTTCCAAGATGGGATAGAAGAAAAAGAATAATAATAAATCAAAAAATTGATGAAGTGGTGCCAATAAGTAATAAAAATGATAATATGTATATTTTAATTGATTCAAAAGAAATTGATACTAAAAATATATCTACATCTGAATTAAGGTCAATATTTATGTATAATATGATTGACAAATTATTTTTTAAAAAAAAAAATGATTTAAAATTTTTAAGAAAAGAAAAAATTAAATCAATATTAAATAATTTTATATTTATAGTAATATTAATAATAATAGGTTGTTTTCATCCAACATTAATTTCTTTTCCATATTTAATATTATCATCAATATATATTATATCATGGATTATTAATAAAAACTTAAATTCATGGCATTGGGCATTTGGAAGAAGAATTTTTTTATTATATACAACTTTATATATATTATTAAATTATTGCTATCAATTTGAATCAATTAATAGAAAAATAACACAAGATTTATTAATTTCAAGATTATTTGGCTTGGTAATATATCAATCACCTCAACTATGTACAAATTTAGTTACAACAAAAAAAGTATTGAGTTTTTTTTGGCCAGAATATATCTCACCACTATTAGGATTTATTTTTTATAATATTATAACATTTCAATATATAAGTATGCCACATTATGAAGTTATTGATATGCAAATACAAAATAAAAAAAACCAATTTTTTTTATTAGAAAAGGATAATAATGAATGTAAAAATAATAATCAATATGAAAGTAATAATAACCATAATAATGGTTTAGATAATAATTTGATAAATAAGGATAATAATAAAGATACAAAAAAAAATTTAAAAAATGAAGAAAAATCAACAAATTTGAAGAAAATAAAAAAAAAGGAATTAAAATATGAAAATGATAAAAAGGTAAATAAAAATTTAAAATAAATATATTTTTAATTTTTTAGATACTTCAAAATATTGATAGTATTATTAATTCAAGTAATTTATGTACTTTATTAACATCACATTCATATTTAATAACATTATTTACTATGATTGGGTGGTCAATGTTATATAGATCATGGTCAACATTTATACTTTTAGCCATAGCATGTATTATATGGATTACACCAAATAGTAAAAAAACATGTCTTAAAATAAGTTTTTTTATTGGAGTATATTCAATAATATTAGTATTAGTATCATTTATTTATTCATTTCAATTAACAGAAGAAGAATTACCAGATCAATATCCAACATTCTTAAGACAAATTGGATTAGAAAAACCTAGAGATTTTGCACCATGTTTTCATTTATATATTAAGATAACATTTTCATTTTTAATTTTATTATCGTATAGAGAAAAAATTATTGAATTTGCAATTAATAAACATAATCTAAAAAAAGAAAAAAATTCATTTGATTACAATAAAAAAATAAATAAAAATTATGAAGATATTTTATCATCAAAATCAAAAAAGAACTCATTTCTTATTTCAACAATAATACATGATTTACCATTTAAAAAAGATGGTATGTACGAAAAAATAAAAAAATTTTTTTTTCAAAATATTTTAATATGGATAATGGTACTACTTTTAAATGCTTCAATGAATAACAAAGTTGTCATTTATCGAATTATATATATGATATTTTTTCTAATTTTTATTAATATGTTTTTTATTTCATTTACTAATTGGAGGCGTTTTGTTTATGCATATCTAATGTGTCTTATTGTATTTTCTGCTATTATTCTAATATTAATATATACATATCAATTTCATGGATTACCAAATTTTTATAAAGAATATCTTGGATTTTCAGAAAATGTTATAAAATCAATTGGTTTAGAAAATTATTCATCAGGACAACTTATTATTTCAATTTTAACACCATTAAGTTTTTTAGTTTTAGCATTAATACAATTAAATTTTTTTCACTTTATATTTATGAAAAAAACAGAACATTGGAATAAGATTTTAAAACTTATGAGAAATCCTATTGTTATGCCATTAAAAGAATTAGCTAAAAGTTTTACTTTACATTATGATAATAAATTAATATATTCAAAAAAGCAACCTATACAATCCAATGATTTAGAAAGCCAACAATCAACAAGAGAATCAAGTTATAATGATCAACAATATTTAAGTGATGATAAATTAACGAATAAAGTAACACAAAAATATAGTAAAGTTAAGAAAATGATGACAAAAGTAGAAAGAAATATTAAAACAATATATGCACATAAAACAAAATTTGTTGATATTATATGGAGATTTGCTGAAATACATTTTGACAAAATTGTAGCAATATATTTGGCATATATAATATTTAATGAAATATCAGTAATAAATTTACCATTTATAATAATTTTAGTTACTTTCCCACCTAATCATGTTTATTTTGATGAAGTAATTAAATTATCTGGAATATGGAGTAGTTTTATTATATTAATGAAACTTATTTATCAGTTACCTATAATTGATATAAAATCATTTGAAATTGATTGTTCAAGATTTAGTAATATATCTTCAACAGAAACTATTAAAAATGAAGTTGATAATTTATTTGAAGTATTAGATGGTAAGAAAAATAATGATTCAATGATAGAAAAAAATATTTTTATAAACCCAATAAATTGGATTGGTTTTCAAAAAGTAGATAATTTATATGAAAGTTTGATAAATTATATAATATTTTTATTTTTAATGGGATTAAGATTTGTTGTAATATTACATCAACATCTTAAAAAGCATAATATAAAAAATGATATTTTATTGTCATCGTCATATTTATTGTTTCCTGGTGTTAATAGAAAGCATGCTGATAAAAATGTAAAAGAATGTTTAATGTTTTTATCAAATTTTTTCTTTTATAAATTTGGATATGAAATAACATTAATTGGTACAGCTGCTGTTGTTGCATATAGAAATGATTTTGCGGCATTTCTCCATGCATTATGGTTATTTCCACCTATATTTATACCAAGAACAAAATATCGAAAAATTTCAAGATATCATACACTTTTTGTAGGTGTTTTTCTTATCTATCAATATGTTTTTTGTATTGGTTTACCAGAAATTAAATGTAATATTTATCCATGGGAGGATTTATCTATTAATACAAGAAGTCGATTGAGAGATTGGCTAAATCTTCCATCAATAAGGTTTAAAGCTAATCCAAAAAAACTTTTTGGTGATTTTATACTATATATTTTGTTATGTTGTTTGGATAAAGTTTTTGAAGAAGAAAATAAATTTAAAGAAAATCATCCTGGTGGAAGTAACATACCAACAGTTGAAGTTCGTGGATTAAAAACAATATTCGAAACATTTAAAAATTTAAAATATAACCTTAAAAATATGAATAAAGAAGATTTTGTACTTGAAACATCATCAACAAACAAAAATATTAATCAATTCAATGTACCTATATCTATTCCAGTACCTGACTTTATTTCTGAAAAAAAAACATTATTAGATTATTTTAAAGAAATAATATTTATCCATTTTTATTGGGTAACATTAGCTGTATTATTTTTGACAGGTACAAGTAGAGTTACTTTATTTGCTTTAATTTATGTTCTTGCAAGTTTTTTATTTTATTGGGCTGGACATTCATTATTTTATCTTCCAATAGAAGTTGCTTTAAGACTTTTTGATATTTTAATTTTTTATAGTAATAGTGTTATGTTTTTGAGAATTAATTTACAAGTTATTGGACTTTTATTAATTAAATATACTAATTATGATTTATGTTGGTTTTTTCAATTAAATGGTATAAAATATTATAATAGAAATGAGGAATATGTTTCTGAAAGTATATCACCACAGTATAATGATATACAATATAATGATATATGTGATCAAGCTGATAGTGAAACAGGATTATTTTATGATTGGTTATGTTTTTTATTTCTTGTTATACAAAGAAGAATTTTTTCAACAGAATATTTTAAACATGTTGTTGTTGAATTTAAAATTCAAAAAGTTTTTGCAAGTAAAGGAGCAAATCTTATAGATGAATTAAGAAAAAATGAATTAAATCAAGCAAAAGAATTTGAAAATGAAATATTAAATAAAATAAAATTTAAAATGGAAAAAATAAAAAATCGTAATATAAAGGAAGGCTATGTAGATAATGAAAATAATAAAAACGATATTAATAGCATAGATAATGATAATGTGAAAATTGATAAACAAACATATAAAAAAGTATCAACAACATTAATGCAAATGATGGAAAAAGATTATGATTATGGTGTTTCGAATGTATTACATAATAACAGAACAAGATCAATGAGTAGTACCGTATTAAATAGAAGAATATCTAATCCATTAACACTTAATAAAATATTAGAATATGGTGAAAGAGTTATAGGAAAATCATCTCATTCACTTTCAAATCCCTCAGAAATACAAGAAATCAAAAATCACTTTAATTTAGGTAAAAAAAAAGATAGAAAATCAGGCTCTTCAAGTTCAAAATCATCATCAAATTTTAAAAATTACAATAATGACGAAGAACAGATAAAAGATAAAAAAGAAGAAAGTACAGAATTATTATCTAATGAAAAAAAAATGATAACAATAAAAAAAGCATTTTCAGTTAATAAAAATGGACCAATAATGTCATTTGATCAAGTTGATTATAAAAATATTGATGAAGAAGAGTGTGGTGTTCGTGGATTAGGTCCATTACAATTGTTAAATTTTGCTTTAAAAAAAGGAGCATTAAAGGATGCAGTAAAAGAAAGTAACGAAATTCAAGCAACGCATGAAAGATTATGTAAAGAAATGGAAGATAATTATGGTATATCAAATTATAATTTAATAAGAAAAGCTATTTTAAAACAAAAAGCTAATAAAGTTAAGCCTGATTTTGATGAATACAATTTTAATGAAGAGAATGATTATGTATTTTCTGGAAATCATTTTTCAATTTCTGAAAGTATTGATGATAAAAAATTAAGTACACCAAGTTATGAATATGGAATAAAAAATGATAGAAAAAAAAATAGTGAAACAAAAGAATGGGATTATATAAAATTAAAAAAAGAACATTATCAGAATAATAGTGTTGAATTGTCTGAAAAAGACAAGATTGATGTGATATCAACAACCTCAACTTTTAATAATGATATCTGTGAAGAGATTGTAAATGATTTACAATCTTTAAAAAATTGTCAATATATTGAAAATGATAGCGAAAATATACAGGAATCTGATGGTGATACATCTGAACGAACATTAAATAAAAAAAAATTAACAAAAATTAAAAAATTAAAAATAAGATATCGGTATTTTTTAAAAAAATGTCGTGAGACATCAAAAAATTTAGCCAATTTTATATATTTACTTGCTGTTGGAACAATTGAATCATTTATTGCTTATCTTATGTTTTTAAGTAGAGATTATAGATACATATATAATCATTTAGAGAAAGAAAAAAAACAATATAGAGATAAACTTAACGAAAAATATTTATTAAAAAATAGAAAAACAATAATAGACGCATCAACTATACCGAAGATTAAAGTACTAAGAAGTAATAGTTTTTCAAGAAGTTTTGAATCATCTGCAACAAAAGAATTATCATTTTTAGAAGAATTTAATTACAATATATCAGAAAAAAAAAATCATGAAGATTTTTATAAATCTATTAGTTATAGTTGGAGAAATGAATATCGTCTTGTACGTCTTGTTAAAGCAATTTACTATCTTTTTTTATCACGGTCAGAAATAATATGTTATCTTATGATATTTATTAATCATATGAATAGTGGAAGTTTAATATCAATGCCATTACCATTAATGACATTATTATGGGGTACATTAACAGTCCCAAGACCATCAAAAAGATTTTGGACAACAATTATAACATATACAGAATTTATAGTTATAATTAAATATTTATTTCAATTTGGTTTTTTTCCATGGAATACCAATGTTAATATTTCAAATCCCTTTTGGATTCCAAGAATTATTGGTATTGAAAAAAAAAAAGATTACGCAACATATGATTTATTTCTACTAATGACATTATTTTTTCACCGTAGTACTCTTATAACAATAGGTTTATGGAAGACAAATGAAACAGAAAAAATTAGTAAAATTAGTAAAAAAAAATCAAATATAAAAATGAAGAATGATAGTAATGATAAAAATATTAATATTTCAAGAAGTATTATAACTTCAAAAAGTGATAGTCATATTTTTGAGAAAAATGATAATGAAATAGAAGAAAATTTTAATTTATTGCCAACACCAACTACATTAAGAAATTTTCCTTTTAAAATGAAAAGAAATCAATCTTTAAAAATTAAAAAAAGTTTAGGTATATCGAAAAGAATAATACTAGGACAAAATAGAAAAATTACATTTAATAAAAAAGTTAAAAGTAAACTATCATCAATACAAACATTCTTTCGAAAACTTTTAGATTCATCAAATAGATGTTCATGTGATGTATTTGTTTCAATGTTTATATGTGATGTTATATGTTTTTTAATAATAATATTTGGTTTTAGTGGTTTTGGTACTGGTACAGGTCATGGTAGTGTAGCAGCATACTTGGAACAAAATAAAATTCCTGGAACATTAGTATCAATGCTCATTATACAATTTGTTTTAATTATCTTTGATAGAGCATTTTTTTTAAGAAAATTTATATTTGGAAAATTAATATTTCAATTATTTTTAGTTATATTTATTCATATATGGATGTTTATCCTTTTACCAGCTGCTACTGAAAGGATGTTTGTTAATAATTTAACATGTAAATTATTTTATTTTACAAAAGTTGTCTATTTCCTTATTTCAGCAGCACAGGTAATAGAATATAAAAAAAAAAATTTTTATTTTTTAATTTTTAAAAAAATCATTTTTTAGATTCGCGCTGGTTATCCTAGACGATCGTTATCAAATTATAGTACCTATTCATATTCTGCATTAAATTTACTTTTATATAAATTATTTATGGTAGTTCCTTTTCTTTTTGAACTTAGATCATTGATGGATTGGATATGGATGGATACATCATTAGGTTTAAGTGATTGGTTTTCTTTACATGATATTTATTCTCATATAGCTATGTTAAAATGTGAAAGAAATATTGAAGAAGATTATCCTAGTCCTAAAGGTGTCAAAAAACGTCCATTTCATAAATATGGTTTAGGTGGAGTTTATTTAGTTTTTATGATATTTGTTATATGGTTTCCACTTGTTTTATTTAGTATGGCTAACACTGTAGGTGTTAGAAGTTTACCAATTGAATGTACATTAAAATTAACAATATCAGGATATCAACCATTATTTGTATCGACAGCACAATTAAATGATGTTCGAATAACTACCAAAGAAGAATATCAAAAATTATTATTTATTTATAGAACAAGTAAATATGCAAGAAATTATTTAGCAGATTATGGAGAAGAAGATGTTGTAAAAACTAATGTTAATGGTAATAGTAGTATAATATGGCAAATATCACCACCAAGTAAGGAACAATTAATAAATGATTTAGAAAGTGATATTCCAATATCATTAAAATTTGAATGGATATTTAGAAGAGCATATAATAATGAATTACAACAGTATGGAGAAGTTTCAGATTTTAATGAAATAATTCTTAAACCAAAAGACGTTATACGTCAAAAATTAATTAAAATGATATTATACAAAAAAAATTATATTGAAAATAGTAATGATAGTATAATAATAGAAAGAGAACCAATTTTAATAAAAAAAGCATTTCCACCAATGGTTGTTATAACAGGTGAAGGTATTGCAGAACCAGCAACAGCATTATTAATTGAACAATTACCAGATCCATATACTAATATTCATGAAGCATTTTTTGATATTTTAATAGATCTTGAACAAACTGAAGATGGTATAGAATGGTGGAAAATGAGAATGATAGATAAAAATTGGGATCCTATAAAAAAGACAGAGCAAACAATACAACCTAGAATATGTATATATGCATTTGTTGATAAAGTATTTTCAAAAAAATTTTCATTTATTACTGGTGGTGGTATATTAGGACTTTATCTATCTATGGTTTTATTTTTAGGACGTTTTATAAGAGTTCAAGTAACTGGTGCTATGCAAAAAATAATGTTTGAAGAGTTACCAAATGTTGATCGCTTATTACAATTATGTATTGATATATTTTTAGTACGAGATGCTGGTGAATTTGAATTAGAAGAAGATTTATATGCAAAACTTGTATTTTTATTTAGAAGCCCTACAACATTAATAAAATGGACAAAAGATAATACTTTATAATTATTAAAAATTTGATTTTTATTATTTAAAAAATAAAAAAAAAATTATAATTTTTTTTAATAATTTGTCACTATAAGATATTATAAAAAAATATATATTTAATGTATGAATGTATTAATATTTTATCAATAACTTTTTTAAATCATAAGTATAAAAAAATTATTATTGTACTTCTTTAATAATGTAGTAGCCACGAGTCATATCAAAACAAGGAAGTGACGAAAAAAAACATATAGGACTTGCACGAAAGTTCATTTTATTATTTTTATTATAACCAAATTTATTTTTTTCCATATTCTTTATTTCGTTAAATGATTTAACAACTTTATTATTAGAATAATTATCCGAGTTCTGTAAAAAAAAAGGGTTAAAAAATTTTTAAATAATATAATCATAACATACCATAATATAAGTTAATGGATCATTAATACAATCTAAAGACATTATTGGAACTAATAAAATAAAACAAAAAATAGTTTTCAAAAAAAGTACCATAATTTAACTAAAAAAGTTTTTAAAGTAAAATATGAAATAATTTATTATTTTTATAGTTTTGCTTTTAAGTAAAATAAAAAAAAAATTATTACTTAATTTAGTACAATTTTATTTAAATAGTTTATAATTTTAAAGTAAATATTCATGATATTTATTATTTATTAAAAGAATATAAATATGTTTCTACAATAAAATATTTTTGAATAAAATTCAAATATTATTTAATATTTATAATACACTTTTATAATATGAAAATTATTTTTTTTAAATAAAAAAAGGAATTTAAATTACTTAAAATTGTATTGTAAAACAAAATAAAATAAAATATTAAATTTTACTTCAAGATATAAAAATTTGTTTTTAGATATAAACCAATACATTTTCTAAAAAATGTCAGTTTCTTGATGATATTTTTAAAAATATTTGTTATTGTAATTTAAAAGAAATTGTTAATTTAATCATTTTTTTAAATTTTTTTTATTATGTTATAATAATAAAATTATTTATTGCGTGTTTTGTTTATATGATTCTTCAACCACTTAATTAAAATGTACAATCTTTGTTGAAGTGTATCATATCGAATATTTTGTTTAAAAAGTTAATTGATTACCATATAAAAAAGATTTTTCTTATTTTTTAATTTAAAATTAAAAATAATTTTAGCAATCTTCATCTATATATGGCCATGTAATACATTCTTGAAAAAAAACACTTTTAGATGAATCAGGCGAATTTATTTCACTCGAAGTATTTGATGTTGATAATGGTGTATAAACTCGGCATTTATTATTATTTCCCCAAAAAAAAAATTTTGATCTTGTTTGGTTTTGTGGAGAAACTGAAGAATTAATATTTTCGAGTTCATTTTTATCCAATGAAACATTTTTAGATTTCCTATTCATCATTTTATTAACAGAATTGGTAATTGATGTTTTTAAAATGCTAAATGTATAAATTTATTGATAGTAAATATATTTTTTTTGTTAAATTTTTATCATAAAAAAGTTTTTAATTTATTTATCATATATCTAAAAGTGGTAAACTATTAATTTATTTATCTATCTTAAAAATAGGAAACTTTTTTTTACATAGTATGAAACTTAAAAATAGTTTTCAATAATCAAATATGTATTATAATAAATAAACGAAAAAAATGCATCAGTTTTCAAATAACAAAAAATCTATTTATATATTATTTTTGGTAAAATAATAATAATATTTTTTTTTAATTTACCTGAATACAGCCATTTCTTTGATTAAAAATTGTTTTATAAAATGAATATATTTAAATTTTATCAACTGAATGCTTATTGACAATATATTATTTATATTAACTAAAATATTATTTTAATTTTATATTAATAATAAATAATTTATTAATGAAATATAATTATTTTAGAAAATTTTATAAAAAATATATTAAATGAACAACTTTTTATGGATAAAATTTTATAAAATAAAGTATATCATTTTTTTTTATATTTAAACATTTAAATATAAAGTGTTAATTAAACTAATTGTCTAAAGGTAATTAAACTTTTTTATTACTCTGCTTTTAATGTCATTGTTTTTAAAAAACAAACATTTTATAAATATATAGCTCATTCTATAAATTATCAAAAAAAAAAGTAAAAAATAAAATCCAAATGTTGTATAAACTAAGTTGATATCAGTTAAATATAAAGATTGGTTAATATATTTACGAAAAGTTGTATAAACATATAAATATTGTATTTAAAAATAGTTTAGATAAAAAAAACTAATAATGGAAGAAGTAATGCAAGATATTGTTATAATGCATAGTTTACTATCAAAAAAATATTTATACGTGATTTAAAATACTATTTTAATAGTTTATCTTCCAATTATCTTGGTAAAAATGAGTACTTAAAGACAATATATATCCTGTTATCTATTGACAATTCAAAACAAATTTCTTTTGAATTTAATGCTTTTAAATATGGAAAAGTTTAAATAGTAGGACCAATATTATGAAAATGAAAAATGTTTAAAAGTTAGCTTTATATATTCATATTCAACCAAAAAAGCAAATATTTTATCTTTTATACTTTATCAATATATATCCTTGTTCAACTGAATAAATAATGCTATTTATAATTTTTAATCAACAAAAATTTATAATAATTATCTGGTTAAATTTCAATAAAAAATTAAATATTTTTAACATTTCAAAATATAAATTTACATAAATGAATATCTTTTTAACATAATATATATTGGAAAAAAATATTTTTAATTTTTAATTAACAACAATAAATTGTTTTAAAATAATGAATAAAATATATAAAAGTTATATAATAGTTTATGTAAAAATATACAAAAAAAAAAATTCTCTTTAATAGATGCTTTTATATATGTAAATTAAAATAAAAAAATTTACTCAATATTAATTTTTAAATAAACAAATATAAAAGTTATTTTAAGAAAAAAATTTTAATACCTTTATTTTTAAATGAATATTTAAAAAAAGATTTATTCTAATATTATGTATGTTATTTGTTAAAAGTTATTATAAAAAATTATTATTTTACAAACTAATTCAAAAAAAAATTTTTTTTAAAATTGAATAACTATAAAAAAAAGAGAATTATTACAAATTTTTATATTCATTTATTTAATATTTTCTTATCATAATCTTAGTTAATTCAATTTTAATTTGCCATGTTTATAACAAAAATTGCTTTGTATATACAAATTATGTATCTGTTTTTAAAGAAAAGATAAAAAATTTAAACAAGAATAACTGTTTATAATGGCATAATAATTTTAACTTCCGTAAAATGATGCATTGAATAAGTTAGGGATTTCATTGTAGTTCAAATGAAACATTTATAAAGTAATTTTCCAATAAAATTAACAAATAATTTTCTAAATAAATAATAATATATTATACTTTTTCAACTTTATTTTTTTTAAACAATTTCTTAATGTTTACTCTAAAAATGTTATTAAAAACTTAAAATATAGTTGTTAATTTCCGTTTCATAAAGTAAAAATATAATAAAACCATTTTAAATTTTTTGGATTTATATTTTTAACCAGCTATTAAAAAAAAACTAGCACAATTTTAATAAAAAACATTTTATTTAAAAAAAAAGCTTGAAGTAGTTTTTTTTATATTTTACAATATGATTAAAAATTACATTTAATAATTTTAAATTAATTAAAATTAGTTTATTAAACAAAAAAATTTGTTTTTATTATTTTAATGTAAAATAATTTTTTTTATAATTATATTAGTTTCGTTTAAAAAGGCATCTCTTATTAATGAAAATGACATTACATTACTACTATAAAATGTATACATTTATTGTATTTGATAATTATTTGTGAATTAATTAAATTTATCTTGATAATCTGAGTTTATGTTCAATTTTTTAAACATTTATAAATATAAATTATAAAATAAAGATACTAATCTTTACAATATCTTAAAAAAAAATTATATTTTTATCTTGATATATGTTAATGCAAATCATCATTTCTTAAAAAATAATATATATACATCATATTTTAAATGCTGGTTTTTTTGTACCATTTTGTCATCATTCAAATGATACAGTTTTTATTTTCTCATCAAGCAATTTTAAAGTACCAATAAAAATATACTTTAATTGTGATAAAAATGATACTTGCTTACTATGTATTTGTTGTAACTAGACATTTTTTTTGTTAAAAAGTATAAAACATAAAAGCTGAATGATGATGATGAACGAATATATCGTTTATATAAATATGTAATAATATTTTAACAAACATAATCATTTGATCAAAAACTTATCATGTTATTGGCAATGTAATAATTTTAATCAAGATTCAAATAAATCAAGTATCTTTAAAATGTATCAAAATTTTTTTTTATTTATCACAAATTTTTTTTAGCTTTACAATCTATAATATTTAACCATTAAAGTATGTTTATCTATCGTTATTTAAAGAATGGATTAACAAAATTAAGAGACAATTAAAAATAGAAACATATTTAATAAAAGAGATATTTATGTTTCAATACCTAAAAGAAAAATAAATTAAACATCTTTTAGACATGTAAAGAAAATATCAACTGCCTTGATCTTAGAAATCTTTTTTTTTCCATTTATCTATAGAACATTATATCATTATATATTATTATGCTAATTTTTTTTTATTAAATTGCATTTGATAGAAGAAATATTTCTTTGCAACGTTAAAATTAATATATTATACATTGTGTTCTCAAATATTTCTTAACTTTTAATATTTTAAAAAATATGGTATGATTATACATTTGTATTTTTAAGGAACATTAATACAAAAAAAATGTATATAATTTTTTTTATATTTAACAAAAAAGGTAAAAAAAAGTTATTTTTATTTTTTTAATCTTTACTTATAATTAAAAATTTGGACAATGTATTTAAAATAAAAATAAAAAACAATTTTTATAATTATAATAAACAAAAAAATGTTGCACTTCATTATAACTTATTTAAAATTTTATTTAAATAAATGAAAGACAAAGTATTAAATATATTATTTTTTATTTAGAAAATATTTTATTAATATTTAACTTGTTGTAAAATAAAATGAATCTTTTTTGTGACTTTATTTTTTAATGGTCTCCCTATAAAAAATTTTTTTTAGTAATTTATTAAAATGTATCAATTTAACATACCATCTCTTTATAGTCAACTTCATTTTTATTAGGCTCTAGATCATCCTCAATAATATCTGAAAAAAAAGTTTTAAATGATTGAGTCATCTTTTGATTCATTTTAAAAGGCCTAAATTTTCTTGATAATGAATAATTAATTTTATACTTAAGTCATCATCCTAACAAAACTTACTTGGTTTATTTATGTAAATTTCTTTATTATTATTTATATTATTTTTTTGTATATTTTTTTCTTCAATTTTTTTAATTAATTCTTTTTGTGAAAGTATTTTATCAAGAACATTGTCATTCTCACCAATTCTATTAAATTGTAAATTTTTATCTTTAGATTGATACCTTTTAAAATGAACACCATTTTCTTTCACATAATTTAATTCATCATTTGGTACTTCATTTTTCTATAATGAAACAAATTACTTTTTATATAAAGATATCTATAATATTTGTTAATATTTTATCAAATACTATTAGTTTTTCTTGATTTTTATAACAAAAAAAAAAGCTTAAAAAATAAATATTTAAATGTATTAAATTGCTATTAACAATGAAAAAATAATATATGTATCTTTATGTATTCTTCATATGCTTTAATTTAGTTTTTAAGATTATAAAAATAAATTATATTTTGGGTATAACTTAAAAAAATGAGTAATTCATTTAGTTACCAAAATTTTTGAATTAATTAAACAAATCATTTTATCTTGAATGATCACATAATATTAAAAAAAAAATTTTTTTTAATTAAAATATAAATGCCTTTTAATGTTAGAATGGGGCGTTGACACATTAAAATATCTAACTTTAATTTTTTCCTTACTTCATTTAGAAAATATGTTTTAATATATAATAGCTTAACTATATTTTTACAATTCAATACATCTTTCTAAAATTATTCTTTCATTTCACAAATCACTCATTACAGTGCATGAATGATATATGAATGTAATGTTTATAAATATTTTGTGAGAAACAAGTATAGAATATGATTTTTAAAAACATCTTCTATGTCCAGGTTTATATCTTAACGTTGAATAACTAAAACATAAGAATATTTTGTCATCTTACTAATTCTTTTAACCATTTTCTTCATTACTTTATTTTACTTTATCGTTTTTAATATTGTATAGAATATTATAAGTGATTTATATTTTTATTTTATAGAATCACTCTCCTACTGTGTTTATGCTTTTATTTTGAAAATGAATAATTTCAGTTTTCCTCCACAACAAATGTAAGTTTAAAAAAATATTTATATATATAATATATATCAACAAAAGTTTAGCAATTTAAAGATATACAAAAATAAAGTTATATAAAAAGGCTTTAAGAAAAATAAATAATTTAAAATTTTTTTATTTTCTTATTTATTTATAATTATGATAATATATTTAATTAAGGCATTCTACCGTAATTTCAAGAGAAGAAAAACCACCATTTTCATATGTTGCTCTTATTACTATGGCTATTGAAAGTTCTCCAGAAAAACGTATGACATTATCTCAAATATATAATTATATAGAAAACAGATTTACTTATTATAAAACTTGTGATCCAAAAAAACGTCAAGGATGGCAAAATTCAATAAGGCATAATTTATCATTAAATGATTGTTTTGTAAAAAAAGCACGAGATGGTGTAGGGCCAGTTAATGATAGAAAAGGAAATTATTGGACATTAGCACCTAATTGTGAAAATATGTTTGATAATGGAAATTTCAGAAGAAGAAAACGTCTTAATCGTACTGTTCCAGTATCATATGAAAGATCATATCATTTACCTAATGAACAAAATCATCAAAATATTGCTTTTCATCTTAGTGATACCTCTCAACAAGTAATGTTTAATAATAATTCAATAAATCAATCTTCCATAGAAAGTATTTTAAGTAACTTCAATAATCAATATTTTAATGAAGCTCGTCGAACAACAGGAAATTACATTCAACAAACACACGTTCAACTTTCTAGATGTGATAATATGCCTACTAATCCAACATACATTGCAACTAATTTTGATGGTAAAATTAGTTCAAATATATATTCTCATTCTGCTCTACTTAACACAAATAATTCAAGATTTCAGAATCAGTATGCGCAACAACATGCTATTAAACCTCAAACAGCTAATTTAGTTAATACTATACATATTGGAAATTGGTCTGGTTTAAATTCAATTACTTCAACTGATAATGATTTATGTATTATGAATGAAGAACTTAATCAACAACCTCAAACAAATTACAATAATATTCAATCAATGCAACAACAACAACGTCTGGAAAATGAAAATTCTTTAATAATTCAACAAAATCAACCCATATATAATAATCAATTGGGATATCTTGAGCCACTCCCACCAGTTAGTACCAATCAAACATTAAATAATACACAAAATATGATTGAATCTAACATAAATCAACCATTGAATATTCAACCTATATCATTATTAAAATCAAGAAAAGATATATCTTCTAATATAAAAGTTGTAGCATCATAAAATTGTTCTAACAAATTTCGATACCAACTGAATTATATAAAACAACTATTGGGACAAAAAAGCAAGTAGTGTTGATAGGTTTAAATAAAAAATATAAAAAATATAAAACAATAAAAAAAGTTACCTTTAATATATTATATTGTTGGAGTGATAAATTAAGATCTGTTATACATTTATCAAGCTGTTTCTATAATATATATTAATAAGACATATTTTTAAATATAAATTTACCTGTGTTTGTAATAAAGTGCCATTTATTTTATCTAATTGTTTATTATTTTCATTTTTGACTTGCTAAATAAAAGAAAAATATTATAATAAAAATAAAAAAAAATTTTTTTTAAACAAACTTCGTAGTAATTAATTTTATCTTGCAATTTTCTTGTTTTTATTATTGTATCATCATACATTGCACTTTTATTTGTCAATTTGTTTAATTTATCATTCTTATTGCATAACAAATATTTACTTTTATAGTTATCTCGTTCATCAGATGCTTTTTTTAATTGTGTCATAACTTTATTAAGTTCTCTTGTTGTTTGTTCTTTAATATTTTTAAATTCCATTTCTATCTTCAATTTATATTCTTGCATTAATTGTAATTGAAGAAGTAAAGACTCCTGTTGTTGTAGACAACGGTTATTCTCTTCATGTAATATAATGTATTCAGATACTTGCTTATTCTTTGCGATATACATATACCATAAAAATGATATCGCTAAAAAGATAAAAAATATGCGTATATAAATGTTTCTTTTTGTTAAATAGTATTTAAAATTCATAACAATATTAGTATATTTTATAATCTATAAGAATCTTATCATTTTTTAAAGATAAGTGTAATTAAAAAAAAATTTACATTATTATATAGGTAACAGTTTATAAAAAAATATTAACATTAATTGTGATATTGTATATATATAATAAATATACGTAAAAAAAAGTTTTGGCATTTCCAAAATTTTGGCATAATGTAATCATTTAATCATATATATTTTAATAAGCATAAAATTTTTTTAAAATGCATATAAAAAAAATGTAATATTAACGTTTAGAAAAAAAAACGAAAATATTAAAACGCGAATTAAATATTTTTTTGACTATTTATAATCTTTATAAATGCATGATTTTAGTTAAATTCCTAAAAAGTTATTTCAATAACTTTATTTTGCCTCAAAAAAAAATGTTCTTATTATTGCGACCAACATTACTCATAAAGACAATTTTTAGTTTTTGTTTTTATATTTCTAGTCTGACTTTTACAAACATTTATATTAGATAAACAAAATGATTCATAGTTTATAAGATAACATAGATATATGCGCCTATAACCATTGCCATTTATTATTATGGCCAATTGATTTTCATTTACAAAAAAGTTCTTTCCTATAGAGAAATGTGTGGAAATAAGTGTTTAATTGGAGTAACGTTCCACTTTTATACAACTTTTTTTGCCCATTAGTGAATATTTTTTATATGATGATATTATTTGACAATAGTAATAATAATAAAAATATAACATTTTTTTAAAATGAAGTATATCAATAATATGAATAAATTATCTATATAGTTTTAAATTTATAAATATTGTATTTTTATTATAAATTTATTTGCTTTAAACTTTTTTAATTATATAACTTACCGCTTTGTATTTTTTTTTGTTTACTTCATAAAAATTATATTTATAATAGTAGTTATAAAATAAGATAAAAACTAATTTAATTCTTGTCTGAAAAATTGAATTATCGGGCCACAGTGTATA